>CAJQZJ010033410.1:139279-174009 GCA_907164525.1 Lophiomys imhausi | reverse complement strand
GGAGCACTTGCATATATGGGACACCCCTGTGGAGCACTTGCATATATAGGACACCCTTATGGAGCATTTGCATACACTCCAGTGCTAAGACCTGGTGTATTCGTAGGTCTCTGACCAAGAATCAGATGTGGCTATGATTCTAGCCTGGAAGTTTCTTAAATGGTGATCCTTCACAAAACTGTGAATCACACTGAACAAATAGCTATCAGAAGGAAATGTAATATATTTGCTGCACTGGATCTGGATTGTGAAAATTATGTGAACACTTAAATAATCTACCTTAAGAATCCAAAATTAGAAAATGTAATACCAAAATCATTAATTGTATTTTCCTTTTTACTTTTTGTTTGTTTGTTTGTTTGTTTGTTTTTCTAGACAGGTTTTCTCTGTGTAGCTCTGGCTGTCCTGAAACTCACTCTGTAGACCAAGCTGGTCTTGAACTCAGAAATCTGGCTGCCTCTGCCTCCCAAGTGCTGGGATCAAAGGCATGTACCACCATGCCCAGCTCCCTTTATACATTTTTATGGACTTAGATTTCCCCTGTCTTATAAAAATAGTAAACATGGCTTGAAAATATATATTATTACAATATGTTTTTATTAATTAAAGGATCAATATTAATTCATATATATATAATTGAGATTTTGTGACCCACGCATAGTAAAATATTCTGAAAATCAAGATTAACAAAAAGAACACCATTCATTTTTTCCTTTAAAAGATTTTCATTCATTCTAAAATATTTTGAAGGCCACATATCCAGTTCAAGACAGATGGAGGATTTCATGAATGTTTGCACTAAGAACTGTCTTTACTGAAGCGAAGTAAGAACTCAATCAGAGTCCTTGTGGGGCGCCCACTCATTCCCTTCCGCAGGTATGGAATTTCATCTTTGTTGGTCATCACACCTGCTATGTCTAAATGTGCCCACTTTGTATGAGTCACAAATTCCCGCAGGAATGCCGCGGCTGTACATGCACCTGCAGATCTAAAGAGAAAGCAAAGGAGGATTATTTTACCTCATGTCAGAGTGCACTGAGCAGTTCATTAAGAAGCTACATTCAGAGACAGTGGGATGGCTGGGACAGAGTGCTTCTTGTCAAGCCTCACAGTCTGAGCTCATCTCTGGGACACACACATGTGAAAGGAGAGACTCAAGTCCACTAAATTCTCCTCTAACCTCCACATGCATGCCACAGGGCCACCACTCATATATCACTCCACACACAATAAATGACTTTTAAAAATAATATTATATGTGTGCTAGTTAGGTTATATCTACTACCAAAAGGGAAAAGGTAAGTTCATTTAACCTATTAAATTAACCCAGAAATCACCTCTAGAATATTTAGTTTTAGATATGGCTTTATGGCATAAATGACAAATTCTAGATTACTTTTCCTGTATAATGAATTCCTATAGTTCCCATCACTTTTTCTTATTAAAATAACATTTAGATTTAAGATTTTCTAACATTAAGAGAACCTTCTAGAAAAATATTTTCAAAATTTAACACATCAGTAAGCTTAGAAGCAGTACATGGAAAAGAAATCAATTAGTTTTAAAATCTTCTGTACAAAGGATGAGACTAAAGGGTAGTTTGGTAACCAAGGATGTTTGGAAAGAGAAATTCAGATAATTTCACATACTTGTATTTTCCAATGTTATTGACATCAGCAAGCTGGCAATCTAGGACTTGTCTTGTATAATGGTCAAAGAGAGGCATCCTCCAGACTCGGTCCCCAGTTTCTACGCTGGCCTATAGAACATAGTATGTGAGTACATTCTGAGAAACTCTGTCTGATACATGAAGGAAAGATCGGTTCTAGTCTGTTACTCAGGGCTGAGAAGGTGATGTCTAAGACTGTTTTAGGTCACAAAAGATTTATCACAGAATTAGGAAACAGTAGTATTGTAAAGCAATTTCACACATCTGTAGGATATTCAGTAAATTCTCAGCTGTAACCTGAGGGTTTTTTTTTTTTCTTAACTAGGCTGGGAGACTCAGAAGAGTCTAGTCACCTTGGTCTGCTGGAGACATGCCTGCTTGACCTCCATCACTGAAACCAGGTCCTGAGACAAGATGACGTCATTCATGCACTGCTTAGCGCCCCCCACCCCCATCATGCATTTGCTGATACTAACAGCTTTAGAGCACTGTTGAGCAGCCACGTTAACATCTACACTATCAAAGGTACAGGTTCTCACAGAACCAGAAAAGCAGGCTGCTTTACTCATTTTCACAAGAAGTCAAAAATAAAGCTTCACAGTAAAAGGCCAAAGAGCAGGGACAGAACCTGTTGTTATAGAACATAAGTACGTATCAGATGGATTGGTTCCCTCTAGGAAAAATGGCTGTGGGCTGCTGACTGCTGTCTTAATTATGTCTGTTAACGCACCATTCTAGTTGTGTGCCCCGTGATGATAGAGGGATTCTGGGTGGTGTGGAAGGCCGGGAGAGGTTCCTCGCTCAGATTTCAGAGACAGCTTGGCTGATACAGAGCCTGAGAGTGAGCTCCACAAACAGGAGGACGGAGATGTTGGGGAAGCACTGTCAAGTGAGGGATAAATCTGGGACCTTAAACAAACCTCACAAATGTATTCATGGACTATGTGGCTGCTCCCTGGGGTAAGCTGCCTTTACTGCTTGTGAAAGGATGCATGAGCTGCCAGATGGAGCTACCAAGCAGCCACATGGAGCACTGCAGACACGGCCGTTAGCAAACGCGGACTAGACAAGATTTACCATGAGGACTCCGAGCTTGTATCAGGCCAAGGAGTAAACATTGTCCAAATAGGAAGAGAAAGCAAACAGTTAGCAAAGTAGCTGAAGCAGGACAATCACATAAGTGAGCCAAAAGAGGAGATCGTAGATGCCAAGGACTAGAGTCACCAAGAAATCACTGTCACCTGCTGACTAGAAACAGTCTAGGTTAGGCTAACAGTGGAATTGGCAGGTGAAAGCCAGAAGCAGTGAGGGACAGTGTAATGTGTACCGGGGGTGGCAAGGACGGAAGTTGGCTGGAAAGAGCATAGAACACAGAGCACAGTGAAGGGACCCCTCACCACTGACTCACCCAACAGGAGAGCTCTGTCTAATCTGCTCAGTCTACATGCATTCATTAGAGAGCCATTCTTTCACAAAGTTGGCCTCATAGCCTTTGCACCTCAGGGATTCTCAATCTTGGCCATGTAATTTGTCAGTTATCTTAACATCATTCTGAGACTACAAGGACAGGGAAGTGGTGCCACAGTCATAATTTAGGAATATTTAGAAAACCCAAAGCTGTTGAATCAAGTATATTGCTATGACCTATTTTCAATTCAAAGGCAACCCAACAGGTAGGAAATAATTTAGCACTAGTCTTGAACAAGCATATTAATTATCACCTCTGTAACTTACAGGTATGTATCTTAGGCCTACCTCAAATAGTTTGTTCCACAGCCAGGACGAATTGGTAAAGACTCCAGTGGCACCTGATCCCAGGGCTACGTCCATGGCACCTGTAAGACAGTCCCTCAGGTCAGGGCCAGGCTCTCCTGCTGCTCACACCTCAACTGGTCTCTAAGTCTATTAATAGTCCCTCATTATAGAACGAATATAAGCTTGAGAAATAGCCACTTCTATAGCTAGTTATGTCTCAGGCTCTAATTCCCTTCATTGTGAAAAACGCAGAAAAGAAAATATTGTCATCAACAAGCCCATCCCAGGGTAATTATCACTTATTTTTGATAGTTCTTTCGAAAGTTCTAGACACTTAAGGCTTTACTATATGTCCTCTATCCTCAGCCATCAGCGCAGTCCTGGCACACAGCAGGAGTTAAATGCATGCTGACTGTCCTTCATTTGCCATCAACTATATATCAAATGCTATAGCAGGCAATAATTATCCCATGTCCCTGAGGCATCTATGTGGGATATTTTAGTCATTCATTTTAATGCCTTATTTTTGAAGTTGGTAGGTTTTGATATAATATTCTTTGTCCTCAAAAGTTATCTATTAAACTTATGAATATTCCCTTAAATTTCTCATAAAAAAGGATAAAAACTAACTATAAACAAAAATGTGGTATTTTCACTTAAAGGAATAGAACATAATAGGCAAAAATATTTAATGTAATACCTCAATTTAAGAGGATTTCATAATACAAATTTTAAATTATTGTGTTTTCTAAAACTCTACAGCTGCTGTTACCATTACAGATGTAGCAACACCGAAGCACACTTAATGACAAGACATAGTACAACCGGCCTGTGCCATCTCAGTGGGTCTAGGTCCTCTATCCCTCCATCATTGCCCCAACTTTGCCATGGATGCCTCTCGAGGCTTAAAGTTTTTAGGAACTGAATAAGGAGACCAAAAGCCACAGAAGTAATATAATAGCTACTTAAAAACATTTATGAAACTGTCATAATGAAGCTGTATCTTTGTACGCCAGCTTTAAAAATTAATTAAAGGGGCAGACTTCAAAAACAAGTAGAAATAAAAAGAAATTCTCAGTAAACTACTGTGCACTGTAATTATGCCCACAAGAGGAACATGACAAGACTTGTTCCAGTAAGAGCTTGTATGACTCAGGAAAGATCAAAACCAAAAGACACAAAATATCTGAATTTTCTCTCAAAAGAAGTACAAATTCCTAGGGATAGATCTTTGGATGGAAGATTGTGAGTTTTGGGATTGTGCAACAAGTCACCATCTGTCTCACCCTTCAGAAGTCTCTGCACTCTCTATAGAGCTCTAAGTCAAAGCCTTCAGGGAATGCTGGTATTCAACAGGCTCCATGAAGCTCTTTCCAACCCTTACAACTATGAAGCAAGAAGAAGCATCCTCAAGTAATGATGCTGGGGGCCAGGGAACTCCCTGAGGCTGCCCAGCTGGTAAGCTGGCCCTAAAGCCAGTGCTTTCTTTGCATACCTATCACACTGCTGTGCATTCAGTAAACAGAGATCCTGCCACCCCCCAAATGTATTTACTTCTTTACAGTATGAAGTATAAATTTACAAAATTGACTGGATATCAGATATATCATTATTATAATATTAAAAATGCCACCAATTTTGATTTGTATGACAGTTGTAACAAAAAACATCTCTTTTTAAAAATCTGGATGAGTTGATTTGACCAATTTGTTAAAAGTTACCACTGGAGAACCAGAAAGAGGGATTAGTGCTTGACACCAAGTCTGAAAGCCTAACTGGGATCCCCAACACCCATATGGTGGAGGGAAATCAAATCATACAAGTTATCCTCTGACCTCCAAACATGCACTGTGATGTATGTATGTGCACATGAAAAAATACATATATACACACACACACACACACGTAACTTTGGAATGCTTTAAAATAGCAGAACTAATATTGAGAGCATTTTATAACTGCAGAAGCAGTTCCTTTTGATGAAGGATCTTTGAATGTGAGTGGCATGATCAAATTTCAAATTTCAGCAAAGTGATGCCCAAGGTGTGCATTGCACTCAACAAGTAAGATTTCCTTCAGACAAGACAGGGACAAGTGTGGCTTGACCTGTTAAAGTGGCGGCGTTGATGATGACTTTGGGGTTGAAGGTGTGTGCGTAACACAGTGCATCGGCCAGGATGAGCCTCCCCTCAGCATCTGTGTTATCAACCTGCAACGCGGTAAGAGAGAGAAGGGGTCAGACAGCCTGAGGGATGAGGCCAGGGTGACATCTGTCATGAGGTAGTAAAAAGACACTTGTATTTTGGCTATAGCAGAAACATATCAAACCTGGAGGGTAACTTAGTAAGTAATGTGCTAGCTGGTAACACCCACACTGAAGAAAGTAGGGTGCTGTCTGCTCCATCTTAATGGCAAATGTTGCTAACAGGAGGAGTGAGAATAGATAGTAAAAGAGTAACAAGGATGGAGGTGCAGCATGCCTGAGAGCCTAGTTTCCCTCTCTAAGCACCAAACAAAACAAAGATCTTAAGAAAGTTAAAACTAAATGTTAGCCCAGAACTCCTGGCTCAAAAACTCCTAAAATTTTGGCAACCCTTTCGAGCCCTATTCCCTTCCTTCAGCAAAAGACTCAGGGTCCTGAGCAGTGTACACAGGTACACTTGTGCTCCACAGACCCTGGAGCACAGAGCCCAAGTACAGGGTAGTCTTTTCTAAGTGATCACCTACTAGAGAAAAAAGTTAACCACAGCACAAATGGCCAGAAAATAACCCATGCTTTGCTGGTGTGTCATATTCTGCAGGACAGGCTGCACATTTGTGCATACCATAATTGGTGGGAAATTCAACAGGGAGGGAAAAATACTCTTAAAATTTTTCTTCAAAAACTAACAGTACTTTGCAGCACTAAGAACATCACCATGCCCCAAAGTGGAGCTGGGGTCCTACACCCAACGTTACCCTGGAGTTTTGTGCCCAAGATGGGCTTCTGAGAAATCCCAGAGGGAGATGCTTTGTTGTCCCCTCACAAACCTGGATGGTCTTCCCATTCCTGGCTCTGACAACATCCCCTGGTTTGTTGGCCTTGCCACTAGGCATATTTTCACAAAGTGGGGCCAAACCTATTGGAAAAACATAGAAAAGAACGTTGAGACATGCTGGATCCAAAAATGTCATCATTTTGGACGGGAGGCTGGCACAGTGCCATCAGAAGTATACCAGATACAGGCTTCACTTTCACAAGTGACAAATCTTGGCGTCACCAATGACACAACTGACACTGTCAGCAGGAGTACATGTAGCATGGTCTAACTGATTCTAACCCAGAAGAAATACATGCAAGTTATACAACATTAAAACAGCCTAGACCTTTCAAACTGCCAGTGTCTATCCTAAAGAAAGAAAGGAGAAGGAATGGGGCGCTTGGCAATGTGCTACCTTTGCTGGGGATATAGATTTTAAAACTAAATATGGGAGGCTGGAGAGATGGCTCAGGGTTAAGAGTGTACAATGATCTTTCAGAGGATCTGAGTTGGGTTCCCACCACCTCGCCTGTGACTCCAGTTCCAGTGGCTCCAAGGTCCTCTCTGGACTCCAGGGATTCACATGTACACAGAACTACACACTGACATACATGATTTTTTAAAAACCCTTAAAAATATCAAATATATACAAAATGTACTTAATCTCTTAGATAATTTAGAATTTTTTACTAGGTTATTGTTTTGATTGTTTTGAAGTGTTAACTGTATTATCATTACATAGGATGTCCTTTCACTTAAGAGGGGGAAACATGTTGAAATGTCAGTATCTTGATTTCCAATAATAGTTTTTTTAAAAAGGACTGATAACAGAACAGAAAGACTATGATGCTGGAATGGCCTGGTAAGGGAGATTCAGGTTAGATAGATTTAAAGTACCATTCTACTTTCCCCACACAATGGATGAAACCCAACTCCCTCTTCCTCTGGATCTTGGAATTAGCAATGCTCTAAGCTCCCAGCACAGCTTCTGGAAGTTTGCATCTGTATACCAGGAGACCCTGTGTGCTAATTGCTTATTCTGTATCAGGCAACTAATCGACCACAGGCCTATGAGGCAGTCAGTAAGTGAGCCCGAGATGATGCCCTCTGCTCCAGCTGGAGCAAAGTACAAAGCTGACATATGTGCTAACCACTTTTGCCTAAGTAAAACAAATCAATACAACTTACAGCCTACTGGCTGCAAAACACATTTAACTCAGTCACCTCAGACAGAAAACACTTATTCCAGCTTCTGCTTCATGAAAAGCTACTTACAAGTGTCTTTTTAAAAGGAAGGAGACTGTTTGATTTTCAGTTCTATCATATGGCTAGATTTGGAAGCTACACAAGATGCAAGCTATGCTCTGCTTACCTATAATATTAATGGGCAAATTGAGCTTTGCTGCAGACACGATGGCCGAGCATATTGTTGCAGCTCCTCCCATGTCAGCCCTCATGAGGTCCATATTTGCAGAAGCCTTGATGGAGATACCTCCACTGTACAGAAAAGGAGACAGTGAACAACATTAATAGTATCAAAGTTGAAAGCTCAAAGGATTTGCTTAAAAGCAAAGGCATGGCCACCAAGATGGCTTAAGGATAAAGGTGCCTGCTGCCAAGCATGACAACCTGTGTTTGATTCTCCTGACCCACATGGTGGTGGAGAGAACTGAGTCCTCTGACTTCCATATGACTGCTTGGGTCCCCATATGCATACACACCACATAAAATAAGTAAGTTAAAATGTAAAAACAAAACAACAGAACATCATCCATGTGGTGGTGTGTGCCTGCAATCCCAGAATTTAGGAGGCTGAGGCAGGATTTCAACTCTGAGGCCAGATTAGGTGACATAGAAAGACTGTCTCAAAACAAAACAAACCCAAATCCCACACAAACTCAGAGTTCACTACCACACAAAAGGGCCACATACCTGCCAAAGCAAGTCAAGTTCCTAAACCTGTGATCTGAATTACTTTAATTATGTAGTCTTTATAAAGACAGGAACTGATTCTGGAAATATGGATAAGTGAAGCAGGTTGTTTTATTTCTATTTGGCTGAAACTTGACCAGGTGCCACTGGAAACGTCATATACTATCAAGCCCCCTAAGATCCATCTCTGCTTTCTATCATTAACACCTGACCCACAAAGACTGTCTTAACAGAAAAAAAAAATCTTTGAATTAAATTTACTAACATATGAAACCTGAAGGTCATGAAGGAAAGCTGATAAGCTCAGGGAACACTGGAGCGGAAAATTCCTCTCAAGTACACAAGACACAAAGGTAATCGGTCTTCTGACACCTGCTGGTGGAAGGTGGCTACTTGATGAGAAAAGGCATACGGAAGGTATATATGTTTGATGTGCATGGATATTTGTGCAATGCATGCTTGCATGTGTGTGGGGATGATACGCACTTTACCAACTGAGCTCTCCCAACACATTGACTCTACTTGGTGGTATGACTTTGAACAAATAACTTCTGAGTTGTGTTGGTCACAGGGCTAAGACCAGGACCATGACATATAAAATTCCTAATTGTCTTTGACTTATACAAGCATTGCATTTCAAAACAGACAGCATGACATCTTTACTACAATGTGTAAGACCCAATCAAACCCCATGCTTATGAATCACACTATACAAACATAGCATTCACCAAAGTAGAGAGCACAGACACCCCCAAGAAGTACCTGTCAAAGGTGATTCCCTTTCCCACAAACACCAGGGGTGCTTCACTTGCATTGGGGCTGCCTGTGTAGTGGATTTCCAAGAAGACTGGTGGTTCTTCAGACCCCTTGGATACACTTAGGAATGAACCCATTTCTTGTTCCTCTATCCAGGACTTGGGTCTACAGGGCAGAAAGAGGAAAAAGAGAGAGCTACTGTTACATTTATTCTAAAACAACTTAGAAAATTTTCAGCAGTAGGATGAAAAAATGTATAACACACAAGTATTCAAATGCTGAACAGGACCTGGTACACTCAGTGGCAGGACCTTTGCTTAGCATGCGCAAGGCCATGAGCTCCATCCCCAACATCATGGTAAAAACACAGGACACTGGCTGGGCGTGGTGGTGCACACCTTTCATCCCAGCACTCAGGAGGCAGAGGCAGAGGCAGGCAGATTTCTGTGAGTTCAAGGCCAGCCTGGTCTAGAGAGTGAGTTCCAGGATAGTCAGGACTACACAGAGAAACGCTGTCTCAAAAAAACAAACAAAAAGAACAAACAACAAAAAAACAAAATACTACAGGACATCAGTGGTCACAGCCTACTATTTGCTTCTGCCTCCTAGAAAGCAGACCAACTCTGGGGTTACTTCAACTGTAAAGTGAGGTCAGGCACTTCTCTACCAAGGATTACACAACTACTCAGAGAACTTTTATGTGGCAACTAATACAATCTCAGGTAATATGTAGTGTTTATGCAATAAATAAACTTCTCTCCAACCTACTCAGGTATTTCTGATTTTACTCTGAAAATGAAACGAAGAAGGTTCTGAATCCACAATAGGGAATTTAAAGATAGTTAATGCATTCAGCTTCACTTTTTTATTACCAATAATGACATACACACAAAATTAACCAAAAAAAAACCAAAAAACAAAAAACACCTCAATAAGGCTATCCTACAACAGGAATAAAATATCCTGTTTCTTTGCTTGTCTTTTCAACACCGGCACAACATTTCTCACAGCGTCAAGTGCAATTTGAGATGTCTCTGAATGGGAAAACCTAGTTCTCAGAATAAACACGGGTTCAGTGCAGGTAACATGAACCTCCACCTTACTTCACACTAAAACACACACACTGTATTGCTATTCTTCCTAGGGTAAGGAACAAGAGTTCTGTATTGATTTCTAGCCACAAGAACAAAGCTTGTCCTGCCAGAGAAGACCTGCGCTAACCAGATCCAAGGACTACTCCTGTGCTTGCCTGCTATTTAGACTATTACAATAAAACTGCTGCTGTGTTTCAAAGGAAAACCAGAGACGTAAATCCTATCAAAAGAAACAAGCCTGTACCATGTACAATCCCAAGCTTAGTACTTGGTGATTTATTGCTGTCTTGCCTTCTGGAAGAACTGTGCTTCTTTGATGCAAACCTACATACCTTGGGTGGGGTGTGGGACAGCCATGTCACAGATGAGTCACATGCTGCCCTTTTTTCCCCTCTACTCACCCATAGCCTATGGTTTCCCAAGACTGTAGCACACGTTACCTGAAGCCCCCTGGCCTGTTAACATTTAAAAGGACATTTAAGACTCTGCTGGGCTGCATTTCACTCACATCCCTCATC
Source organism: Lophiomys imhausi (assembly GCA_907164525.1). Taxonomy (NCBI): domain Eukaryota; kingdom Metazoa; phylum Chordata; class Mammalia; order Rodentia; family Muridae; genus Lophiomys; species Lophiomys imhausi. The sequence goes on along the minus strand of CAJQZJ010033410.1, from coordinate 163,265 downwards.
CTGCTCCTGCAGCAACCCCCCAAACACATTTACCTTCCCACCCTGTCCTCTGCAGCAAGATCCATCACTGTGCATGCCCGCCTGCAAATCTCATGCTTTCCCTGACCTGGCCGCATCACCACTCCTGGCTGAAACGGCAGAGCACTGGTACAGCCTCCTCTGAAACGGGACTTGTCCACAGAGCCTACTCTATAGACTCAACACATACGAACTACTCAGGACGTCCTAGCAAGCTCAGCCCTGTGTTTCCCACACATTATTCTTCATTCTAAATAGGGACTTCCCTAAAAAGCAAAGAAAAATAAAAAACACACAAACAAAAGTCATGAACTCCGATCACAATTAAGTGCTGAAAAATCCCCTTATATGAAAAGATCCCTTGAGAAGCAACTTTGAAAATAAAGTAAAACAAGTATGTTAATTTAATCAGATGCCTCCCCTATAAAGAAGCTCAAATGTGGGTGTTTAACAGATTTAAGACAGTTTTCAAGAGGGGGAAACTAGAGGAACTGGACTTTAAGTCCCATCACTCAGCACTGACAAGCCCTCGGGAGGCCTGACAATGAAATCCTGCAATGAAGCCAAGGACACGAGGCAGGTGTGCTCTCATCCTATGCCCAGTCAGTATGCTACACTCTTCATCTGCATGGAAAGCAGAAACATAGAAAAGACAACACATAAAAACATGTAAACTTTTAAATGTTCATCAGGGGCTAAAGAGATGGTTCAATGGTTAAGAGCAATGGTTGCTCTTCCAGAGGACCCGGGTTCAATTCCTAGCTCCCATATAGTGCCTCCCATATACTGCTGTAACTCATTTCTGGGGATCTAATACCCTCCTCTGGTCTTCTTGGGCACAAGGCACTCACACAGTGCACAGACATTCATATAAGCTAAATACTTATACCCATAAAATAAAAATAATTTAAAAACCTAACCAGTTACCCTTTGACCTAGGAATTCAACTCCCAAATCTTTACTCGAGAAATGAACTGAATAGCATGAAAAATTATGTCTCAATAAAGTAGATTTAAAAATCACGCAGCACAGTATTAAGTCATGAATGAGACTTGCTTAAAGGTGAGGAAAAAAATACCTTAAGTACAATCTTGTAACTCTATCTAACCTTGCATATAGCTACTAGTGGGTTCAATTTACTCCTCTGAACACAAAGAATTCAATTTAAGATCTTGACTTGTGTTGGTCAGGGTTTCTATGGGTGAAATAAAACACCATACCCACAAACAACTTGCGGAGGGGAGTTTATTTCAGCTCACACTTTCAGGCAACAGTCCATCACTGAGGAAAATCAGGACAAGAACTCAAACAGAGCAGGAGCCTGGTTGTAGGAACTGACACAGAGAGCATGTAGGACTGCTGCTTACTGCTTACTCCCCATGGCTTGCTCAGCCTGCTTTCTTATAGCACCCAGGACCACCTGTTCTGGGGTGGCACCGCCCACAGTGAGCTCGGACCTCCCACGTCAACTGTCAAACAAGAAAATACACCACAGGTTTACCCACAGGCCAATCTGTTGGGGGCATTTTCCTCGATTGAGGTTCCTTCTTCCAAAATGACTCCAGGTGAAAGTGATATAAAACCAAACAGCACACACTGTTCTTTTGGCTGTACAGTGAGTGCAACAGTCAATGACATTACCACAAATTACCTGATATGGACCTTTGTTTTACTACTGGCACTTTTGAGATTGTTTTCAATAATTTCAGCAAATTTGGTTGGTGTCATCTCATTGGCTGGAGACTCCATCAGCTGGCGGGCCAAGTTCTGCCCAGAAGCAAAGAGGATCCCTTTCTCCCAGGCCTCCTGATCACCGCTGTGAAAGAAGAGAGTTATCATCGCTGTGAAAGAAGAGAGTTATTCTCAAACAACCTCTGACCCTTCTGCTACTAAGTGAAGCACTTATCTTAAAAAATCAAGACTACAAACAAAGAATGATTTCATAAGACCTAGACCAAGAAAACAGGCAGAAGAGAAAACTAATCTTGGCTGTCCAGCGGGTTACAGTTTAGAGCCTTGATCCAGGCACAGTAAGGTGGCAGAGCCTACAGGTCCCTGTCTGTAGATTTCTCCTGTGAGCGAGAAAACAGGCACCGCTGAAGAACTAGGAACAATCTGGCTAAGCAGTTTATGACAAGAATCTTCCCCTTTGCTGGGTGGTGGTTGCACGCCTTTAATCACCTGCCTCTGCCTCCCCAGTGCTGGGATTAAAGGCGTGTGCCGCCACACCCGGCTTGAGACCCTTTCTCAAAACACAAAGCTCTACACCAGGATTACAACTCTCCTATATGAAGAAATACAGACATGAAGATTTGGGTCACTTTACTGAGGTTACTCCAAGCAAGTGATGGGGAAAGGACTCAAATGCGGGTTGACTGTCTACAAAACCTTCAATCATGACCACTATCTAACAGATAGTAACCACCAAGAGCAACCCACTGGCCTCACAACTCCTGGAACTGAAGATCTCTATTTCTGTTCCTGACTGCCCACACTTGTCCCTTCAAAACTGGAATAGGGCTGTAGTGACAGATGGGCAGTTATCTTCTGAAAGCATCTCCCACCATGAACCACAAAGGCAAAGATGGAATACTCTCATCCATACAGGTCTAACATTTAGCATAATGTCTGTAGGTATGAGTCCAGTGGGAAATATCTGGATTAAAGCTCACTAGCAAATTCTGTTGAGTCATTCCTCCTTCTGGGGAAGAGGCAACGTTGTGAATGCTTCTTAGGAACCAGTAAGTACAGCAGATTCTCAGGAGCCACCCAGGAATCACACACACAAGAGTCACGAGCAGAGCTTGGGGATAATTACCACACTGGAAAGAGGGCTGAGACAGTAATAGGATACACACAAGCCACACAGCAGTGCTGGACACTGAAAAGCAGGTAGCTCACTTCCAAACCACACTGTCAGAATGCCCAGGAGTGCCACCCAAACCCTAGTTTCCTTCCATCACCTTCCATGGAGCGTCGCCGACACTGCCACCTTCTTTTTCTGCTTTAGGTCATCATACTCAAAGAGACCAAGCATGGCTCCTTCTGCAGCAGCCTGAGCATCTCCACAAGGGTCTACCTCCACTGAAGGCAGCTCCAGGTCCTGAATCTGCCTGCATCCGGCTTCAGAATGACAGCAGAAGAAAACTGAGTCAGCACAAAGCAGAAGCATGAGGTGGTGTGGGAGGGGGACAGAACTGGCAACTGATGGTTCTAATTCTAAACTCTCATTTCCTCTTTCATAAAGTGTGGATGGGTATGTGCCTCACAGAGCTGAGTACAGAGGTCAAAGGCACAGTTCCTCACCCATGGGGAGAGAACCTCAGTGGGAGGCAAATGTTACTAGTACCATTTCTGAAGCACTAGAGTTTCCTGACAAAGCTTCTCAATCACCAGGAGTTGACAGATGAAAGGGACCAAGAAATGATGATGTTGAAGTTACATCCAAACAACTGAGCAAAGACCATCATTAACAGCATTTATTAAAATTGTGTCAGCAAAAATTCTCAAATAAAAGTTAGGCATAGCTACTTAACTCTGAAAGTAAACTTAATAAGCATTTATGATATATCCAGGGCCAAGGATTCGTTAAACAAATTACTGCTGCCTCTGAGTGTTTCTTGGAGAGCATTTGGGGCAGTCATCCTGTGGGAAAGGCTCTCTCTGTTGCTAAGCAACAAAGTGACTCAATATCCTCCATCCCACCTACCAAACCAATTGGGACAGACCCGTGTATTTTGCTAGGCAATGAATAAGTATCCCACACTCTGCTCCTGTTTTCTCTGATTTGTAAATATAACAATCTAAAAAATTGTTATCTAAAAGTCTAAAAGTTAGGCAACACTACGGTTGCATTACAAAATAGAAAACCATCTACACATCACAATTTCTTTTTTTTTTTTTTTTTGGTTTTTCGAGACAGGGTTTCTCTGAGTATCCTTGGCTGTCCTGGACTCACTTTGTAGACCAGGCTGGCCTCGAACTCACAAAGATCCGCCTGCCTCTGCCTCCCAAGTGCTGGGATTAAAGGCGTGCGCCACCACCGCCCGGCTAACACATCACAATTTCTGATCGAATATAGTTCTAAGAACAAATGGTAGCAAACTTCCCAACAGAAAACACTAAACATAAAAATGTCACAAGCTAACCTCTTTTATCTAGTAAACACAAGCATATTTATATAAACTGAACTTGTTGAGCTATTGAATGTGAGGAGGGTAAGGCCCTGTGGCAGTAGTGAATGGACAAAAAGGAGGGAAGGCTGTCTTAAGGAATGGACCCCTGAGAACCTTCCGCTGTTCAACATAAAGAACAAGCAAACCTGCAACAGCAGCTCTGATGTTTTCTTTGCCTTCATGCCAGTTCTCCTGGTCATCAACTCCAGCCGATCTCTTGCCAAGGCCAACCACCACCACACTGGGGAAGTCCTGGTCCACAAACACACCAAGTCTACCATTGTGAATTCTTTAAACAGCTCCTTTCCAAAAGGGAATGATAGGGGGAGACAGAACTGCCGGAGAGCCACTCTAGGTTCAAGAAAGAGGAGCCCTGTGTGCTGGTAAGTACAACAGATGTGAAAGGCAGTGTGGGTAATCCTCCAAATAACTCTGCATGAGGTGGGTACTCTTCCTCCATGATGAGGAAGATGGCCATTCTCCTTTATAGTCATAAGGAATACTTCTGCTTGGCGAGGGAATGACACAGTAAGATCAAACACAGAGGTGCTAGCATTGACTGGCAGCCACAAAAAAGGGCACGTGGGAGGTGACGATATGGATTTGCCAGATGAACATGACCTTCATTTCATACCTGATGTAGACCATAGAAGGTTCTGGTTTTGCCTGCCTTCAGAGGAGGTCCAGATCTGAAGCAAGAGGAGATGGTTGTTTTAAACATTATAGTTTGTGCTGTTCTCTTGGTAAATGGCCTAAGCTTTAGCAGACATTCTTTCTAACTGCTTCTGTTCTGTGCTTCACTTGGCTTTACAGAATGCATCCAGGCCAGACTTCTCAGATGCAGCACTTTACCTCAAAAAGGACCGAGCCAACTCCTTAGTTAGATGGAACAGGAACACCAATTTAAAAACACCTGGGAGGCCAGGTGTGCTCATGCTTGATACCAGAACTTGGGAAGATGTGATGAAGGACTGGGGTGAGTCTGAGGCCAACCTGGATGATGTAGTGAGTTCTGACTCAGCCTAGACTACCAAATGTGGCTGGCTATGTCTTTAAAAAGAAAAAGAAAAAGCAATACCATGGATGGGTAAGGTACCTCTGCACAAGGATCTGAACACTGAATAGTGAGAATAGTGATTGTACTAAATGATGCAAACTTTTCAAAAAACCCCAAAAACCAGAGTGGTAACCAAAGCAGCTGACTTGAAGGCAGCATTGCCCCCAGCAGTCGTTTCCCAGATTGTTTACTGAGACAAGATACAGGGGAATTTCCAAACAAAATGGGTATTCTACAGTAGCCAGAGGCCAGGAGCACAGAAGCTCTGAGGCTGTAGCCCACAGTAACCCTGCAGCGAGGCCTGCATTCTGGGTTAATGATTTAGGTACTTCTGAAGGCTACATACTAGTAAAAGATTAGCAACCAAGAAGAGCCACAAGTCCTATAATGCATTTATCATATAATTACTGTAACTCTTGGGTGACATCTGATACTCTTTAATATACAGTCTGTAATCTGAGTGACAGGTAGCTGTTAGGGGCTTATGTTTCTCTCTCTATTTCTGCCAAATGTGGCCAGCAGTTCTAGTTTTCCTACTTCCTCTTGGACCTCACTAATCTAGGAGAGAGAGGTCACATCTCAGGCCCTCCCCAGAATGACTGAGTCTCAGACTGTATTCTTGCTATTCATAGTCCACTTGTACTTTAAACATTTGAAAAGTCTTCAAAGTCCAGCCATGGAATAAAAGGGCGGGACCTTAGGCCATTTTTAAACTATTCTGTTAAAGTACATTTACAGGCTGGTGCCAGACAAGAAAGTAGGAATTGTGAACCTGGGTCTATTGGGTGGGCTGAGGAAATCTGTTCCTTTCTGGATCCCTGTCAATCCTTCACAATAGCTTTGTGATCTGATTAGAAACCATATGACTTCCCAGAACTGCAGGCCCACCCACAATGAAACAAATGTCCAGCTACTCCCAGGCCTACTTTCATTTCCAGAGAACCTGCTGGCCAGGGCTCCATTAAGTTTATCTGAATGTTTATTGAAACAGAGAAGAATCTGTTTCAATCTTCGGGCCTTTAAAGAACTAGAACCCCACCCTGTGTCGTGGCACACATTCAATCCAGCACTCTAGAGAATGAGACAGGTTGATCTTTGTGAGTTTGATGCCAGCCAGTCTGGTCTACATAGTTCCAGGTCAGTCAGAGCTACATAGTGAGACCCTGATCACAAAACAAAACACAAATATAGTAACACTTACATGTTCAACACTTCCCTCAGCTTTCCAGCCACCAACTTATTAAAATTCTCTCCCGCACTTGTAAACTGTGGTATGTCATCACCTTTGTCTTTGGAATAAATTCCTAAAACGAGACCCTGAAAAAAAATTAAGAAAGATGAATACAATCAGAGTACATCCCTTAGAGGGTAATGACTGCCCAAACTCCAGAAGGGGCAAACAATTTCATTAAAACTATGTCTTCCCCCAAGGGGGCAAGAACAGAGGCAAAGAACAGAGTACCAGCCATAACCTCAGCAGCTGCAATCCCTGCCAGGGCAAGAGTGGAACGGGAGTATGTGAGACATCTTGGGCCAAACCCTAAACATGAAAATCAATTGTTTCAGATACACTGTCTTAAGGTTACAATCCTTTAAAATACTTTTGGGTTTGGATTATGCCCACTCACTGGGTTGGCTGCAGGACTGTCTACATCTGCAAATGTCAGGTGAATGCTCAGAAAACCTAAGATTTTGGAGCACTTCAAATTTCAGGTTAGGGATGCTCACACTGCATAGTAAGTAGCCTGTCAATCAGGTAGGGGGAAGCGTGTACCTTTGCATGGAGGTCAGAAGCAGGGCCGTCTGCCAAGCACTTAGTGGTGTGGCCCTTCATCGCCCTTACAAGCTCCAGGCCCCAAACACTTGAAATAATGATGCAAAACCATTGTTCATCATTTGCCTTCACATGGCAATTTATGACTTTTAAAATACTCTTCCATGGACTACTCTCATTTGCCAGATAAGGAAGCCTAGACCCTCACACACTAGCTCCTGGGTGGTAAAACTGTGACCGGGCACGTGCCGTCTTTCTATCCTTGGTCCTTCCCAAAAAAACCCCAGGTACTGAGGCCACCTAAGTGTCCCATCTTTCCACGGAAGAAAAAAGCTTCCTTGGCATGGTAACTGCCAGGTTCTAGCTTTCCCAAGACTGTTCGTTCCTGGGGTTCCATGAGACCAAGCTCAGATTGTCCACTGTTGCTGGGAAAAACAGCCTCAGGGCTGGGAAGAGCACTGACAGGTGTCTACCCAACCCCCCTCTGCTATTTACCATACCTGCAGGGGACCTGAGTCCACGCCCCTTCTGGGCCATTTCTCCCTCTCAAGGTCCTGGAAGCATGGCTCACTCCATAAGCCAATACCTTTTCAGACCCTTCGCATCTGAGTGTCCCACGTAATTTCTCACACCCCAGCTAGGTGGAGAAGACGCTCTTCCAATTTCAAGATGACCTCTCTCAACAAAACCCTATGCCCTAGAAAGACACTGCTTTTCTCCAGAAAACCAATCCAGCAGCTTATTCCCCCAGGGCCTTTTCTGACACTTCACTTCGGCAGGGGCAGGGGTCCAGGCCCTGGCTACTCTGGTACATTAGCCGACTTTGGGACAATCCTGTTGCCGACCTTTACTGGGTTTCAGTGAGAACTAAAAGAATCGATGAAGGAGGCGTGTGTAATTTTTTGGAGCTCAGTTAGATCGGAGCGTGGGGTTCCGCTCAGACTTCAGAATCCAGCTCTGTATAGGCAGGAAGAAAGGGTACGCCCTCAGCAAACAGCGCCGGTCGCCCTCGCCGCAGGCCGGGTCCAGGCTGGTGTCCTGCAAACCCAGGGAACTTCTCTGTTCAGCTCAGTTTTGCAACTTGGTGCGTAGGTCTTAGCCAGAGCGGCCTGGACCCGCGCGGCCACCCGGCCGCCCGCAGCCAGGACTCGCTCAGCCGCCCGAGAACCAGCCGCTGCCACTCACCTTCGTCATGTCTGCGGTGGACAGACCCCGATCCCAGAGACACCTCACTCCTAGACGTCGGAGCGAGACTCGCGCTGCAGCCGGAAGGGGAAGCAGGAACATCTTATCCGCTCGGCCCACGGCACCGCCCTCTGGAGAGAGCACGTGGAGCGTGGAAGGGCGCGCGCCTGGAGGCGGAACCTCCGGGGTGGCCGGACGCGCGCCTGCAAAGCGGGACAGGTGCTGGGGCGGGCACCTGGGGGCGGGGCTATCGGCAATTGGGCGGAGACTCGCTAATGAGCCTTCGGGGGCGGGGCAGGCCCATGGGGCGGGGCTTTCTTGCTTTGGGGCGGAGCGGGCGTCCTGGGGCGTGATTTCTGCGGGCTCAGGGCTGCCGGCCTGTAAGGGCGTGTGCTGGAAGCCTGAGAAGCTGGTATAAAACAGATTAATAGAAGTATGTAAATTTTATTTAACAAGTTTGTGTGTACTTGGGAGCCCTTACAGCAAAATAAGGATCCTGAAAGTGGTTAGATCTAAGTGATTATACTGAACAAAGAGTAATGGTTCTGAAAAAGTAAATAAGGAGTGAAGAAAAACTAAGAGAATGTAAGGATTAGCTAAACAAGGTTCATTTGTGAAAATTTCTATTTTCCTTAACTCCGCACCTCTGGTTATAGTATTTGGGGATAGCGATAGTTTACATTGGAGTTTTATGTCCTGCTTTGGGGTTTGGGAGACCCAAAGATGGCTCTTGCATTTGTTCCTATTCAAGTGCCTTCAGTGCAAAATATTTACACTCAAGTAGCATACTTCAGCGTAAAATATTTGCCATCCTTCATTATCTAGTAGGGACAAAAAGTACAATGATTAGAAAAAATTTTTTAAAGATAATTTTATGTAGATACATATGGATATGGGCCATGATTGTCCCCATCCCGTACTGCACGCCAAGGCTCACATTTAAACGATTTGGTCAGCAGCTTTTGGTGCTGTTGGGAGGAGGTAGAAAACTTAGGATGTGGGACCTAGTAGAAAGAAGTTGGAAGGTTACAAGTGTGCTCTTGAAATGCTGTGATCCTTGCTGCCTGTCTCTGATTACCTACCACCACGAATGAAGAAGCATTCTACCATGTGCTTTTAACACAATTGCTGTGCTGGCCCTAAATTCACGGGCAGAATAACAATGGGACCGTCTGGAGCTATGAACTAAAGTAAATCTTTTCTCCTTTTAAGTTGATAACTTCAGACATTTTTGTCATAGCGGAAAAAAAAAAAAAAGGTTACCAACGTAATATGCTCAAGTTCCTTCTGCTTTCTTCAGTGCCATTTCTTCCACAAGAAATGTCTCCAGACCTTCCCACTGTGAGTTTTGCCTCTTCTACTCCCAAAGCAGCCTGTCTCAAAGGGCTATTCACTTGTATCCTGCTCTTTTGGGGGTGCCATGGCTTTACCTTTGTGTACTCATGCCAAGATCTAGCATCTAGTCTTTGTATCTCTGGCCTATACAAACAAGTTAATCATAAATATGTGAATGAACATATGATCAAAGTCCAGTTGATGCAGCAACGTTTAATTAAAGAGCAGGGTAGCTGCCAATGTGGCTTCCTGATAATAAACTGCATGAGAAGGAGATAGATAATTAAAGGGGACATCAGGATCAGGAAGGGTGTGGGAGAGTGTTGGTTTGGCATGGGGTTAGAGATCAGGCCTGCTTGGAATAAAAAAGATCATAAAGAGAATGTTGCTGGATTAAAGAGCCAGGAAGCAAAGTTTGTTGTGGATGAGGTAGTCAGCAGGGAGCCAGTTATGGTCTTTACAGAAGCAGCAGAGAAAGCTGTGTTTTAAGAAATGCATCAGTTAAACACATTGAAGCAGAGACACCAAAATGTGTCAGGGTCACTTTAAGGAAAGAAATCAAGGCACTTCCCCCTTGGAGTAATGTGACCAAGAATGAGCCCAAGTTTGAACTCCAGGCTTCTCTCCCTGTGTCTTCCAAGTGTCTCTAAGCTTGTGCTTTCTGTCTTCTCTGTGATCTGTCTGTCTGAACCTGTGTCTGCCTCCCTGTTGTCTTGGAGTCTGCCCTGCCAGGGTTCAGCTGCTCCCAGGGAGGACTCAAGACAACTTTTGTTTCCTTCCATGAGAGATGGGTCAGAGAGGAAGCCTATCTCAGTACAGCTTGACTTGCTCTGGCAACCTGTGTCTCTTACAGGCTTTATTCATGCAGAACTTAGCAGGCAGGGATAGATTCATGTTGTTCTAAAACATAGATTGTATCATTTTTGTCCCTGGACATGTGTCTTAACTTCTTCTTGGTCATACGTTTAGTGATCATTGATAAATCATGACAGAACAGAGTTAACTTTTATAATCATTTTCCCTCATCAACCCCCCAGAACCCAACTTTTAACAATCTATAGGCATATTTTGGCAAAGCATGACAGCCTGTTCTCAGGCTGGTAGCTCTTGTGGTTTTGTGGTTTCAAGGGCATTACACAGAAAGAAAATCTCCAAGCCAGCCTGGGCAGATTGTTATGTCTCAAGCAGTGTGTTATCAACTTTTAATAGTCAGAGTGCTAATTGTCATGAGGCCCAGGAAAAGTCTTTGGGCCAAACCTGCTGCAGTTTCAATTTCTGCCATAATATATTTATATTTTTTATATTTGTAGAATTTACTTATATGTCTAATCTTGGTATTCTTTTGTTCCTTGGTCATATGACACCACAGTGGCCCTGTATGAGTTAACTTTTTCTAAGAAAGGGAAGTCTTAATACTTTATTCTTTTATTATTTCTCCACCCCATTCTTTGTCTATCAGTAGTAAGAAGAAACTTAAATTTGATCTGCTGTCAACGTGTCTAGCCTACTGAATCTTGTTTACCTTTTTAAGTTTACTTTGTTCTGATTATCTTGTTCCTGAGTAAGTGCAGATACAGATGTTCCCAGAGTATCTTTGAGTCAGAGCCTCATAAGGAGGTGTCTGGCATTTTTGTTTGAGTCAAAATCTCCAGGGCATAAGGAAGACTTTCAAGTAGGGCCAGATAAGGTTATCTCCCTAAAAGCAGGAGGGATATTATGGTCAGGACATTCCTGGGGAAGGGTAGAAGTAGTATTCCTGGGAGAAGGCATAAATGATTCATAATAAAATTCTGATTAATCCAATATCTCCAAACTGTACAAATAATAAAAGCACCCAAGGATGCAACATGTGGGGATCAAGGCCACAAAGTGGAAGACTGCAGTACAGTGATGGCATCACAAGGCTCAGCTTTGCTGGATCTTTGTCAAGCAACTGTGCCGGCTTTATGACTTTCACTGTTCCCATAGATATGTTCCCTTTGTTTTTAATTTGCAAACTTAAGGGTCTGTAGATCTCGTTGTGTGGCATGTAGGGCATTTCTCAGTCTTTGGATGATGACTGGAATGACAAGAATCAAAATAAGCACAACTCCCAGATTTACTCACAAATTGATGATAATAGACCAAAAGTCCTGTCCCAAGACAAAAGAAGTGAGAGATCCTAACAATCTATTTGCAACCTTAGAAAACAAGCCAAGGTGGAATTAAATTGAGCTGAACTAATGGCTGTAATTTGTTGATGTAAACACTACATGTTTATAGCTAACTCATAAATGTTCCTTATGCCATGTAAGTGGGGCCCAGGTCACCTTGGAAGCATTGTGTGGAAGTGGAGTAACACAAATCCATTTAAAATGTGAATGACAGGAAATAATTAACATAACATTAACATTTTGAATTTGATTACCCATAAATAAGATTGCTTCCTCCAAAGCATTTTTCCCGTTTTTTTCTCCTCTAATTTTCTTTTATATTAAAATAAGACCACCACCCTTTCCTTTGATTCTTAAAATATTGTGTAGCATTTTTGGCAGCATACAAACATTACTTAAACAAAGACAATCTAATTTATTTTTCTACAATATCAGAAAAAGTCCTGATTTGACAAGCCTGTTCAGGAAGCCAGGCAGTTCACTGAGTCTAAATGTTTCCCTGTGTCTTTGTTATAAACCCTTGTTTCAATATGATCCCTATCTTTACTGCAATCCTGTACAAGATAAAAGAACATCAGGATTCCTAAAACTGCTTGCTTTGCCTTCAGGAAAGTACTAAGGCTTATCATTAATTGTATAATCAAAAATCTTTTCCTGTTCATGCCAGTTCCTTATTTCTGAAGCTGAACATGAAAACCTAATGATTCAGTTACAGCTTGTCAGCTTCTAGCATTTCACTAAGTTTTTCTTTTTTAATAATTTCTCAAATCCTCTGTTCCATACTTACCATATCATTTCTTAAAATCTAACTAGGTTCTATAAAAGACTCGATTTTGACAAAAGTTGTGCGGTGAATTTCCACCAAGGGCAAGGAAGGGTCAGTCCAGGTCGTTTGGACACTGGACTTTGTCAAGCAGTGCCTTCAGGACACTTGGCCTTGCCATCTGCATCTTTCTTTCTTTCTTTTTTTAAACAAAGCTCTTGGCTCTTTCTTTCATTACACAGTGGAGAAAACATCACATGGGGGAAGGAATGAGGGAGACTTTACAGGACTCTTAACAGTTTTTCAAGGGGTAGTAATTTGGCTATTCTCACCCTGGCTCTGTATCAATCTCCCTTTCCTCTTTGATCCCATCCCCAAAGGATCACAAAGACCTTCTCTCCCAACCATCCTTCCCCAAATCATCCCAGGATCCAAGCCATCAATACCAGCAGGCACTCCCTCTGAACACACCAGCTGAACAGTCCAGGAAAACAGACAACCCACAGCCATCACACTCTCTAGAAATACAGAGGAAACAGAAACCAAGAAATCCCCCCAATAAAAACAACTCCAGAAATCGGCACCTAGACCTATAATCATCTCAAACCCAGCTGGCTAGATGCTAGTGAAAAAGCAATCAATAACATTCAGGGTAATATGTCTCCACTAGAGCCCAGCTATCCTACCACAGCAGGCCCAGAATATTACAACATATTTGGAGCACAATAAAAGTGCTTAAAATCAGCTATATGAAGATGATAGAGGTCCTTAAGGTCCTCTTTAAAGAAGAAATGACTGAATCCCTTAAAGAAATCCAAGAAAACGCAAACAAACAAAAAAGGGAAGAAATAAATAAAACTTTTTAAGACCTGAAAATGGAAAGAGAATAAATAAAGAAAACACAAACTGAGGGAATTCTGGAAGTGAAATATTGAAGAATTCAGATAGGAAATACAGAGGCAAGCTTCACCAACAAAATAAAAGAGATGGAAGAGAGAATCTCAAGTGTTGAAGATACGATAGAAGAAATGGATATGTCAGTCAAAGAAAATGTTAAACCTAAAAAAACTTCTGACACAAAATATCCAGGAAATTTGGGAGACTATGAAAAGACTGTACCTAAGAATAATAGGAATAGAAGAAGAAAGAATCCCAGCTTAAAGGCCCCCTTCATGATACGAGTCTTGGAGAGTTTAGGAGTAAAAGGAACATACCTCAACCTAATAAAGGAAGTTTACAACAAGCCCACAACCAACAACAACTTAAATGGAGAGAAACTCAAAGCAGTTCCACTAAAATCAGGAACAAGACAAGATTGTCCACTCACTCCATATCTGTTCAATAGAGTACTTGAAGTTTAAGCTAGAACAGTAAGACAACTGAAGGAGATCAAAGAGATACAAATTGGAAAGGAAAAAGTCAAAGTATTGTTATTTGCAGGTGATATGATAGTATACATAAGAGACCCAAAAATTTTACCAGGGAACTCCTACAGCTGATAAACACCTTCAGTGAAGTGGCTGGATACAAGATTAACAAAAAAAAAAATCAGTAGCCTTCCTCTATATAAATAAAAAATGGGCTGAGTGTGGTAGCACACGCCTTAAATGCCAGCACTTGGGAGGCAGAGGCAGGTGGATCTCTGTGAGTTCAAGGCCAACCTGGTCTACAAAGTAATTCCAAGACATCCAAGGATACATAGAGAGACCTTGTCTCAAATAAACAAACAAACAAACTTCAACATACAGCCAGATACACTGAGCCTGATAGAAGAGAAAAATGGGGAATAAACTTGAATGCATTGACACAGGACAGGACTTTCTGAAAAGAACACTGATATCTCAGGCCATCAAGATCATCTATCTATAAATGGGACTTCATGAAACTGGAAAGGTTCTATAAGGTGAAAGACACCATCAATCAGACAAAGCAGCAGCCTACAGAACAAGAAAATATTTTTTACAATTTCACATCCCATAGAAGACTAATATACAAAAAAATATAAAGAACTCAAGAAATAAGTTTTTAAAAACAAATAATCCAATTTAAAGATAGGGTACAGATCTAAACAGAATTCTCAATAGAGGAATCTCAAATGGCTGAGGAACACTTAAAGAAATGTTAAACATTCCTTAGTCATCAGGAAATGCAAATCAAAACAATTTTGAGATTCCATCTTAGACCCATCAGAATGGCTAAGATCAAAACCTCAAGTAACTGGAGAGGATGTGGAGCAAGAGGACTGGGGGCAGGTGGGGATGGGAGCATGGATGGGATCAGGTTGGGGGGGAAATGTGGATGGAAAGAGTGCCAGGATAGGCAGTTGGAAATGAGGGACATTTGGGGGAGTGGTGTGGAAACTTTCTAAAATTTATGAAGGTAGGTGATCCTAATGAAGACTCCTACTAATGCAGGATGCAGAATTTCAACTGGCCATCTCTTGTAGCCAGGTAAGGCTTCCAATGGCAAGACTGGGTTGCATTCAGTTAAGTTGTTGGCCAAGTGTTCCCATGGAAATTCCTAAACAACCCATGCTGTTGCTAAGACAAAGTGCTGCTCTTTGAAAACTGATGGCAGGGGTCCCATTGCTGAGGATAACACACAGAATTCATTGATCCTAGAGAAGTCAAGCTGATGCATACATGGAACCTTCACCCCTACCTTTTAGTCTCTTTGGTGTGGGGAGGTACTCTGGAGGCTATTGAAAGAGAGGCATGGACACTGGCTGAGGAAAAACCTTTGAGCTATATTCTGTTCTGCCTATAATGTGTGCTAGGATGATGGTGGCACAGAAGTTCTGGGAGTAGCTAACCAATATCTGATTTGACTTCAGGCCCATTCCATGAGGAGGAACCCATACCCAGCAATACTTGGGTAACCAAAAACCAGACACTAGATAGCCCAGAGACGTAGGGTAAAACAAAACACTGCTGTTCTAAAAAAAAATCAATAAATGATTGCTAATGATATTCTACTATACTCATAGATCAATACCTTATTCAGTCACCATCAGAGACGCTTCTTCTGGCAGCAAATGGGAAAGATGCAGAAACCCATAGACAGACATAACCTATGTGGAGCCTGACTGAATCCATCTTGAAAAAAAGATTCCATTTTGTATTAAGTTTGACTCAGAGCTGACCTCCAGTTCCAGAACAACAACAAAATGTACCCAACCTTGTATTCCAGGGGTGTTCCCTCATCATCACCAGACAGCTCACTCTGAGAAAGCACCAAAAAGTCTAAACAAACTTTCTGATGGCCAAGCTGACCTCAACTGGTTAGTCAGTAACAACGAGCCAATCAGAAATGGACATGACTAGCTACCCAAATGTCATCCAATCATATGGTAAAGAACCTGATTCTTTGTCTGAATATCTATATAAAAATTGTACTTTTGGGTCCGGGGCCTCTCAACTCAAACTGCTGTGTCAGTGAGTGTTGAGAGTCCAAGCTCTGAGCTTGGATAAACAACCCTCATGTATTTACATCGGAGTAGACTCCTAGGTGGTCTTTGGGGTCTCGAGAACTGGGCAAAACATTTGGGGGCCTGTCTGGGATCCCCAAGGTCACCAGAACTCCTGCCCAGAGGGTTAAAACCAGCTGGTAAGCTACTATGTTTCTATCTGTGTCTGTCTCTGTATATATGTCTATGTACTTGTGAAAACCAAGGAGCCATTCCTGAATTTCTAGTAGACTAATATTGACCATTACATTTGGAGGTCGCATCAAGATCTTGGGGACCCTGAATCACCAGAAAAGACCCCGAGATGGAGGTATGAGCTCATTTTTTTTTTTTTTTTTTTTTGTCTAGTCTAACTCTCTGTCTATGCTGTCTGTGAGACTGCTTGTCTCTGGTTTCATTTAATGGAAAGTTCAAGTTTGGCTTGTTTTCAGAATCTACATGAAAGTCAGTCTGGATGGATTTATTGATTGTTTATGTTCTATGGTTTGGCTTCTGTTGCCTTACTTTTGGTTTTCTTCTTGGTTTGCCCAAGTTCAGAAATATTCTGGTTTGTGCATGTCAGATAATGCACAATTGGAACACATGTGGTACGTTTTCTGAGTTTGTACATGTCACATAAAGTACTCAGTTTCTGGTTTCTGTGTGTCAGATAATTCAGGCAACTACCGAGCAGTAGGGCAGACGTGCCTGTTATCCTTCCAGTTGTGGGAGCCTGGAGGATGCTCCAGCTCTCTCTGAGAAAGAAGGGGGAAGAGGTGCCTCCTTTCTTGCCTGGATCCCCAGTGGCAATGGGGGACTGGGAACTAGTCTTGCCTAGCTGGTTGTTGGAACAAGCTTGACACTGTCTCACTGTTGGGCTGTACACTGTATAATCTATGTGACTGTTTCCTTGTTTTGGTCTCAGACTGATTTGGGCTGACGTTCCAGGCTTTTTCAGGATCTGCCTGGCCAGTTGTTGTGTGCTGGTTTTATCTTTGTCTTCTTGTTTATATGTTTTTGTCTATGTCTTTCTCTGAATTCATGGGAACAGCCTTAGACCTTGGCTGCCTTTCTCCTTGTGCCAAACTGAAATTGATCTCCCTTCTCCCACTGTCTGCACCTGGGCCAAGATGGAGGAAGAGATAGGGATTTGCTGATCTTCCCCTGCCAAAATCATTATAAGGGGACAAGGTCCTCCTCTTCACAGGGCAGCTCTGAAATTCCAATTGTCAGCTAACAGAAAAGACTCCCTAAGGCAAAAGCTGCCTTGAGCTGTGTAAGTTATGGGGTTACTCCTCCTCCCCAGAGGCAGAAATGAAAACTAGACAGGCTAAGAGACGTTTGCTACCATCAGGAAAGATAAAACGGGCCCCACAAGGACAAGTGCTGCAAAGTTTGCCTGTTGAAAAATGCAATAAAGATAAAAAGAAAGTTTGCTGGAGGATGTTGATATAAATAAAGGTTTGACCATAAATATATATTTATATTTATAAATAATATATATTTATATTTATAAATATATGTGTGTGTGTCAGAAAAAACATGGCTTAGATTTAATTATGCTTTGTAATTGGGAATGAAAAATTATTCAGAATGTCTGATGTCTGAGTACACCTAGATAATTAATTATTTGAGCAAAAAACAGGAACTGGAAAATAAAAAAGAGAGAAAAGAAATCAGGGATCATTAGGGTCCCCACCAAAAAGAAAGGATGAAAAGCTTAAACAAGTTGTGAGGGTCTGAGGATATAAATGCAACTTATAAAACAAAGCTTCTAGAAAGATGTCTAGGAATATGAAAAGATATTAAGCTTTGGTAAATGCAAGTTACTATGAAAATATATTAAGATTTGGTAAATCCAAGTTACTATGAAAAGATGTTAAGGTTTGGTAAATGCAAGTTACTAAGGTTGGAAAAAGGATAAAAGATGACAAAAATGGTTAAAGATATGTTATAGATGCGGGTTTGCGGGTTGATGGTCAATCAAACTTATGGTTTGTTACAATTATGGAGCTTCTTGGTTGTGATGGGCTCTGTTCATTACTGTAGCCTCTTTTTAGACTAAGAAACCAACAAATCTCATGTTTTACAAATTGATAGTCACCTTATTTACAGTTATGCCAAGAAGTTATGCAGTTAGTTACGAGATTAAGCTTTATTTAGCCTCCTATACCTGCTTTCACAGTCAAGCAGAGAGTAACCAACTAAAAACAAGATCTCTTAGATGTATATGATGGTCCTCAGACACCCCAAAGATCTGCAGAATATGACATTTAAATATTTAATACAAAAAGCTTTTTATGATAGACATGTCAGCTCCTGACAGCATTCATAGTCTTCTCCCAAGAAGACAATGTGCACAGAAGAACTTCCCCTGAAGTATGACAAAGCTGGCCACTGGGCTAGACTGCCCTTTGCCTCAGCAGCAGACCGCATGCTGTCCAAGCTGAATGTGGTGGACAGAGATGGAGAAGTCGACTGCTGAACTTTGCCAAGACAAGTTAAGCGATCCTTCATAATTCCTGCCTCACAAAAAAGTCTGTCATATCTTGGTGCTAGTGGCCAAAGATGGATGCCCACAAGCACAGAGGAACAATGGGATGGCTGTCAAGGTAAAACTGTCATTTTTTATAGATTTGAAAGCCAAGTGACCTTGTTTACTCAGATGATATTTATTGTTCTCAGATCCCTGATGAGTCTAAAGACTATAATAATAAAAGATTTAACAGTGTAACAACAAAAACCAAGGCTTCAGATGCCTTCTCAGTCTACCTTGTTACCAGACTCAGAAAACAGTTTCTTCCCCTTGCTATGTTAAAGTTCCAATAAGTCATTAGTACTAAATGATTAGTCACAAATCTAAGATTTTAAATCTCTTTTTCGTTTAAGGATTGTTTGTGCTAATAACTTAAGGCTGTTTTTCAAGTTTCTGTCATGTTATCCTTCTGAGATCTAGTCATAAAGCCTGGATCCACCAGCCTCGGATCAAACAGGATTCCATATAAGTACAACTGCCTGTTCTTAAAATGAGATTTTTCCCTTGGTCATGGGGTTCCTTACCTTCCCCAATTAGCAAACAATTTTAACTTCTGTTTCCAGTCTATGTTTGCCTCAGCACATTCTCACCTAGCTGATAGACTCTATCCTGAGATCACCTGTGGACTGCAAACTGCTGAGCCCTGGACTTCCTGGAAGCTGATGTGAACCAGTCCAACAGATATGATTACTCCTTGTTCTTCACCTGAATCAATCAACTAATCAGATGCTTCTGATAAGTGCCCCCATTGCTCAGCCTTTGAATAGCATTTCAGCCTCTCTGGGCACCAATGACAATGTCCTAATGTCACCTGGAAGTAGTTACAGAGAAGAATCCACCATTCATTGCCCCACCTAGCAGGCTGAAATGGTATGTCAAAAGAAACTCTCCCTTAAATAGGCTATAAATGGATATCTGTTTCTATAATACCAACTGATATACTACTTGGGTCCTTGGTTCTGTTTCTCCTGTTATGCTTTATGCCCTTTATATGATTAATGCTTATAGTCCTTTGAACTTTAGTCAGAGACAGACCACTGACATGTTCAAAGACCCATGATTGGGTCTCTCTATGACCTAGAGAAAGGGAGAAATGTGGAGCTTGACTGAATCCTTCTTGAAAAAAGATTCCATCTTGTATTAAGTTTGACTCAGAGCTGACCTCCAGTTCCAGAACAACAACAAAATGTACCTGACCTTGTATTCCAGGGGTGTTCCCTCATCATCACCAGACAGCTCACTCTGAGAAAGCACCCAAAAAGTCTAAACAAACTTTCTGATGGTCAAGCTGACCGCAGCTGGTTAGTCAGTAACAACGAACCAATCAGAAATGGACATGAATAGCTATCCAAATGTCATCCAATCATATGGTAAAGAACCTGCTTCTTTGTCTGAGTCTCTATATAAACTCTGTACTTTTGTGTCTGGGGGCTCTCAACTTGAACTGCTGTGTCAGTGAGTGTTGAGAGTCCAAGCTCTGAGCTTGAATAAACAACCCTCATGTATTACATCGGAGTTGGCTCCTAGGTGGTCTTTGGGGTCTCAAGAACTGGGCAAAACACCTGGAGAGAGTCTAAATGAGAGGTCTTCATAAAATCCCTCCCCTCAGAGCTCAGGGAACCCTGATGAAGAGATGAAGAGGAGGCAGAAAGATTGTAAGAGCTGAGGGGATGGAAGACACCAGGAGAACGTGGTTCTCTGAATCAACTAAGCAAGGCACACATGAGCTCACAGATACTGAAGCAGTAAGTATAGGGCCTACATGGGTCCACACTAGGTCCTCTGTTTCTATATTTAGCTATTAGCTTAGTGAGGTTATGGGACTTCTGACTACGAGAATGAATGGGTCTCTGATTTTTGTACCTACTCTTTGGACTCTTTTCCTCCTTTTGGGTTACTGTGTCCAACTTCGATATAATAGTTTTTGCTTCATCTTGCTATATTGTATTTTGTCATGTTTGGTTATTATCTCTTAGATGTCTGTTCTTTTCTAATGAGAGACAGAAAGGGAATGGATCCAGACAGAAGGGAAGAGGGAAGAAACCAGGAGAAGTAGAAGGAAGGGAAGCTATGATCAGTATATATGTATGAGAAAAGAATCTGTTTTCAGTAAAGGCAGAAAATTGAAGAAAAGAAAGAAAATCAAAATCCAAATAACACAATAAACAAAACTCCTAAATTAAACAAAACAAAACAGAAAACAAGTGGCGATGTTGGCGTCCCTTCATAAGGACACACTCAGGAGAACCATTGCCTCTAGGACAGTGTCAGGCACCCTACCTGGGGTACCAATCTAGCTGAACCACAGACAGCCCCAGGAAAAATATAAAAAGAATCTCTGGATATACTGAGATTTGATATCACAGAATGATATTAGGAGGTACCTAAGTGCCCATCAACCCCAGTATTTCCCTGCATGTGCTGCAGTGCCATGTTTCCCTTGTTCTGGGGTGCAGTGTTTAGTTCCCACATTGCCCTACTGCTGTGTGAGTGGGACATCCATTGTTCAGTAGCACCTGTGGCCTGTGCATGACTGGGTGCCCAGTAAGTTCACTGTATTCCCAGGAAATGTACCAACTCTCTGTTGCTTAAGCAGTGAAACCTGTTCTGTGGTCATGGTGCAATCTCACAAGATATTCAAAAACATAACTGGAGTTCCTGAGGATGGTTCTGATCACTCCAGTATTGTCATGACAAATTGAATTGGAAATGTCATGCTCTGAGTATCTGATTGGCACTGAGACACCACTGGTGCCCAAAGCTAGGAGTTAAATAAGGCCAAAACATCAGATCTGGACATGTCCTAGTCCTTAGTTATTGGGTATGTTTTTTCTTTGGATGATTCTAGTCCATTGGCAAGAATCACAGCTGTACTATGTCTTTTGTCTTGTCCCATTTTACCATCATCTTACAGACTTTGATCCATGCTCATATGTAAAAATAACTTTTATTCACCTAATTTAATTGTCATCTCAAGGTTTACTGCCTCTGTCTCCTAACCTAGACCTAGTCCTGGAAACTTCTAGCATCTGTACAAATTTATCTAGGACTACAATGTTTTCAGCTCTAAGACTTACTGCTGAATAAGCTCACCCTTTCTTGTTCTTTCTGAACTCTGGCTAGCTGGCTTAACTCAGATGTTCTGTCAAATTCTTCTCCAAGAAGGATGATTTAATCTGGCTTCTCTCTCAGCCTCTGACTGAGTTGCTCTGCTTGGCTTCAAACTAACGCTAGCAGTCTGTGCCAATCTTCTGGCTTCTTCTCATCCTCTGGCCTTTTCATCTTTACCTGTGTCTAGCTTGTTCTCTCTTCAGCCTGACTCTGTAAAACTCTCCTGGTAAAACTGTGTCTGAATTCCAAGAACTGAACTGCCAATAACTCAACTCCAATGCCTCTCAATTCACTGACTGAACTGAACTGACTGGATAGAACTGACTAGAACCCAGAGATCTGCATGCCTCTGTCTCCTGAGTTCTGGGATTAAAGGTGTGT
Source organism: Lophiomys imhausi (assembly GCA_907164525.1). NCBI lineage: Eukaryota > Metazoa > Chordata > Mammalia > Rodentia > Muridae > Lophiomys > Lophiomys imhausi. The sequence goes on along the minus strand of CAJQZJ010033410.1, from coordinate 141,332 downwards.
ACCTCCATGCCTGGACTTAAGCTTTTCTTTAGTTGAAACTTGTCTATACCAGGCTGGCCTTGAACTCAGAGATCTGCTTGCCTCTGTCTCCTAGGATTAAAGATGTGTCTGTATTCTAGCTGGATCACACAGACCTAGAAGTCTTTGAGTGTGATGTTTTGCCAGAAAAGCCATGTCTGAATTAAAATACCTCTATGCACACACCCAAAGTGGACGTCCATATCTAGTGTATAACTGTATTAGGTGAGTGATCATTGTTGTTCATAGAACATAAGCTTAACTTGCATGGCAGTCCATTTATGTTCATTTCAAAAACTTTTGCTATGATCATTCTTATGAATGACATATATGCATATATAGGAGCACTGCTTTACTCTGAGATACTGAACACAAGTTTTATAGATAGTAAAGCGCAGCAACAGAAAAACAGATGGTTGTTTCAAAGTTACTTGGCTTGGAAAGGTTAAAGCAGAAGGATTTTCTTATCACAGTATTCAAGCTGGCCTGTGTAAGGACTCAGCTGTCACCAGGAATTTACCTCTCACCCCTCTCTGCTTTGGTTTCTTATAAGGTAAAATAGGCCACCTGCTCTCTGCTTCTAACTTGTGATTTTAGTTAAGTGACCCTAGATTGTTGGACTGTTGGGCCTGGTGCAGGAGCTTAGTCTAAACCATTGGCCTCTAAGAAATCTGTTAACAAATGAATGAAAAAGCAAAAGAAAAGGGAAAAAGGAGGGAAGGAGAAAGGGAGGAAAGGAGGAAGGGAAGGAGGGGGCAATATTTAGTGTGTGGTGTTTGAGCACCTTGAAGGAATCAGAAACCCACATTCATGTCCTTTCCATTGTAGTGGGATCCAGGTGTGGTGGGTGGAGTTCCTAGTACCATCTTGGGCTGTGAAATGGAGCACATACCCTAGGGAGGGTGGAGCAGAGCAGGAGTGTACATGGTGGCTATGTGGATATGACATGTAAGTCCTAATTGTGACCTTTACATTTGTAGTCACTTGGTGTCAAAGTTCAAATCTTACAACATATCAGCTGCTGTTGATCTGTGTTTGTTACATGCTGCCAGATAAATTATCAGAGATGTGATGTGTCCATGGCTGAACTATAGTCCTTGGGACAGGGATTTGGATCCTGACTTGTTAGTTCTAGAGTCTTGCACCTTTAACTCCCAAGTTTTAGAGTCCAAGATATCAGAAAAGCTGAGAGGACAAAAAAAAAATCCAGAAACTTATATTGTCAGCAGAAAATGCAATGAACTTGAACTTGTCACTAATAGTAGCAATTGCCTTTTACTGCAAGGCTCAGGAACAAAGTATTGGCCCTTTCCTTATCTTTTATTTTAAACTATTGGCCAGTCTGAAGGTCTGAAGAGGCCTATATTAGGCATTGGAGTGACTGCACTGTCAGCTAGTTCACGGTCATCCTGTGATTCTGATGGCCAAGTGCAGCATCTGTTTCAATTATGTACAATCAGCAAAGGGCATCCATCACTAAATCAACAAGGGATTCCCTGTTCAAACCCCTTTATCTGTGGGAAAACTGTAAACAAATACAGTTACCTAAGCTGTGTTTGTTTGCTAATAAATGCATTTTTTTGTTTTGTGTTTTTACCTTGCCTTACAATGTTACTACTTTTCTTCCAGAAAAGAAAATACTGAGAAAACATTTCAGTAAATTTATAGTCTTATGTTGGGCTGCACTCTGAGCCACGTAAGGACCATATTGTAAGCCACAGGCTGGACATGACCATAAGCCAGCTGGTATTAGAACTTGGAACTTGTGTGTAGCTATTAGGATAACCGATTTGCTCCACAGCAGAGGGTGGATGGAATGATACAAACGTCTCCAGAGGAAGCAGCAGGCACTTCAGCTCCTGGGGACCCAGATTGCCTGGAACATAAGTGCCTGGTGTAATGGTCACAGTTACTCTGTACATTTCTTCCATATTTAAACACAAGGATGAAATGTTTAATTTTATCATCAGCAGAGTGAATCTGAAAGTAAAGAAAGAAAGAAAGAAAGAAAGAAAGAAAGAAAGAAAGAAAGAAA
>CAJQZJ010033410.1:122837-139269 GCA_907164525.1 Lophiomys imhausi | reverse complement strand
CAAGGGTTACATTAAACAAATTGTCTATGTTCTATGTGGGAGCATTTTAGTTTTTAGTTTGTTTTTGTTCTTAGATTGAGTTTAATCTTTGTTTTAATATATTAGACCTTTTTAAAAATTACACATAAAGCTGACAGGAAATTTTTGAATGTTTTTAGAAACCAGATGCCTAAATATGACCTGAGACTGGCCCACACTGCAGTTATTAAAGCCAGCTTATTTGGATAGCTTTTGGAGATTCATCAGAAGGACTTGAATTATCAGCATTTGTCATGTTTACACCAATACAATTGCATCATGTTCCATAAGCACTGAGTGAATTGCCTATAATGTGTGGATCGAAGTTTGCTTTCCTATGATAATGTGTGATAAACTTTGTGATTCATGCTTTAATGAAACAATCTTGAAAGTTGTTTTCCAAAGAGAAGGAATCTTGAGTACAATGACCACTGACAGTTTATCTTCTGATTGAGACTCGTACAGCTGTAATATGTTAAGATTCTAATCTGAGCAATTTAAAACAGGACATAAATTTTGATATTGATTTCCTTTCTCACTTTCCATTTCTTTGACCCTTTGGTCTATGAATATATCATTGCTCCTATCAAATATTTAATTTTCAAGAGCATAATTTTCTTGTTCAGGTGGGATTTACTTTTATCTATAAGCATTTACTACACTTTCTCTAAAAATTTGTTCTGCTCTCTAAATTGTCCCTTCCTTTGTTTTTGTTGGCCAATTTTGCTGTCAGATTTCTTCAAATGTGGAGTGAGTTTTGGCTGTCTGGTAATATTTAAAAGTGAGGTATCAAAGGTTAAACTGAACTTTATGCTCAGGGGAAGAGCCTGACAATAATTACATGGAACCCAGTCATTTCATTAGTATGCACCAAAGGGTCAAAATATACAGACTTATCCTTTGGTCAGTCCTTTGCCCTAAATAGGCTCATTTTGATTTGTCTAATGCTTTGGTAGCCTAATTGGCAGTTTTCAGAGCAAGACAGGAAGACAGTGCTTAGTTTGTATAATCCAGTTTCTAGCTTTTAAGCTAATTTCTCTACATTCATTTGGGCACGTCTTCCTCCTCGAGCTGTTCCCAGGGCCCCCAGATCTAGGGAATCTTCAATCTACTGATTAAAATAGATGGCCTGATCTTAGGAGAAATTGGGGGAAATACATTTGCCTGAGGGAGGGCAAACAAACGTGTAAGACTATGGATGGGGTAGGAAGGTGTCTCAATGGCCAAGAGTGCTTGCTTCATAAGCATGGGGACCTGAGTTCAAACCTCCAGCACCTACATAAAAACAGGGCTGGTTTAAAGTACGTAACCCTAGCATTAGGGAAAGGAGATGGACAGATATTAGGAGCTAATTGGTTAGCTTCCAGTTCAGTGAGAAACCCTGTCTCAAGGGAATAAAGTGAAGAGTGATAAAAGGAGACATCTGCCAGGTAGTGGTGGCGCACGCCTTTAATCCCAGCACTTGGGAGTCAGAGGCAGGCGGATCTTTGCGAGTTCGAGGCCAGCCTGATCTACAAATTGAGTCCAGGACAGCCAGGGCTACACAGAGAAACCCTGTCTCGAAAAACCAAAAAAAAAAAAAAAAAAAGGAGACATCTGGCATCCTGCTGTGGCCTCTGAAAGTGTGTACTGATGCACACCTGCACACCACCTCACTCATAGGCAAACGCCTCACCAGATGATATCTTCTCTCTGATTTTATTTTCTACATTCCTAATTTGGTGTTGTGATTGCAAGAACCCATAACCAGATAGGTCATAGGCCCTAGGGGACAACCTACTAAAATTATTCTGCTGAATGGGCACAGCATTAAACTGAAAATTAAAGGCATTATACACAGAAATGATGGTATCTCTCAGTACTCATGGAAGAAGCTGCTTCTTGCAGTAGATGGTGGTTAACACAGAGACCCACCACTGGTCAATGTGCAGACAATAGAGACTGGGGAGCGCTCAGCCATACACGAGACATCTATCTATATTATATTTCCTCTTCCATCCATGTCTCAGAGACCATTGCAGAAGAGGGCAATGTCTTTTTTTTTTAAGAGCCAGAGATGGTGGATGACAATAAGAAAGCAATGGACATACAAAGTAGTTGCACATATGAACCCTCAGCAATTGTGACAGCATGCACAAGGACTGTGCAAGCTCACACCAGAAGGCATCACAGCAAGGAGAGGGCATGTTGGCATAGCATCCCACCCCTAGTTGAGGAACTATTGGTTGTTGGTAGCAGCTAGGACGAGAGTGGGTTTTCTTTAAGTTATGTCCTGGTAAGTAGGCCATGCTTTGAGGGATGCCCACATACTAGAGAATATATGGGCAGCACAGATTGTTCTAATGGATGAAAAAAAAAAAGAGTACACACATCTGTGTGGGTGTGGAAAGGAGGTTTGATCTGATAGGGATTGAGGAAGCAGTGATCAACATACATTGTATGAAATTCTCAAAGAGTCAATTGATGGGGTAGTGTTAAGCATTCTAAATGTTAATTGGTCCTGTTTGCTGTCTGTTACTTAATTGACTCTAATTGGTTAAATAAATGCTGAGGCCTGAGATTGGGCAAAGACAGAGAAATGTGGGACTTCCTGAGATTAGAATAGGAAGCCTGGACTTTAGACAGAGGATTAATTCATTCCAGCCAGGAGCAGGAAGAAGGAGGACACACACCATGGGTTAGAAAAAGAACGTCATTCCACATAGCCAGGAACATCCACACAGCATGGAGAATGGCAGTCCAAGGGGACGTATGTATATATGGGGTCATATTTGGGTACTAGAATTAGGAGCTAGCTTAGATGGACTAGGATTGCACAATTCAGGCCAAGGCTTGTGAAAATCCATGTGGTCTCTGTATGCTCATTTATAATATCTGGTTAAGGATTAACAACCACCAATCAATGATAATATAAATACTGGTTAATAATTTAATTAATTCTTTCTACAAATGGTGCCCAATGTAATTTAATTAATTTTTTTTTCTACAGTCAATAAAAATAAATAAGCCAGAAGAAAAAGAATTCAGGGAATATTTCTCCAAGAAACTATACCACAGACTGAGTAATTTATCACAGTTCTTTAAATTAGAGTGGAAATTCACTATGTGTATTTCTTCATTAATTCAACAAGTACTTACTGGATACCTGCTTTGTATCAGATGCTGTTCCAAGTCCTGAAGATATAGCAGTTAACAAGACTAACAAAGGAGTCCTGAGTTATATAAGCCATAGGAGATATGTATTCACTTCATCTAAGTACTTGAGAGCCTACTGTGCTAGTTAGTTTCCCATTACTGTAACAAAATACCTGAGACAATCAACGTAATAGAAGAAAAGACTTACATTGGTTCATAGTTTCTGAGGTGTCAGTCCATGATCAATTGACATTGTTTTGGATGTCATTACAGAGATTGTGTATTGGAGTAAAGGTGCTCACTTTATGGCACTGGGAAGTAAAGGGGACAGGAAGAGGCCATGTCCCCTGTGACCTAACTTCCTAACACCAGATTCTACCTCCTAAAGGTTCCACCATTTCCCAATGGTGTCACAGGCTGGTGATGAAACCTTTACATATACAGCTTTGGGAGACATTTAAGGTCCATAAATAGTTATAGCACCTGCTGTATGGCAGTTAATGAGCTAGGCACCAGGGGTCCAAGATTAGTAAGACTCAACCTTTGTCTTCACTCAGGACATCATGCAGCAAGGAAACAGGAAGATATCGAGGCCAAGATCGACGATGTGCAGTGCGTAAGGGCTGCAGAGGAAAGGCAAGGGACTCTCACCTGTGTGAGTCAGGAAAGTTCTCTCGTGTTCACACTGAAGCTGTCATCTGAACAGTGCACAGGACTTAAACAGGTGAGGAGAGAGAGGGCCGATGAGGGGCTCATGAAAAGGCAAAAGAATGTGAGCTGGCCATTGTGGCTGCACGGTGGACAGAGAGGGGACAATGGAGAAGGGTTGGTGAACTTAGTGGAACTCTGGGGAGAGCTGATGGTAGCTGATGCAAAGAAGCACGGGAGTGGCCATGCTAGTTGGAAGATGGACTTGGTGATGGACTGAATTTGAAGAGTAAGAGAAAAGAGATTTAAAAGCAAGTCATAGACATCTAGCTTAAGTGACAAGGCAGATGCCTTGTTTTTAAAAAATAATTCTCCTAAGCTGGCCTTAAACTTGCTATGTATGTAACAGTGATCTTGAATTACTGATTCTCCTGCCTCAACCTTCTGAATACTAGGATTGCAGACCTGTCCCACCAGGCCTAACTCCATGTAGTGCTGAAAATCACATTCAAGGTTTCATGGCAAACACTCTACTGAGTCGCAACCCCAGCCCTACATTTTAGCCTAGACAAGGATTTTCTCATGAAAGTTGGGAAGACAGCCCAGTGTTTCCCAAGTTGATTTGAAGGGCTCTGGGCCACCCAAGAGGGAGTATGCAATAGGCGTCTAGTTGAGTAAGAGACAGGTCAAGTGAGCTATCCTGCTGTGATGCCAATGAGTAAATCATGAATACATTTCTGGAAATGAGGCAGGGAGGAATGAGATTGGCCAGGAAAGAACGCTTATACTCGTGGGCTGTGAGCACCACCTGCCTAACCATGAGGACAGGAGGGGAAAAGAGCCTGGGAAGTGGTCCAGACAGGTAGGCGGCAGACACTGATGAGAGGGCAGGAGGGTGAGGAAAAGCACCCAGCAAGAACATTGACTGAAGAATCCTACAGGTTTGCAACATGGATATTAATCTTTCTCTTGGGAAGAGAGAGTACAATGGCTAATGCTGTCTCCAACAGGCCCTGCAGAGATGTAGGACAGACTAACACCACTCCAATGTTCAGAACTCCAGGCCTTCCCAGACAATTTCTTAGCAGACTCGCAGTAGCTCCCATGGCCCTGGAGGTATCTGACCTCTCCATCTTCAAGCAACCACCTGTGGTCCTCATCTTTGAATCTACTCAGTCACACGGCCTCCTTACAGTTGCTGGGAAAGCCAGAGTTTCCTGCCACAGGGTCCTGGCACCTGTTGTTTGCTCAGTCAAGAATGATGCTCTTAGATTCTGCTAACCTCACATCTCTGCTTCCTACAGGTCTTTCTCAAATGCCACCTTTAGGTGTGGCCTCAGTTGACACTTCATTTGCATCATAGATTCCCTGAGAGCTCTATCCTTATTTCCCACTTTATTGGGTTTTTTTTCATAGCACTGTTTACCATTACTTTTAAGATTTACCTGAGAGTCTTCACCACAGTTCGAGAAGAGCAGTCAATAACTGTTTCCTCTAGTCTTCAAGGACACGTTAAAGGCTGATACAGAGTTTAGTGTTTGGTTTACTTTTATTATCTGAGAGAACATGGCGGATGTAGCTGACACAATGGCTGTGTCTGTGAAGATGTGAACACAGCATTGTAACTGTGGCTCATCCTTTCTACAGGAACTGAGAATTATTTCTTAGCTGTACCCGCTCCCACCCAATAATGCTGACACCTCCACATTATCCTTAACTGCAACTGTGACATCAATGGCAAACTTCTACAATCGCAACTTCTACCAGTATTACAGTTGGATGGCTGCCTTACAGATAGATACATAGAGAGTCACAACGGAATAGGGCCTGCTGGTATTTTGTTAATGTTGGGGGGGGGGGTTGCATCAGCTTGGATGTTTCTCTGTCTTGAGAAGATGCTCACCTGTCATATGAGTCACTCTTCTCCGCCGTGGGTGGCAGACTCAAGATCAAGCCTCCACTCTAAGGAAGCATGTTCCTTGGCTGCAGTTCAAAAGGCAGTTTGCACTGCACTGAGCTCTAGCCTGGCTTAGTTCCACTGGCACGTCGCTTGTGCAATGGGAATGCTTTCAAAGCCAGCCTGGCTCTGAGGCTGTTAATTAATCCATCTTTGTTCCTTGGGAGGTGACTCAGGCATATGTATGGAGTGATCTTTAATAGGTAGAACCACATTTCTCAGAGTGAGCTGTGGCAGTAAGCAGAATTCACCTGAGTGTTTATTAAAGACACTGGCTTCGAGGTTTCACCCTAGTCCCACTCCCTAAGAACCTCTAACATCTAGGCTGAAAATCTGCTACTTGGAAATACTTCCTAAGGCCAGTTTACTTGACAACCTTGTCCTTATTTCGATGGAGTCTGGTTCTAATTAGAAAAATCAGTGCTGGACAATTTGATTAGGATACAGCCACAACCACTTGCATCTGTGCATGGATTCAACCAAAGGAAAAAAGAAGGTATGAGGATGTGTATTGTGTAGTGCACAATTTGGTAAAGCATGGGATGACTATGTTAGATCACGAAGGCATGTTACCTGGCCTCTGACAAGAAACTGGGTCATAAAATAAATAGATTCCACTTTTATTAGTTCTCAAGTAAGAAGAATCCAACCACACGTTTCCCTCCTGAGATCTGTGTGCTCGGCTGATGTCCTTACTAGAGGGGTCTACTGATCACTTACAGATTTGGGTAATTCTGAACTTCCATTGGAACATGAAGGCTGAGGGTCCACTTGGGCTTCAGAATAAATTCATCACAGGCATCCTTGGTGCGGCTCACAGAGCATTCCCCTTGGTACTAGGGCAGTACCTCAGAGGCATAGGGAGATCTAGAATGTCTAACTGGAGGAAGTACAATTGTCTATAGGTCCTGTGAAGATACACTTTCTGATTATGTAGGAATGGAGTGGCCCTGAGTTTGAATCACGTTTTGAATCAAGTTCTCTATTGTCACTGCCGCTGCGGCTGCTGCTGGCTCAAAACCTCACTGAGTAGTGGCCTTTCTTTTTCTTTCTCCTTCCTTCTTGGATTTCTCCCCCCCCCACCTTGTCCCCTCCCTTCCTTCTCCTCTCTCCCATCTTCCTGTGTGTGTGTGTGTGTGTGTGTGTGCACGAAGTATATTTTAATGCACCCATGTATCCACACGCTTAGAGACCAGTGCCTTCTTCTCTCAATCTCCACCTTATTTCTTGAGACAGGTCTCTCAATGAATCTGAATTAGTTTTCAAAAGCAGTTTAGCTTGGGATGACATGTAGCTTAATGGTGTTTCAGCATTTGCCTAACATGAGTAAGGACCTGTGTCTGGTTCCTAGAAACAAAATTGCTCCGGGTAGTTTTGAGCTTTGACCAGGTAACTTTGAATTTTGCTACTGGAGTAAGTCCTCGTGTGTGCCTCCAGTTTGCTTTCCTTACCCTCCCAAAGTGATGTAATGTATTGAAATAGTCATAGAGATTTAGAAAACCAAACTGTATTTAAGAAAGTAAATAAAGCCAGGCATGGTGGTGCAAGCCTTTAATCCCAGCACTTGGGAGGCAGGGGCAGGTGGATCTCAGTGAGTTCAAGGCCAGGCTGATCTACACAGGGAAAGTCCAGGACAGCCAGGGCTATACAAAGAAACCCTGTAAACAAACAAAAAAACTAACTAACTAAAATAAATAAAAATACAAGCAGCATTCAATCTTTGTTTTGCATTTTGCATGTTTTGTACTGTCAGAATGACAGTGACTCCCAATAAAGGTGGACATTTGTATGCAAAATATTGAGTCCTTTGATTTTGCAGAGGTACCCAGCCTGAGTACTACATTATGCTTGATGGATTATCATTTTTGGGTCCCTCTCTTGCCACAAAAAATCAGGAAGACTTTTCTTCATGTGACTCCACTGATGACTGGTAAGATGTCAGTTCTCTACAATCCTTTTTCTGATCCCATGGTCCTGGAACACCCTGAGAAATGACCCCCTAATATACACAGAAATAGTACATAAAATGGGAAGTGGACTTTAACATGTTAGAATTATTATTATTATTATTGATCAAGCATCCCAAGCATTAAGTATAATGGATTGTTAGCTGGTACACCGCTTCCCCCTAGTGGTGAAGCTGCTTGTAGTATTTGGGTTCTATGTGTGTTTAACATCAGAATTGCTTATGAATTATTTTCAATTAGTGTCATGGATTGCTTTTATTATGACAGTGACAACATGTATTTGTGATACTATCACACAATACTAAAACCATTACACATTTTAACAACTAAATCAACAACATCTAAGGCAATCAAAGCTCGTGACTTATCTAATCTCTTTCTGACTCACCATTTCAACTCATGAAACATTATTTCTGATTTGATGTAAAGAAATCTCAAGGAAATGCATCACTTGTTATTCTAGTTAGCTTTGATTGTTAAGGTGAAGGGGAGTCACCTGAGAAGAGACCCTGAGCTGAGAAATCTCCTTCCCCGCCCTTCTCCTTCCCCATTCAAGCTGGCAGAGCCATTACTTAGAGGAGGTTTGTTATGCCTTGTACACTTGGCCAAGTTCAAAGAGTCATCCCGTTTTCACATGTTTGTTCAACTCCAACTTCATTGCAGTGACTGTGCCCATCCCTTTCTAACTTTGAAAACAGTATAAACTAAGCTCTTCCATCCCAGCAATTTCACTGGAAACTCACTTTTGCCCCAGCACATGATTACTGCCAATAGTTTCACTCATAAACCTACCACTACTGGAGCAAGGCTGTGTCAGGATCGGGTTGGTCCATTGCCCAACCTTTTGTTATGATCCAATGAATTATTTGTGCTTCTGCCTCCAAACAATGTCATATTCATCTTTGTATCCCCAGGACCCAGTAGCATGCTAGGGATAGTGCAATGCTTCCAATATGTACTGAGAGTAAAAATGGATCTAGGAGAGAACAGAGCATGAACAGCACAGCATATACTTGAAGTATTTCATTAAGACAAGTCTTGTTAAAGAAGGGGAGAATAGGGGACAGGTTTCAAGGTTTGGCTGAAGCAAGATTGGATCAAGATGACAATCTCGAAACATGCTAATCACCTCACAGACACACGTTGCTGTAGTCTCTCTGATTTTAAATATATTTGAAGTATTCCCCAGCAAGAAGTGAAAATAGGCCCACATCTGTTTGAGATACGCAGGTGCAAAAGGAAGTGGAGAAGCGATAATGAGCCAGCCTGTTACTTCTGCCGGGAAAGGGTTGTTTACTTTGTTTTTTGTCACATCATCCCTTTGTGGGGAACAATGACCACAACACCGACACCCACCTCTTTGGGAGGAGAAGCCAAGTTAAGGGTGCTGACTGTCTTGGTTTGTCAGCTCTTGCAATAGGTCTCAGTTTCCCAGGGATAAAACCCCCATTCATCTGTGAGAAGTAACAATTGGATCATAAAATGGGTATGGCTACACGTCACCTTTTGGCTCAGATTTCGTAAACTGATTCCTCTTTAACAATGGCCTGAAAAGAGATCACAGGAGCTGATGGCATTGTCTAATGTGAGAAGCTTGGAAATTTCCACAACCAGGGGATGATGTCATGGGACCTGATAACAATGTGGCCAATAGATTTGATGTTTTTTTTTTTCACGTGAAGAATATAGACTAAAAATAAGTACATGGTGGGTCTGTACATGTGAAACACTGTGATGACTTAGCTACAAGGGTCACAGGTTTACGTACATTGCTAGGCCAGTGGATGAGCCTTGAAAATTTTGGTTAAATAGAATATTATGACCATAAAAGATCATATACTTATTATTGTATTTCTTTGGAATGTCAAGAATACTCAGATATGCAGAGAAAGCTAGAAAATGAATGATTGCCAAGGTCTGTACAGCAGAGAGAATTAATGGATCTAGGGTTTGTTTTGGGGTAATGACAGTGCCTTGAAACTATGGAGATGTTATATGATTCTGTAAATATATTGAAAATCATTGAGTTGTCCATTTTATTTTTATGTAGTTTTTAACTATATGTATGTATGTGATCTATTTTGGGTGTATGCATGTAAGTAAAGTTGCCTTCAGAGTCCAGAAGATGCTGTTGGATTTCCTGGAACTGGAATTACAGGTGGTTGAGAATCCCCCAACATGGGTACTGAGTGCTAAACTCGAACCCTCTGCATGCACATCATACCAACTATAATGAGAAAATAGTAACTACATTGAAGAAACACGGCTATATCACTCATTGAACGTCAGCACCTCTAGGAACAGGAGATGAGGGTCCTGTGGGTCTTCCGTAGGATGGACACAAGTCACTTTACAGATGCCTGTGCCAAGAAATCAGTCCAAGTCTGAAGGTGAAGAGCAGGAAGGCTAAGCTGAGGGAGATCCTATTAAAGCAAGTCTGTGTTATTAAACAATATCAAGGTCACCAACAACAATGAAGCAAGGACTTTCTAGTTTAAAAGAAATGAAAGAGCTGCACAGCCTAAATGTAACCTGGAGAAAATATTAAAACCACAACTGTAAGGCTGAAGCAGTGGCTCAGTGGGTACAGTGCTTAATATGTAAGCCTGAGGACCCGGGTTAGGGTCTCCAGCAAATCGGAGTAAAGTCTATAGAGTAAAAGCAGTACTGCAGTAACATTAGTTCCTTGAGTTTGATCATTGTTCTGTAATTATTTAGCCTTTGGGAAATACAGATTGAGGTATTTTTGAGTAAAGGATATCTGCAATTACTGCTCAAATGATTTGGTAAAAAAAAAAAAAAAAAAAAGAGAGAGAGAGAATTATGCGTGCATGGGACACCCAACCACATAACCCAAGAAACATTATTCTTTAAAATCAGTGCAGAACATTGAATAGCTTGATTGAAAAATTGAAGTCCCACATAACAGCACAGCTGGTAGACAGAAAGTACATAAAGAGGCAGCTCCTCGCTGGGTTAGTATAGGTGGCACCCAGGAGGAGAGTATCCTCAGCTCACACAGGCTTCCACGAGGACAATGGATTTCTCTTTCCAGCAGCGCAAGAAGCCTTCTGTTCTTATGAACATCTGCCTCCTGCATGTTGAAGTCTGTAAGATTGAGAAAATTGTTATGAAAGGCAAAAAAGATGTATGGCAACCAGTGTATATTCTTCCCCAAGAGTTCAAGAGCAAAGGAAAGATTGCTTTTGTAGGACAGTCATTTTGTCATTTTTGATTATTATCCACCCCCCAAAAAGCCTCTGGGAAAATAATTACATACCATGTTTTTATATTAGTTTTATTAAGCCATGAACTCAGCTATAAATATCATAGAATGTAAAATCAAAATATAGCTATGATGGTGGGAATTTCTCACAATGTTGAATTTCCAGAGTGTCTATGTGGCATCGTCTCCTTTCACATTGCTAATCAGGCTGTGAAACAGCAGTCATGAAGGTGTCCAGATCAACACCACACTGTCCTTTCTAATCCCCCGTGTTTTATATGGCTTTGACTCATTTTAAGTTTTTAGAGAAGGAAGGGAAAGGAGAGGTTACCCTATGCAATTTCCTTATTTTATAAGTGAGAGAACTATGCTTTTCGTCATTTAATTCCAAATCTGGGAACAAGGAACCACTTCTTAGGGTATTTCCCCACCAGACCTGGCATTTGATGATTCTTGATTCAGAAGGATCACATTGTGATGGTGCTGTTGTGTGCTTGGGATGGTTTAAGATGGAGTCTGACTTAGTCCATGCAGGTCAAAATCAAGGAACTCTATTTTATCTACATATTTATTTTATGAAGCCAAGTAACAAAATACAAGTTAATTTTTTAAAACCCAGATATTTACTTTCCCTCGTCCTACCCTAGACCCCCGGTTTGCTAAATTTCACACAGGAATTTCTCTCATGGTGTCTCCAAGAGATGCTCTTTTAGACTGAACCTGATTCTCTTTGGAATGTTTGAAACTTCCAAGAGGTTATAGATGCTTCTATGGTCCTTTCAAAAGCTATGGATTCCATTACTAGAATCTCACAAAAGCCCATGCATCAGAACACACCCACCTTAATGTAGGTCAAGCCCAGTTCTAGCGTTTGAAGTAGAACTGAGTTCACTCTGCCCCCTCTTCCATAAGATGGGATGCATATGTCTGAAGGCGGTGGCTAGTAAAACACCAGACCAGGGCTAACTTTCCTTAAGCTCCATCACAGGCACTCTGCTTATGAATGAGTCACCCCACCCTCATAGAATGAGGATTTTGGAAGGCAGGGACTTGTTCCTACTTGTTCACTGCTGTATTTTGAATGTCTAGATCAATTTCAAGCTTGTTGATGAGTAAGTATCCCAAGACCCTCAAATACTCACCACATAAACTGTTTTCATATTCTTCTGTTTATGTTTATTTAAAAAAAACCCAGGTCAACAGGTTTTTGCACTCAATATAGCATTTCCTCTTGTTTTCAACTCAACATGGCTGTCTATTGCTTTCTTTTGGATCCCTCTCTTGTCAGATTAACTGTCTCATATAGCCATGTGCCACCTATTTGTCTGTAGACAATACTGAGGTTTGGTCTGGAATTGGGACGAAGTGGTAGAGAGGAATCCTAAGCATTTAGAACAGAGAAGACACCATGAGATCTTCCTGAAGTCTGGTAATACCCCACTGCTAATGGCACCATATGCTATGTTTTCAGGAGATAAAGAAATCAAGGTGAAATTGTATTGAAAGCTTCCTTTCCCAGAGATAGCTACCTGTGGTAGTTTGATTGAGATTGTCACCCACAGGCTCGGATGTTTGAATACTTAGTTCCCAGTTGGCAGTGCTGTTTGGGAATGTTGAGGAGATGTGGTATAGCTGGAGGAAGTGCTTCACTGGGGTGGGGTTTGAGGTTTTAATGCCTTGTTCCATTTTCAATTTTTCTTTCCCTGGTTTTTTTTTTTTTTTTTTTTTTTTTTTTTTACCACAGTAACAGAAAAGCGACTAATGTATTCCCATAGTCTTGGAAGGTGCTTTGAAGTGGCTGTAGGTGAGTTGTCATCAATCACCTTACCCAGCTAAGGACCTGCATACAACACTATGACAAGCTAGTCAAAATGTACCCACTGGTATAATAGTGACAAGTCTGTGTGTACGGGAATAACCAGCCACTCAGTATTTAATTTGAGGCCCACTTTGGCAGAGAGAATCTTCATCTGGGACTGCTAATTTATTCAAAAGACCATGGCTTGTGACGTCAAAAGCCCTAGTGGGAAACTACCAATACTATTTGCTAAATAGACGTACTATGGCCATCAAATTGTTGTCTAAATAACAATGTTTATACCTATAGATTATTAATGCTATCAATTTTGATCAGAGAAGCTTCTTTGTTTTTTATGTTTGTTTTACAGGACAGGGTTTCTCTGTGTATTACTGGCCCTCCTGGAGTCACTTTGTAGTCCAGGCTGGCCTCAAACTCACAGAGATTAACCTAATTCTGCCTCCCATGTGCTGGGACTGAAGACGTGTGCCGCCATACCCAGCAGAGAAGCTTCTTTATGTAATGAGTGTCAGTAGTGCAGGGTCTCAGAATAACTGACAATTGATGCTCAGCCATAAATGGGCATTTTGTCATGTGTATCCTACCTCTCAAGGCACAGGGAACGTCATGGCCCAAGGGTGTGATAGTTTGTTTTCTATTGCTATGATAAACATCAGGTCCAAAAGCAAATTGGTGACAAAAGGGCTTTTTGTTTTCATCTTACAGTATATCATGAAGGGAAGTCAGGGAGAAACTCAAGATAGGAGTCCAGATGGAGGAACTGGAACAGAAATCTTGGAGGAATTCTACTTACTGACTTGCTCTCCACGACTCAGCTTGTTCTTTTATACAACACAGGATCTCCTGCCCAGGGGTGGCACCACCCACAGAGAGCTGGACCCTCCTACACCTGACTTTAATCGCGAAAATGTCTCAGGGACCTGCCTACAAGCTGATCTGATGAAAACATTTTCTCAGTTGAGGTCTCTTTTCAGATGTTCCTGGTTTGTGTCAAGACGAGAAACAAAACAAACAAAAATTAACCAGCACAAAGGGAAGAAAGAATGTAAGAGCTGGAGGAATGGGAAGGAATGGATGAGTAGGAAGGGATGCAGTGATTACTGCACAAGATCTGTATAAGACTGGACCTGCAAACATCCTGTCATAGAAGGGGGAAGATCTCAGGATCCTCTACCACTCCCTGAGGATGCAGTTAAAGGATTCTGAGGAGTAAAAGATCTTTTCTTCACTGGTAAGGTACCCAAGCTCCTGCAAAGAATCCTCCATCCATTCTCTTATGAGTGACCCTAATGTCAACAAAATGACCTAATTACCCCATGCCAACAAAAGACAAAAGAAAGAAGGTGAAAATGTGAGTACTATCAGTTGAGTAGAGGAAGGGCATCAATGGGGGTGGGAGGGGTATACGAGAGTGTAACTGGAAGTGAATAAAATCAAAGTGCACCATATAAATGTGAAAATATCATAATGGGATCCATGATATATAACTAATATTTACTAATAATAAACTAATAAAAATAAAATTTCATAAAATAAAAATTCACTTGGAAACAAGAACAACCAAATTATAAACAATAAAACAAAGAAACAACCACTTTCTTTCAGACTTCCTGAAGTCATGAGGCAAGGTGTGATTTTTAAAAAAAAAAGAAGTAGGTAATATGGGAGATAGATAATCTTTGCCTAGCCAAAAGATAGGATAGTACAAATATGATCATCCTAACTAGCTGGAATCATTGAAAAAAAAAGAATGAATATAGTTAATATTAAAACTTCTCTAGAAAAATAAAGTCAATAGGTTGTGTGTGTGTGCAGCCATCCCTTTATATATGCAGTTCAACAATAATGCATTTAGCAAACCATAAATCATACATGGATTTGAGTCTGCCATGATTGTGTCTGTATTGAACATGTCACGTTTTCCCTTCATCTTCATTCCAGAAGCAGCCCAGCATGACAAGTGTTTACAGGGCAGTCACATTTATTAGGTACTCTAAGTTGCCTGGAGATAATTTAAAGTACATACAAAGCTACATAGGTTATATGCAAATATCATGCCATTTTATATAGGAGGTTTGATCCTCCATGGAAGAGGTTTGGGTATCTGAGAGAGGTCTTGATTGACTGATTCTTAGGAGTTGGTTCATGTGATTGTGGAGGATGACATATCCAAGTTTTGCAGGGTTTGCTGGTGAAACTGGGTAGGTAAGGAGCTGGGATCCAAGGAAACGGCAGCTGAATCTTGGTAGCTTGTCCCTGTGCAGGCAGGGAGGTATATGTAAGGGAACCAAGGCAACTACACAGATCTTGGTAGCTGTTCTCTGATAGCAAGAACTCCACTTGGTGGTTAAACATGATACCATCATATATTCTTCCTTGTGTATCAAAAACAGAGTCACGTGGGCACTTTATGCATTTCTATGTATGTGCATACATATAACGAGTGAATCTGCATCCTCCAAAGAGTCTGACCTCATTATAAAATCATTTGCATTTTGATCTTCCTTTTAGCTTTCAAGGCTACCATAGGAAGAAGTATCCTACAAAGGGAGCTTTTGTCTCCCATGATTTGGGAGGTAAAAGACAGTGCCTTAACCCTGTGAATATGACATCCACTTCATAAATATTTATAAACCTTCGTAAAAATTTTCAATGCTTGACCCCCAAAGGACTGCTCCGTACTTTGGGACTCCATTCTCTCTTTGGAGTACAGGCTTCCCTTTGTTTTGCTAAATGGATGCCTGCTTCAATTGTCTATACCTCTTCTTGAATTCTTTCTTTGAAGAAGACAAGAACTGAAGAGAAGAAACTTTCATCTGGTAACACCAATGGCTGAATGGAGACTCGGGGATCCAGTCCAAAGACAGAATTCTCTCTCCCTTAGGGGAGGTGAGCTCTTTTTTTTTCATTATGACAGTCAGCTGGTTGGACAATACCCTCAAACTTATAAAGGTCAGATGCAAATGTTACCTTTGTCAAAAAGTGTCTTCAAAGAAGTATCTAAAACTTGACTGTTACAACCTATGTGAGTAGACACATTAGGTTAGCTCTCAAAAACTGCTTAGGAAATGTCACTCAAAACAAGTCAAGGAAGACCACATATGCTCATCCCAGTCAACATCCTAATGCCTGGCATCCCTGGAACTTCCTGCCTTGTGTGTTCCCTCACTATTGACTCATCTAGGGATCCTTTACCAACCCTCACCACTAGAAAAAGCGTAGTCACCTTTCACAGTTCAGATTAAATGTTGGTGCAGCGAAACTTCAATACCACACTCTGTCCAGAAGACTTCATTCCTTCCTGTTCCTCTAAGTTGGGGCTATGTTAGCATTCTTACATTGCCTCACTTGTACATCAAACTACAAATCAGCAGCATGGGTATAAATGGGGCAATTTCCTGAAGGTAGCATTTGTTGGAAGGAGCTACCAATCCCAGGAGGAACAAAAGGAAGACATTAGAATTATGAAAACTTGCATCCCTCTCAGGTCTCTGAGGTGGTTGAAGAATAGATAGCTAGAGTCTCATAGTTAAATTTTGAGTTGTTTAGGAATCAAGAGGGTGTTCTGGATCTAAGAAGATATTTTTAAAATTGTGAGGCAAGTTAGTATGAAAACTGAGTTAGATATAGAACTTTAAACTCATGGAGATGGTTAGATAGTA
>CAJQZJ010033410.1:96635-122737 GCA_907164525.1 Lophiomys imhausi | reverse complement strand
CTGAGTTAGATATAGAACTTTAAACTCATGGAGATGGTTAGATAGTAGAATGTTAAAGTCAGGTGCCAAATACATATGGACTGGACATTGGGAATGTATGCTAAGCCATATAACTCTTATAATTGTGGCCTATTTATTTCTGTTGTTTTGTATTGTATTTATAGTTATAAGAAAAAGAACCATTTTTTTGGACTGAAAGGGAGAGCTGTTGGGGGGAAAAAGAAATACCTTAAACTAAAAAAAAAAAAAAAAAGAAGAGAAGAGGATGAGGGGACTGAGGGGGAGGAGGGTGGAAGGGTGGGACTGGAGGGGGGAGTAGGGAGGGGATTGTGATTGAGATGTAACTTGAAGAAATAAAAAATAAATTATTAACAAAAAGAATTATGAAAACTTACAAGCTTAGAGATGGGTTCCATGAAGCTGAATGACCTCTGGAAGGGGCCACTGTTGGTCTGGTCTTGATTTGCCTGAGTTTGCTGAATGGGCCACAAGGGTGAGAGATCCTGATCCAGCAAGAACAGGCATGAACTCTTTGCTGCCGACCACATCTTTTTTTAACTGTCACAAGTGTCTAGACATGGGAAATTTTTAGATATTTTGCTTTGCTTTGTTAGCATGGATACTTAATCTAGTAATATGCCTTCTGTATTTTTTTCTGTCTTTGGTAAGTTTCTAACATAATTGAAGTAAAAAGTTTATATTATCTAAAAGTAATATAGATTCTGGTACTATACTTACTAGACTTCATCCCTCATCTCACCAAATTATACAATTTGTCCCTACCTTGAGTTTTCCATTTGTCAAATGGAGCTAGAATGACAATGGCCACTTGGGAACACTTAGAGGATCTAGCCAGTTATACTGCGGGCTCCAAAACCTACAGCTATTTTCATTTTTAGTGTTATTGTTGCTACTTGATTTCTGTGCCATGTGGCTACATTACTTCTCGAGGACAAGGACATGGTCATGGTTTTCTTTGCATACCTCTAATACTATTGAGAACAGAGCAAGTCACTACTGAGTCTTGCTGGACTATATGTGACCTTGTTTGCAGAGAACTGTGCTGACAGCATCGCCAACAGCACCATTGGAACCTCACAACAAAGCTTGAAAAGTTGTTGTTACCCCCCCTTTGACAGGTGAGGGAATAAGTGAATTGTCTAGTGTCAGACTCGGCTGACAGGTGCTGGAGTCCCCAGTTCAATTCCAAGGTCATCAAAATAAACACAAGTTCCCTGGTCTTTGGGAGAATTTTTTTCCTTCTTGCTCAGCCACCCCTTTAGTCCCTCCACAGTCTTCTTTTTATCTCAAGATCTCAGACAATTTAGTATGAGAAACCCAGAAAATACAACCCTCCTCCACCCTCATTGATGTCACAAGGTGTGGGCAGGAGCCAGTTATCAGTATAAGATGTCCTCGGGGGTAACTGTGGCCTCTTCCATTTTAGTCTTGATTTCTGGGAGGGGAATTTGACTGATTGCCACCACAACCAGGTTTGCTGCATGGGCGGAGGCACTTGCCACACAGATCCAAAATGACTCTTCGTACTGTTCTTCCACCACGACGAACTGAAAGAGCCTCTCCTGGAAGTTGGCGATTCTTTCTGTCAGGTCATGAAATTTCACTGCAGCCATGAAGCTGCTGATGGCTAGCGCCACGACTCCACCTGAAAAACAAAAAACAGCTCCTTCACTTACTGCTCCTCTTGGCAGTTGTAAGGTCTCTACTGGGGTGGCACTTCTGGGCAGGGTGAAACAAAATCATCTGGGGTTGAAGACTTGATAGAGTAACACAATTTGAATTTGCATTTAAAAGCAGTAGATAATCTACACAATATTAGGAACAAGAGGAAGAATTGTCTGGAAAGAGAGTAAGAATAATGACAGATGGACTTGAATCTGGATGCCTGTGTCTGCTCTTCTCCAGTAGTATTCCCATTAGAGGACCACTCTCTAGACACTTTATCCCTCTGTGTGGATGGTGGGTGTTGTGTAGGAAGTGGTAAGATCCTATTCTGCAGGGTAAGGTTTCACCCTCCAGCTGCACTTTTCTACAGAAGGTGGAAAATAGCAAGGAAACTGTGGAATTCCAAACTTCACTTACCTTCCCAGCAATTAACGAAAACTTTGAATTGTTGGATGGGTCTCTCCCCATCCCATTTTGATTTAAATTGATAATCAAAGGCATGCTATATTGAGTCTGGTGGGGCATGTCTGTAATTCCAAGGCTTGCAAGGCTAAGGCAGGAGGATTGCAAGTCTGAGGACCGTTGACCTACACAAGGAGAACCAGGGAAGAAAAAGAGGCTGTGCAAAGTCATATCCCACTACTTGGGAGGCAGAGACTGTAAGCTTGAGAGTAGTCTAGTCTACTAGATAGTTCCAGGCCATCCAGGTGGTGAGACCCTGTTTTAAAAAATATAAAATGAAAAAATAAAACAACACATTCTTAGCTGTGTGTGGAGATTCACATCTGTAATTTTAATACTTGGGAGACTGTAACAGAAGGATCACCAGGAGTTGGAGGTCAGGCTGGGATACAGATTAACAGTATAAAAAGATATACCTTGTATGTTTTAAAAATAGTGTTACATACCCACTAAAGAAAATTTGAACACCAGGGACAACTGTAAGCATGGAAAATTCAAACTTAATTTCACCGTAAAGGCCAGGCATACTTTGTACACATTAGTATATATATTTTTTAACAATTAATTTTTGAAATACAATTAAAAGTTCTCTTAACTAAGCTGGGTGTGGTGGCACACGCCTTTAATCCCAGCACTGGGGAGGTGCATCTCTGTGAGTTAGAGGCCAGCCTGGTCTACACAATGAGTCCAGAACAGCCAGGGCTACATAGAGAAACCCTGTCCTGGAAAACAAACAAACAAACAAGCAAGCAAGCAAGCAAACAAAACAAAACAAAGTTCTTTTAATTGGATTTAAAAATTTGGTTTCTTTTCCCTGCATGTAAATGTTTTCCTGTGTTTTTAAATGTCCTTTAAGGGCAGGACTTTAAAAACATGCTTATTATTATATTCTTTTTTTTTTCTCGAGACAGAGTTTCTCTGTGTAGCCCTGGCTGTCCTGGACTCACTTTGTAGACCAGGCTGGCCTCGAACTCACAAAGATCCACCTGCCTCTGCCTCCCAAGTGCTGGGATTAAAGGCGTGCACTACCACCACCCGGCTTATTATTATATTCTTAAGCATTGTCTACTTTTAAAGGACAGCCTTGCTTATAGGGCCCTAGATGATCTGAACTTCTTGAGCAAAGCCCATGTCCTATGTATGTCTGTATCCTCTTCCTCCCATTTTCTTTCCATAAGCCCTTATATGGGATTCTTCAAAGAATAGTCAAAGACTATTTACATTTTATTTCCTGTTGACAGTATGTTTCTATGACTTATTTGTCATGGTCTCATCAGTGGAATTAGAGCAGTGGTTCTCACCCTCCCTAATGCTGTGACCCTTTAATACAGTTCCTCATGTTGTGGTGACCGCCAACCATAAAATTATTTTGTTGCTACTTCATAACTGCAATTTTGCTACTGTGTTGAATTGTAATATAAGTACCTGATATACAGTATATCTGATATATAACCTCCAAAGGGGTTTTGACCCACAGGTTGAGAATCAATGAATTAGAGAGTCCTACCTCTCTTAGAAAAGATATGTATAGAAGTAAGTACTTATTTAGTGAGCGGGATTGAATACTTTTTACAAGAGAATCTGTACACCTGCAGTTCTTATGACTATACAAGGTAGCTAGCCTTAGTACACAAAGGCAAATACAGAGGAATTGTTGCACTGTAATATATGTTACAAACCAGCACCTCTGTTTATACTTTATGGTCCTCTTATACAAAGAAAAGGAGGTGAGAGATTATTGCCACTGTGGAACCTTGACCCTCTGATATGGGTTTTCCGAGACAGTCCTTTTTTTCATACGATTTTGTTATTTTCATCATGGATGATTTATTAAGTACATAATTAAAGGTAAATTATTATCTAATTATTATTAGTAAATTATTACCTAATCCATGTGAACATATACTCATATTTTCAGCAAAGAAAATACCCATTTCCACTAATGTTTTGGACCCAGACAAGTATATGGGAAAGGTTGGAGCATAAATATTTTAATTTTTTTCAAGTGTACATCCAACTACATATGTTACAGGGCTTGATGGCCTTGGAGGCCATTAAGGTAGACCCTTCCCCTAGTGGTCAGTTTTGGACTTCCCCCCCTCTTAGTTGTCTTTGGAAGCTACCTTTTGTTTCTCTTGTAATGCTGGAAAGGGAAGACTGTCCTTAGGATCTAAATGGCCATATGGGCCAAGATACCTGGTTGATAACCATTAAGGGAAAGCTATTTCTTCCTGGTCAAAAGAATAGAATTTAAGTTCTACCCCCCGCCCTGGGTGGAGATGTGACATTCTAAACTACCCTGAACACTGCACTTTAGTTGTCTTCTTCTGTCTAAGAGTAAATCCAGCTGGGCCTGTCAATCACCTGACTAGGAGTTCTCCCTTCCATGCCCCTTAGGAAATCTGACTTCTGTGAGAATGTGCTAAGGGGATGGGAAGAATAATTATCCCCTTAACAAGATAATTCTCTTACCTTTCCCCAAAGCCCCTTCTTTTGTGTAGCCACTTATGTAGCCTGTCCACTTTTCTGAAAATGTAACTTTCTTTTCTCTTTTCACTGCTTGGATACTGGCTGCAAGCCTGAGCTTGCTTTCTGGGATAATGTGGACTTTCTCACTCATTCTCTGAAGCTTCCCTTCCCACCACACAGCTTACTGTCCTCCATTGCTGAAGCTGTCTGTCTTGATGTCATGGACTTTCTCTTCTCCATCTCCCTTCTCCTGGAAGCTGCCAAGATTGACAGCTTGTTTGCTGTCTTGTTTTTCTCCCACTCTCCAATAAAAATGCCCTTTAGATTCCTTCTTTTTAAAAATTCTTTCATTAACAAGACTAAGAAACCCAAGAAAGGAACTCCAAATTTCCCTGGTTAACACTTGAGAGCCCAGCCTGATGGTGTGGTTCCCAATTTCTCTCCCTTGGGGGCTTCTTACCTGCCAGGACATTCCAAAGGCAGATGCCACCAGGGCCATTCACTGCTCTGTAGGGGACCTGGATGATGTTGAGAATGGCAAAGCCCATGCTGACCAGAGCCAGTACCAAGGCCAGGAAGAGGAGCAGCAGAATCGTGACATGCAGGCCTGCGTTGAGCTGCTTTACCAGATGTGGGAAGACTGTGGAGAGAGATGGTATCTCAGGATCAGAGTATGGCTCCTTTCACAAGGCAAGAGTGTGCTCATCCCAATGTAAGCAAGAAGAGAATAAGGGCAAGAGATAAAAAATAATGGGTTTTCAAAAACCAAGAGACTTCCTAGAGCTGCCACTTGGACAGCAATCTTCTCTGTCTTGGAGTGAACACAAAATCTGAATGTACCCCACAGTTGACATTACACTGGCCCTGCAGTGCTGGGATCTGATGTGAACTGCTGTACTTCACATAAACCTCAGACACTGGTTTGGCAGGACAGATGTTATTGCTGCCAAGTACCAAGGACACTTAATATTTACATTGTTTAATACTTCTTGAAAATATCAGTTTTCCACAGGAACATGATAGAAAAGTTTAGTGAAATATTCAGTCATATTTTGTTTCTTTATGTTTGCCACTGGTACTAGTAAAGAAAATGAAACAAGGCACTATGAGTATGTTAGGATCAAGCTCACTTGACCAAACTTTAGTTAGGCTTTAGAAGCCTGGGACTTTTGAGTAGGCCCTGAGCTGCAGGTCAACTTGCCCCAGAATTTATCATGTACCACCTCCCAGGACTTGGAAACACTGTTATTAGGGGGCCAAGTTCTGGTTTGGGTACAGCTGGTTCCCAGAGCAACAGAGAAAACAACAAAAACCACAGGTTGCCTGCCTGTGAGTTTGGAAATCCCCACCTTGTTTCCTGGGTCACCTATGCTAGTCAGTCAAGGTACTGTTGCTTGATGATGCTTGATTCTGCCTTGCTGAAATGAATTTAACCTGAACTGAAATTCTGTTCAGGGTCCCCTCCCTCCTTCTCCTTGCATGGAGGAACTTGGAAGGTGACCCCAGCATGCTGGTCCCAATAACATCCTCTTTCATTTTGCAATGTTCTCAAATTCCTGGTGATTCCTCAGTCGTCCCACATTTAGGTTCAGGAATTCGGGAATTCGCTCCTTGACCCTTACAAGTATTTCCAATCCTCCCCAGGACAGCTTATTCTCAGAAATGACATCTATGGGGGTTGCTGTCATTATTTTTACTCTCTAACGTGGGAAAAGCACGTGGTCTCTCAGTGCCTCCTTTGATTGCCATTGCAGTGGGAAGCTAGTAATGGTTGAAGCTAGTAATGGTAATTGCCTTTTGCTGAGCTCAGTTATGGGTTGAGCTCTTTAGGGTCATTACCTCATTCAGTGTTCACCATAAGGGATCTGGTAGAAGTTGTCAACTCCCTTCACCCATAAGCTTGACGGCATGGAGTTCATTGTCTGGGCAAGACAACTCTTAACTCTATAATTACAGGTCTGTGCATGATGTGGGGTCAATTTCTAACAATTCTATATGGAAAATGTGTAATAATGTATACTAAAGAATCCCTGAGTACCCTCCAAGGTTGGCATCTCTCAAGTCTGAAAATGAGAGTGTATTTTTATTGTTTTAGACAGGGTCTCAATATATAGCCTTGCTTGGCCTGGAGTTGCCTGTGAAGATCAGGTCTGCTGGCCTTGAACTCACAGTGATTCACCTGCTTCTGCCTCCTGAGTGCTGGAATTAAAACATGCATACTGGGCAGGAGTGAGAGCTCTGGCTCTCCTCGCTGTACTGTGTCCTTTCCATTTATAGGTTTCCAGGCACCACTCACATTTACATCCTGGGCTCTGATTCAACATTCTTTCCAGTTCTGTTTCCATGTGTCCTTATCTCTGCAAGGGCACCTCCCTAGCTTTGGAAACTTTGACTGGGAAGATGGGCTCCTTCCCAAGGAGTGTGTCTTTCTCAGGCATTGTTCTTCCCTTTGTTTCCATTCCACCCCTCATCTCTTAGAGACCCAACACTCATTTTTCAAACCCTGAAATTCTTCTTTTTCCAGACACAGTATCTTCTTGTCTGTCTCTTATCCCCTTTCTTGATCATGCAATCCTTAGGACACGACTAGCACAGCAACTCTCACAAACTCCTTAAAATCTGAAACAGTCACTCACATTATTGGCAAAGTTCAAAACTCCTTGTTGATGATGGTGTAGGAGAAGGGTACTCTGGAATCTTGTAGGGATGCTCATTCCTACAACTCCATTAAAAAGCACCTTAACCAAAGGCAACATCGATCAGAGCAACTTCAGCGCTAGTCATTCTCCAGACAGACCAATGCATTCAAAGTTGTGTACATATATTGACTGTTCATAACAATAGCAAAATTTTGGAGATAGATTAATTCTTCCAAACAGCAAATTGGTTGAATAAATTTAGGTATGGCATCACAATGCAGATTTTAGAAAGAATGAGCCACAGGCCCATGATGATATGAGCCTATATTTGGAGTTGTTTAAGTGAGAAATTGAGAACCATGGTATGATGATGAAGAGAGAACTTGAAGCACTGTGTGTGTGTGTGTGTGTGTGTGTTTGTGTGTGTGTGTGTGTGCATGTATGTGCTCATGCATGTAGAGTCCAGAGGTAAGCCTCAGTTTGTCCTTTGGATCCTGTCCATCTTGTTTTTTGAGAGTCTGTCACTGGGACCCAGGGTGTCCAACTAGTCCAGACTTGTTGGCTGACAAGCCCTCAGGGTCCTCCCACCTCTATCTCCCCAGCACTAAGATGACAAAGGCATGCTACTGTATCTGACTTCTTACAGGGGGGTGGTGGGGATCGAGCTGAGGTCTTCCTGCTTGCATGAGGAGCACCTTGCTGACTGAGCTTGCTGCCCAGGTCACCCTCTCTGGTTCTTGCAGATGAGAAAACTGAGGCCCAGATAAGTTAAATAGTTTAGCCAAGACCACATAGCCAGGAAGTAATGCCTTAACTGTTCTGCTAAAGGACTGACAGGAGAGAAATCAGAAACCTTAGATAAACGAGAGTTTAAAATTTTAATCACAATGCCGTTCAAATTCTAGAAGGCTCACTTTAAATTTAAACTTTTGTTTTTAACATACAGAAGCGACACCTTGCTTGACTATCAGAACTAGTTATTCTATCAGCATCTAAAACAGATGCTTTGTTTGTTCCTGATTGCAGAGACATGTGACCTTTTGCCCCGTGAGACGAATAAATAAGCATGGAACTGGAAGTCAGACCCAGGATTTACTCCTTGAGGAGATGTTTCTGGGGTAAGATGTAGGGAGGGGACTAGAGACTTAGGACTGCAATATATCGTATGTTAGGTACATTCACAGAAGTTATTTCATGTATTGATTTCTGATTCTCAATTTCTTCTTTTAAAAAATGTCATGATAAAATAAGGATAGAGGGAATGAACCACAGGGATGGCTTCAGAGACGCGTGTGCTATGGTTTGCTCTAGTCCAGGTATGCTTCATATCTCCTTTGTCACACAGCAGGCTTCTCTAGGCAGGCTCTCGTCTGCTGCCTTCATCCCTCTTTTCCTGGTGCTGCCTGTCTTGCATCTACTAAACAGTATATCTGAATGCATGCACACGATTAGTTTAATGCTTGTTGTTTCTTTCTGTACCCACTCAAACAGTACTTTTATTTCAGAAGTTGTAGGTATAAAAAGGGTTTTAGTGGTTGTTGGTGAAAAGTTTTCTTGGTTTTCCAATGACTAATGTGGGAGTTGAGCCTCTCCGAGGAGTCTCTAGGTAAGGAAAGCAGGTGTTTGTACATGAGCAGGAGTTTGTAAATAAAAACTCAGTATTCTAAGGTTTACAAAGCATTTTTCATAAGCTCCTCTCTGCTGATTTGGATACAGCCTGTGAACCGGTATATTTTTCTGTAGACCTTTAGAAAGTGGGAAGTGCTGTTAAGGGTGGGAGATGCTAATATACCCCATAGCTACTTCGAGTTTACATTGTACTGGACTTGAGAGCTGTGGCCCTGAAGGAATTTAGATTGCCTCTAGAGAGGTAGTAATACACACAATGCCCCTAAATTACAGCATGCAAAGTGATCTGGTCTCAGGAAGAACCTGCCTCAGGCTTCCTGGGACCCTTCAAGCATGCATGGTCTCTTCCAAGGTACTGTGAATGAAAACTTCCAAGGTATTGTGAATGAACACATACCTCCTTGGGAATGACCCAAGAGCAGTTGGAAACAATACTCTCAGATACTGCCCAACTCATAGTTGAAAATGAAACACCTTCTATACATACCACAGGTTTGAGGCTTGAGCTTAAACCACACCAGAGGATACAGGAATGGTGCCTCTGAGTATCTTTCTTAGAAGGAAGGAACAGGAGAGAAAGGGGACATTTGTTGAGTTTTTCCAAAGGGCAAGCAGAAGGTACTCATTGTTATGGCTTTCCATTAGAAACAGTTTAAATTTCTGGGAGCTGAGGATGGCAGGGCCTTACCGTTTGGGTACCACTAGCACATTAGGGGACCATGGACTAATAACCTCCCACATATTAAGTTTCAGAAATGTCCCATGGACATAGTAGGCAGCCTTAGCAGCCAGATAAAGTACCATTGTGTGATTATTTTTCAACTTCTACTTTGTTGGTGTGTGTCTGTGTAGACATGCCATGTGCATATATATATATATATATATATATATATATATATAGTATATGCATGTGTGTGTGTGTGTGTGTGTGCAGTTTGCACATCTGTGTGTGGGCTGTCACACACCAGAGGTAGACATTGGATGTCCTACCATTATTAATCTCTGCCTTTGTAAGGAGCCTGTAAGCAGCCATAAAGAAGGGCTGCAGGAAGTTTAGTAAAGTAATTTAAGTATTGGATTATAAGTAATAGCTTCTCGTTTAGCTGCAATGAGCTGTCAGCCACAGCCTAAGCTGAGACCAGCTGTAGGAGCTAGATAAGAAGATAGTGAGTGCTGCCCTATGCATAAGAAGTCCGTAAGAAGCTGTCACCCACAGCCCAGCTGAGGCCCAGCTGAAGGAGCCAGATAAGAAGCTAGTAAGTGCCGCCATATGCGGGTGACATAGAGATATGTTAACTAAAGCTGAGATGAAAGTATAAGAAACCAAAGGAGACAAGCAGTAAGTGGCGATCAGTCTTGTCACTGACGTCCAGCCTCTGTCTCTATCTTAGGTCTATGCCCCTTCCTCAGACCTTGTGCTGAGACCTCTCTCTCTATCCCTTGCCCATTCACTCAGGCCTTGAACTGAGACTAGAAATGGGGCTTTGCCCTGAACATCGACACAGGGGAACAGGAGAGCCACGGTCTTCGGACAGGTCGTATGATGTGTGATGTGGGAATATTAATATAATTATAGGATGTGGTGGTTATATGTTGTTCTAGCTTTAATGACCATTAAGTGTTTCTGTATGATTGATGCAGCTTATTCTGACCCTGTAGAAGTAGAGATATCTTATTTAGTGTAAGTTGTAATTATTATTTAGTATAATAAATATCATAAACACCAGCCTGCCTAATTGTATTCCATTTGACCTTATTGGGTGGCGAGTGCCGTCACCTGGTCACACGACTCCCTTCCATAGAGAAGGAGGTGTCGGGATTTGGATGACCAAACCGCGCTCCCCACAGCCTTATTACTTAGAGACAGGGTCTCTCACTGAGCTCAGAGCGAGGCTGGCAGCCAGCAACCTTCAGCAATCCGGCTGTCTCCACTCCAGACAGCATTGCAGGTACAGGCATGCATATGACCGTGCCTGAGCCACCCTTTCAGCCCCCTAGGTTGTGGTTAGTAATGAAGTTATTTCCCCTATACTTAAGGCCAATTTTAATAGCTGGCTGAATATAAGTATACTCAAGAGATTTTTTTCTCAATAGATATAATAAACATGTATTTCCTTTTTTATACAGAAATAAAGACAATTTGTATTTTGTCTGTCAAGGGATAGAACATAGAGGCAGGCAGATCTTTGTGAATTTGAGGCCAGCTTGGTCTACAAAGTGAGTTCCAGGAAAGCCAAGGCTACACAGAAAAACTCTATCTCAAAAAAGCATTAAAAAAAATAAAAATCTGATCCCCATGTGTTAACAAGCCACTGATTAAGTATACTTTTATAGGACACTATTCTTACGAGTGATCTACTTGTTTGATTCTAAAGGCTGCAGATATTGTCTTGCTTGTTTTGTTTTCTCTTTCCTGAAAGATCTTTCCCAAGTTTTTTTTTGGACTACTGCCTTATGGCTTCACGGAACTACTCTGTTTACCTTCCAAGGAGCTCTGAACTCAGGCCAGTACTACTGGCTGCTCATCTTTAAGCCATCAAGTGTCTTCCCCAGTCTCCCTGCCAGGAAACTTGTCAGAACCACTTCAAACCCCAGGAGTATTCTCCCAGCAAAGTTCCTCTGCGCTTCCTTGGACTATGAAGCTTTCAAGCACATGGATGTGGGAGCGGTTGCCATGTTTCCTAGAGGTCTCCTGCAGGCAGTCTGCACCTGTGCACTGTTGTGGTTAAGACTACTGGAGTCACATGGCATGAGTCTGGCATCTGGCTCTATTGTTTCCTGACAGAATGATTGACCCTAGGTTAATTATGTAACTTCCCACACCTCAATGTATTCTGCTGAAAAATGGGAACATTTGAGATGCTTTCATTGTAAGTATGTTGTAAAGCTTAAAAGAATCAGGCAATGTGCAGCTTCCAGTGGGATGCCTGACGCATGGCTACACAGGAGCTGTTGGCTGCCTATAGTGATGTCATATTTAGGTAGGCAATAGATCCCACGTTTAGACATAAGCAACCCTTGCAAAACAAAAAGTGCACACATCAGTTTACACGCTCCAGTATACTCACTTGTGAATTGGGACTGGCGGCCTCCGAGCCCACATTGCCGTACTTTACACCCTCGGAAGAGCCCGTAGTAAATGTCTCCAATGAATTTGACCAGTTCTGGGTCTGTGGCATTGACCAAATCCACTCCAGTCTGACACAGGATTTTCCCGCTCAACCAGTGGGGCACAGCCAAGGCAACGATGATCAGGAGGAAGGAAGAAAAGCTGAGTAGAGACGCCAGCCCGTACCACGCCTTTTTGAACCATCCAGGCATGCTAGTGAGTGCAGATCATCCCCCAGGGCTCTGGGCAACAGTCAGGAAGTGGACATCGTTCAGACACTGGGCTATAGCCTGCTCCATACGCACTAACTCAAGACTTTCAGCCCATCTCCTCATCCTCCCTCAGTGCCTGCCTCCTCAGCTTCTGTTTACTACATGCACATCCCCTGCCTTTGCAGACCATCTCCCCCTGTCTTGATATAGCAGAGTGTGTTACCCAAGGAAGTAACCCTAGATCTCCCACTGGACTAGGGTTTCAGGAGCGGCTTTAATTGTTCCTCCGTTCAAGTATTTAACTAATCCTCGTGTGGACACCAGAATGACCAGAGAGGTATTACCCAGAAAAACCAGGTAGAACTGCTGACAAAGGATGCTAACTAGACTTAATTGTTTTTTTTTTTTCATGGCAGAAGCAAAACAGAAATGGATCCATTAGCACTCACGTGTGCTAGCAACAAACGTGCAGGATCAAATGTCTATCTCTTCCAGGCGTGCCCTGGCATTTCTCTCTCTAAAATGTCACTGCTGTCAGAATACCAGAACTGTTACTAGTACCATGAATTGACCCTGGCTCATAAGGATTAAATTGAAATGTATGAATTAGAACTGTATGGCTGTGTTGCTGGCTGAACTATAACATGAAATCTATTTGTTGTGGCTGCAGGGCCATCCTCTTTCCTGCTCCCTCTTTTCCACAGCATCTGACATGGGCCAGATACTTTTACTTATTTTTCTTTTTGATACATCCTCCCTATGCAACTCAGACCTTGAATTAGCAGTTCTCCTACCTCAGTCCTGAGTATTACCATTATGGAGTGAGGCTCCTACCTGGCTGTAAAGTTAACATCTAAAACTCAACTATCTATCTTTCTTTCTTTCTTTCTTTCTTTCTTTCTTTCTTTCTATCATCTATTATGTGAATGTATAATCTATCTATCTATCTATCATCTATCTATCTTTTTTAGATATCATCTATCATGTGAACCTATCTTCCATCTATCTATCTATCTATCTATCTATCTATCTATCTATCTATCTTCTATCATCTCTGTATGTTTCTATCTCCGTGGTAACTTCCTACATGCATATAGTGTTACTTTGATCATATTCTTTCCCACTTTCCCACTCTTACTCCCTTTCCACTTCCTCTGGATCCCTTATTTCCAGTAAGTCCCTCTGCCTTTCCTTTTTAATCTATAGACCTAAGAAATAAATAATTTTTATTCTGCATTTTATATTGTGACTTTTAGAATTGTGACCTTCACAGTATTGCTGAATATCTACTTAAGGTCCCATGAGACTGGCAAAAGCCACTCTGTGAATACTTTGGGGAGCAAAATTGGGCAAAAGCAGCACAGTAAAGTTTCCAGTCTTGTCACCTCTCTCTGGAAGGGCTTCTGAAGTTGCATTGTTGATCAGTGGGAACCGTGAGATTCTTTCATGTAGACCTGTGGACATGTTATAGGAACAACATGATCCCTGCTCATGAGGGGACTCACTGGAGCGGCTTCTCTGTAAGGAAAATAAAGAACAATATTTGAGAAGCTTGTGGGGCTGAGCTCTTGAAGCTCTTCCAGGTACAAAGGGCTTTAGCATATGTTTCTGTATCTCTGATGCTCCAGCAACGCTGGGGGCTGGGCCATTGTTTTTATTATCAGCAAAGCAGTAGACACTGGGCTGGAATGTAGGTCTTTGAAATATACCAGCTGATCTTTACCACAGTGGCCTGGAAATAGGAAACATTTATCTGCCATTAAATGACAGAGTGCGTAGACGAGCCCTCAAAAACTACTTGGTGTAATAATACATGACAAATGATGCTAGGTGACATTCTTATGTTAACACTAAGAAAGCTTTTAGAAGACAGGACATACTTAATGCCTTGGAGTTACAGTTCTGTATTAAATGATGAGCTTATAGCAAATCTCGATGTTTTGAGGGTTTTCAGGAAAGCTCTATATAAACTAATAGCTGAGTTCTAGCAAGCTCATGCCATGCTGACTGAGGTGGTGGTTGAGAGGAACTCTAGCTATCAAGGACCAACTTTAGTGTCTGAGACCCCAAGCCTTGTTTTTTTTTTTTTTTTTACAGCCATTCATAGGATTATTGTGTGCAGGAAAGTGAACTTGCACACATAGATTGCTTAAAACAGTGCCTGGCATGTGGAGGGCACTAGACAAATGTGCCTTTCCCTCCCTTCAGGATTCTCAACAATTCTACTTCAGATAATGCAGTTCCAGACAGTGGGACACATCCTGCTGTCTATTAACATAGGTCTGCAGATCTTATCTGTTACAAGTAAGAACTATGTCTGTTGTGTACAGGGCAACTTGTGGGCTGGAAATGCCCAAAGAAGTTCAATACAGCATCTATCTCTGAAGGTTACATGTAACAGAGGCATATGTTGGTTCTTAGCCAAACGTGATTTTTACTCATCAAGGGATCTTGGGAGATATTTAAAGTGTTTTTTTTCTCCCTTTCTTTCCCCTCCTTCCTGGCTTCAGAGGTTGAATTTAAGTCCTTGGGCATGTCAGGCAAACACTCCACCATTGAGTTACATCCCTAGAAATCTTTTTGTTTTGAAACAGGGTCTCATTAAGTTACAGAGTCTGGCCTTGAATTCAGTCTGTTGTCCAGGCCTGGAGCTTGTGATCCTCTTGGCTCAGCCTCAGGAGTAGCTGGGTTTTCAGACATGTACTACCAGGCCTGGCTGGAGATACTTTTGATCTTTATGACTTGAGGGCAGGGGCTTGCTACTGGCTTCTAGGGTCAAGAGCCCAGAAATGCTGTGAATACCATAAACATACAGGCCAGTCTCAGTTCCACCCGATGCTAAATGCCAACAGTGCCATTGTTAAGAAACCCCTGTGCTCATGAGCAGCAATAATTAACCTACAATTGGTGGGAGACACTAAGATCTGCTGGGGGTGAATGGTACCATTTGGTGGATCTCAAACCTAGATCTAGGATATCCCTTCTTTATATGCGGCCAGAGAAGCATAAGAACAAGGCTAAAACTTAAAATAGTTAAATTTGTGCCCCTACCAGACAAAGTACTGTACTATATACTAATATGATTAGTTATTACTAAATGTAGTAATAACTCCCCATCATATTCTTTGTTTTAAAGGCATTAATTCCAGAAATGAAAACATTTTAAAGTACAGAGCACTACAAACTTTTTTTTGGGGCAGATTTTCACTTTTAAACCTGTCCCCACATAGACAGTTGTATTCAATATGGAAAAATGGAACAGACTTCTAAGAGTCTCAGTGAATCTTAGTAACCAGTACTGATAGGACTGATACTGATAGCCTCATACTGCTAGATGGATGTATCTTACACTTTTTTCTCCAACTCTAGAGTCACAAAGTATTTTTCACATTTTATTAGAGAGGAAACTGAGGCACAGAACAATTGAAGATATTTCTTAGGCCACACAGCTATCAAACAAAGGGGTCAGGGAAAGTTCACCCTCTTATTTGGGAGTTAAAATATTTCAGGTGGTCGGTTTGTGTCTGCAATAACTTTTACGAACTTAAGCTCTGCAGCATCTGCACTAACGAACTCTAGCTCCCGGTTGGAGCTTGGCGCTCCTAAAAGATAGCTGCCTGAGGGCAGAGCTTTGCAGCGGTCATCCCACGTAGGGTTAAGGGCGCAGGCGCGCGCCTACTGGCTGGCAGCGGGGAGGCGGGGCACAGTAGAAAGCGGGTGCCCTGGGGGCTGAGTTTCTACTGGCTCACGGGAGAGAGGCGTGGTTTAATGTCAGTCATGGGGCGGGGAGAATGGGCGCGGCACAGTCGAGGTCACGTGCTCCGGCTTCCACGGTTTTATTGGCTGAAGTGGGAGGCGTGGCTTGCGATATCGCTGTCTCCACCCCGGGGCAGAGCTTCGGGGGCGGGGCACAGGTAGGGGCGTGTGTTCTGGGCAATCTTCTTGAGTTCCGCCTTGGGTAGCGGCGCGCAAAGGAGGCAAGGTTTTCGGCTTGGCGTTGAGTACCGCGTCAACCTGTCAGGAGCAGGATGGCGGCTTCGGGCGAGGCGCGCCGGGTGCTGGTGTACGGCGGCAGGGGCGCTCTGGGTTCGCGCTGCGTACAGGCCTTCCGGGCTCGCAACTGGGTAAGGCTGCGGGACAGCCGATGCATATGGCAGACGCCTGGGATGGGAAGTGGGGGATCGGGGACGGCCGGCCTTGTGCACTGGTGACTAGGCTGCAAGAACATGCACCGGTCTGCTTTGAGCCACAGGTGCCTGGCCTTTGCTTTGCAAAGGACGTTAGGTGTAGGTGCTCCCTAGGCCTTCTCCAGGCCCAGAGGGTCTGGCCTGACTCAGGAGGGAAGAGGAGAGTTGTGAGCGAACTGGGAGGGAAAAGGCAGAAGGAAGAGTCTGGAATTGTACTGCCGAGTTACTAAAGGGAAAGGCAAAAGGAAGAATCTGTAGTTGTACTGCCCTAAGTTACTAACTTAGTGACCTTGAGTTGATTACCTAATGCCCGCTAGCCTCAGGTCCCTCGTAAAATAAAAGGACAGTAATGTTCCTGTTTACTCTTGGGCCAATCGTGATGAATAAATGACATAATAGGTAAACGCCGTTTAAATGCTAGCTGTTACAGATACTTCAGCTAATATTATTACCCTTGTTGCTTTAGCCCTATTAGAATTGTCAGTCGAAGGCTCAGACCCATAGCTGCTAAATATCTTTGCTTAGTAAAGGATATTTCAACCATTTTGCGTAATCAGGTGTCCAGTCCCGGAGTGTGGCACTGGGCACAGAGCCACAGCCTCTTAGTAGGACAAACCATGGCTCAACATAGAAGAGAGTCAGCCCTGGGGCTTGGAGCACCTTCCTGAGATTTTAGTTAACAGAAGGGACCCCAGAGAGGAACTCAGGATTTTGTTCTGGTTTAAGTATTGTGCTAGTATAATACCACTACCTGTCAGACCATTGGAAGACTGGGGTGGCTTCCAGGATCTGAGAAGGGAGAGTTGAGACAAAGGCAGAAATGAAGGTGTGAGGTGTGTCTGCCGCCACCAGGCCCTGCACATCTACATATCAACTCTCCCTGACTCTTAACTTTATTAATCCTCCTGTATTGATTGACTTTAATTGTCACGGTGACAACCTAGAGTTACCCTGGAAGAGTTGATGAATTGCTCAGATCGATTTGCCTGAGGCCATGCCTGTGAGAGCTTGGCTTGATGGATGGTTGATGTGGGAGGGCTTAGCCCATTATGGATGACACTATGTCTAGGTAGGTTGGGCCTCCAGCTTCATAAGAAAGCAGCCAAGTGTGAGCCAGGGAGCCAGCCAGTAAATGCTGTTCTTCCTTGGTCTCTACATTGAGTTTGATGTGCTGATTTACCCTGAATTCTGTTTCCCTTTCATTCTTGGCACCCTAGGGAGGGCTAGGGTGGAGCCAACTTTGTCTCAGTATTATTCCTCATCGTTTGTGGTATACAAGTAAGCTATAATTACCCCTAAAGGTAGATACTGACATCTGGGGTCTTTCATCTGAAGGACCCAGAGGTTTCTGAAGTAAAACTCAGTGATGCCAGGAGTGAACATCCTCCATCTCCTTTTGTTCTACTAACCCTGTTAATCATTCACCTGCTTTCTATGGTGAAGAAGATTGCCACTCTGTGGCAGAGCCAGCATTAATACCTGAGTTGGAACATTCTCACTGAAGGCCCTTCTGCCTCTGCTGCAGAACAGGGGTCTTCCATAGGACAGCTGGACGGCCATTCATCTCTATGAACCCAAGAGTTGCAAATTGTGAAGGGTTTTACATTTTGAAATGGTTTTATAAAATGAAAAGAATAACCACGTGTGGCGTGTACAGTTTATATTTGAGCACCTGGCATTTCCATGGTGGCTCATCCATGCCCCTCCAACTCCATGTTGTTTATAGCTGTCTCCTCTGCTAGCAAGTTTAAATATTTGTGACAGAGGTCACAGAGTGACCTCAGGTGTCTCTAGATACATGTAGGGTTTGGCCTTTAGAGACCAGCAGGGAAGGGAAAGGAAGGTGTTTAGAGTACCATGGGCTGTGGAGAAATCAGGTAGAAGGTGGGCCACCTGCAGTCAGTGGTCCCTGAAGGATGTCTGGGAGGTCAGTTATTGACCTCTGAAATGCTTCTAAATTCTAAGCTTTTTAATATATAGTGCCCAGATGGGAAGTTTCATGGTTGTTGATTGTTGATTTCATGGAGGTTGATCAACCATGAAACTTGTTGATTGTTTAAGATTATTAAAAGTACTGTGTAAAATTACTTTTAGATGGTGAGTATACAGTGTATAGGAAACATGTGAGTTTTGTGTTTAGACTTGTCCCATCCCTAACATTAGTATATACAAGTATTTCAGAATCCCAAATTGCAGACTAGAAACATTTCTGGTCCATGTATTTTAGTGGAAGCTTCTTCACTTTCTCTTAGCTCCCATTTCTGGGTGTGGCCTTTTAGAAAAAGTAACAACCCACTGACTTCTAACCAAAACTCTTTCTCTTGCTCCAGTGGGTTGCTAGCATTGACGTGGTGGAGAATGAAGAGGCCAGCGCTAGTGTCGTTGTTAAAATGACAGATTCATTTACAGAGCAGGCTGACCAGGTAATTCTAAAAGATCCCTCACTGTGACAGGGGAGGCCCAGGGAAGGTTTCCCTGGCTGTATTCTTTATCTGCCAATTTTGAAATTCTCTAGAGGAAAACATAGAAAATGTGAAAAACAAAATAAGAACAAAGATAAATTGTAGGTCACATTTCTGACTAGCTTATTTTGGCAAGTTTCCTTCTCTTTACTGTGCATTCTGTGTGCTACTGCTTTGCATGTCTTATGTTTTATATTTGATGGTTTTAAAAAAATTACCCTTTATTTTAGATACTTTATCTCACTTAAATGCTTTGCTGATGTATAAGATTTTGTTTTGTGGATTGGCTCTGGGTTTCTTAGTTTCTCTTTATTGAATACTTCAGGTTTTCTTTTTTCTTAAATTAATTTTTTTTGTTTGCTTTTATTATTTAACAAGAATAGTGTGATTAAACATCTCTGAGTATCTGATATATTTTGAAAAATGAAGTTAACCTAGTTCAAAGCATACATACTAACAGAACATATTATTTTCAGTTATGAAATCATGTGCAAATCATAAAACAGGAAAGACGATAAGACTCTAGAAATATGTAAATAAATAGTAATATCATCTGTTCCCCAAGATACTGCTACTCCTCAGAAGGAATGGTGTTGCCATTTGCTGCATGTCTTAGTATGGGTATCTTAGATGCCTCTGGAGCAGCCCTTCCCACCTGCTGCCTGGAGGACTCAGGCCAGTGCTATCACCCTCATTCCCAAGGAAATCCCCAACTCCTTCTCCAAATGGCATATACTCTGTTTTCAGTACCACTGGATGGGCAGGCAAGTGGGCTACTTAATAGTGGAGTCTCTAGGTTTCATCCAGTGACAGTCTGAGAAGATAGTTAGTGCTAGGGTTAGGGACAGGAGTTTCCTGATACAAACTCAGTCAGTGAGTGGGCCTGCTTTGGTGTGCTTTCTCTGGTGGTCTCAACACTGGCTGATGTTTCATGTTCATTGACTGCTTTAAATCCCAGATGTGGGAATAATGTACAGAAAGATTCTGGTCTTTGCATATGGTCACGCAGGTAGGAGAGTGGCATAGTTAAGGTCTGAGCCTGGGCAGTGGACTTTATGGTTGTCTTCTTACCTAATGAGCTAAAGTGCCTCACAGAAAAATAGTAGCATATGGATAAAGTAATGAAAGCTGAAACTCATGAGAAGAACAATGTCTGGTCTTGGAGAACCATAGTCCTTCCAGGTGTAGGTTCTGCTTTCAGTGTCTCCCCAGTTCTTGTTAAGTTTAAGTTCTGATGTCAATGCGAGTTTATCTTTATTATTAGTATTATTATTGTTATTATCAGAGAGGGGGACGAAAGGGAGGTGAATAAATGAATGAGAATGTTAATGTGGGCACACATGCCATAATCGATGTATGGAGATCAGAGGGCAACTTTTGGTAGTGAGTTCTTGCCTTCCACCACTGGAACAGTTTGAGGCCGCAGAAAAGAAGTAATGTTAAATGAGATGTTGGTGGATGTCTCAATGTGAATTTTCAAAATATGGAGCATACTGAACATCTCAGAAACATTTTAGCAAAGAGCCACAGTGTACAGCCATCATGGCCTGTTTGCCAGATTGCCTTTTTAATAAATTATAATGAGAATGTGTGGATATATTCTCAGGCTTTAACATTTCAAACTTGAGACCATTGAAATTAGACCCATGTACTCATGTACTTTCTCTCTCCTTCCTTCCTTCCTGTCTTAGATCCACCTGCCTCTGCCTCCCAAGTACTGGGATTAAAGGCGTGTGCTACCATGCCTGGCACACTTGTGTTTCTTACTGATATTTCTTTGTTAAAGTGTTTTTTCTTTGGGGAGGGGTAGGGCAAGTGGAGTGGAACCTTCTCAAATCATGAGTGTATGATACATGAAGAAAATCTGGAAAGGCACCTACCAGAACTTTACCTGTTTGTCATGAGGTTCTAGTGATTTTCTTAAAACTTTTTCCTTCCTTTCTTTATTACTTGATTTCAGGAAGTGTTTATGTCCCTGTCTTTTAGAATATTCATGTTCTAAAAGTGTAAAACTTTATGAAAGTCATATTAAGAAGTTGGCTTTACTATCCAAAATGAGAGGAACTTCTTCCATCTAATTTCCTGAGCCAGTTGCTAGGTTTGTAAAATGGTTTAAAAGAAGAGAAAGAGATTTCAGCTCATCTTCCAGTTTGTGTATCTTTTTGCCTTTTCTGTTTAAGGTCACCGCTGAGGTTGGAAAGCTCCTAGGTGACCAGAAGGTGGATGCGATTCTCTGTGTGGCTGGAGGATGGGCTGGGGGCAATGCCAAATCTAAATGTGAGTCCTTTTCCGAGTTAATTATTGCTTCTGCTCTGCTCTCTGTCCAGCTGGTATGGCTCTGGTGTAGATGAGGCACCACGCCAGCTGGTTTTCTGTTTGTCTCTCAGGAACCTTGCTACAGCTGTCTCTTCATATGATTTGTGATGATAGAAGTGGTCAATTTGTAGGGATTGACTGTTTGTAGTTCTGCAGGCTGGGGAGTCCAGAGTCAATATTTGGTGTCTAGTAAGGGTTTTCTTTCAGCATTATCCCATAATGGAAGGTGGGAGGTCAAGAGAGCACTAGAGCTAGGATGGGGAGACTTACAGTGTGACACGTGTTACCACCTGTTCCTTCTGGGTGTCTGGCAGGCCAGAGGGCTAACGGCTGTGAAATGGTTGCTGTTTCAGCGCTCTTTTACAGACTCTTAAAGGCTGCCATTAACTTTATCCATGAAAACGTAACTCCGTAAAAACTCTTTATGACTGTACAATGATTGCTTCATGAATTTTTATCATGAAAAGAAGCCAGCATAGGAATAGAAGTTCCTGTTAAAAATCTAGTGGCCAAAAAAACCCCCAAAAACCAAAAAACAACAACAACAACAAAAAACCTAGTGGCCTTCATAAAGTAAAAGCACTTTTGAAGCCATGATGAAACTTTTACTATCAAATATATTAATAACTATAAGCACTTATAACAAATATAAACCCTGTTACCTAACAACTAACCCTAAGAATAACTATAACAACTATTACCTAACAACTAGCCCTAAGAATAACTATAGATGCCTATCATCTAACAACTAACCTTAACCTTTTAGAAGGACACAGTCTCTGGGGCAGGTCCTCAGTTGTCAGGAACACCTCAGGAGTAGATCCTTTATGGCACTTGGTCAACAGTCTTTTCCTTAGGAACACCTCAGACGTAGGTCCTTTAGGGTAAATTGTCTATTATTGCTATGGCAGCTTCTCTTTAAATGAGGCTTTCTTTTCTCTGGACAGGTGAGGCTGTCCGTAGACCATTTTGTATTAACCACTCGGCTACTCTGCCACAGTTGTTGGGGCTGGCCACGGTTCTATTCAAGCTGTCATTTGAACTGGTCAAACTCCTCTAGGCAAAAACTGTGCCACAGGGCTCAGTCCTTGGCTTTTTGCTGCATTGCTAGGGCCTTCTCTGCTTACTTGCTTCTTTCTGCCTCAGGGAGAGCTGACTTGTATTTTTACAGCTCTGTTTGAGATCAGCTTTTCAGTCCACCAGCATTTTCTCCATCAGATGATACAACCCATCTTGCATCTTGTTGTCTCTAGTGTGGGAACTCTCAGGCTTCACCCACCTCATCCTTAAATAGGGTCTCTCCTGGTTTCACCTGGCTTCAGCCTAATCTGGACTCCACCAACTTCATAAGGCTATTAGCAGCTAAAAACAATGCTAAGCCATAAACCTTGTTTTTAGTCCATATGCTGCCATGCCAAATGGCCACAAGTGCCAGCTGATCTTCATGCCCCCTTTTAAGAGACTGTATCAGAAGCCCCTAGATATTAACTAAATCTAATTTATATTAATCTAACTCCCCTTACACATGACAGTCAAGTGAGTCTGTTGATCCCAGATTTATTTACTAAAATTTATTGGCTGAAAATTTGGCAGTTACCAGGTGAGGAAGCCAAGGCACTGGAGTCGGCAAGACTCGTGTTTGGATCTGTGCCTCTGACCATTGATCCCTGTTATGTTTTTATTAGACCCTGGTAGACCAGCAGGGCCTGGAGTGCTCCCTGTAGTGTATGGCAGTGTGATTTGAACTTACCCTCTGGGTTCTTCTCTGGAAATGGTGAGCCCACATATTTTTTTGTTTTGTTCTTTTCCCCAGCACTCTTTAAAAACTGTGACCTGATGTGGAAGCAGAGTATGTGGACATCTACCATCTCTAGCCACTTGGCCACAAAGCACCTAAAAGAAGGAGGCCTCTTGACCCTGGCTGGGGCCAAAGCTGCCTTGGATGGGACTCCTGGTAAGCCTTCATTTTCCCACGTGCACAGTGTGAATGATTCTTCTGCTGCATCTACTGGATACATCTTGGGTTGAGGAAGTACAAATCCTTTCATGTCATCAGGAGCTTTCCCATTGGGTGGATTTACTTCCTTTTATGCCAGTATCTTCTTATGGGGAGCAGTCTTAATTTTTGTCCCAGGGGATTCTTGACCCCAGTTCTCTGGCCAAATTTCTGCCACAGTTTCTTTAATTGTAAAACAGTGACAATATTACCTAACTTAAGAGCAACCACAGAGTTGTTGACACATAGATAGTGCCTCCCACGTGGTAGGTCTTACTATACTCACACGAAGTATCAAGTGTGATTATATATACTTTCCACTTCACACATATTTTTGTGGTATCCTGGTATAGGCATCATTGTTCTTTGCAATTCATTGGTTAGGAAAACAAAATTTAGAGATTTAAACAAATTTATATATTTATTTAATATGTAGTGAATATACTTTGAATCAAATCCTGAATCATTTCTAAAATGTGTACTGATTTCCATTCCACCAAAGAGACCCTTTCTTTTTCATTTTTATTCTCTGTATTTGTTTGCCAGGGCTGCCATGCCTTGGCTTGCTCAAACAACATACATGTTTCCTAACAGTTCTAGAGGCAAGATATCCAAGACTAGGGTGCTGATAGGTTGGTTTTGAAACCTCACTGATTGGCTTGTAGCATTGTTGCATTCTCGATGATCATCTCTTTGAGTGTCTGGGTCCTAAATTTTACCCTTTAGAAGCACCTTGGTCAGTCTAGATGAGGGTTGTACTCTAACGACCTTACTTTAACTTAATTACCACTTTAAATACCTTGTCTCTAAAAACAGTAACTTCCTGAATTATATAGCGAGGTTAGGACAACATACAAATCTGAAAGACGGGTCAATTTTAAGTCATACATTCATTTATGGCCAAGGGTAAAGAGATTTAAGAAGGGAACATAAAGGGGTAGGCAGTTAAGTCTCATGTGTACTACCTGGGTTTAAAACGTATACTTTTAAAAATCTAAGCGGTAGAGATCTTAGGGCACCTTCTCACTTTTAATGTAACTCACTGAACCATGAGTCTCTAGCTAATTAGTAATTTCTTGCTGCTTATTGTATTTCACAGAGCATAAGAGCTAACAGGTCTGTGGCTGTTGCAGTAATTAAAGCTGTGTAAATGTTAGATGTCTGTCTGGTTGAGAGCTGGTTTTTATTAAAGGTGACATAGGGTAGAGGCACTAGAAAGTAAATAGAGAAATGAGTAATAGGTTGACATTTAAAAAACAAAACCCCAGGACTAAAA
The DNA here is from genome assembly GCA_907164525.1 of Lophiomys imhausi. Taxonomy (NCBI): domain Eukaryota; kingdom Metazoa; phylum Chordata; class Mammalia; order Rodentia; family Muridae; genus Lophiomys; species Lophiomys imhausi. Next base: position 98,294 of record CAJQZJ010033410.1, on the reverse strand, counting down.
GACTAATTTTTCTAAAGGACAAAGCATCTCCCATTTCTTTTGGTTTATAACTACAGATGGTTCCATGTGATGGTTCATCTTAATGATCTTTCGACTTTGCAGCCATTCTGTGCTGGGATTAGCAGCCACTCTTGAGGGCCTGTACAATCATGGTATAATTAGGAATAAAGTTCATTGTAGTTGTATGCACTTTTTAAAAAGTGATCTCATATCTGTGTTGCTTTGTTGAATTAAGCCATGGGTTGCTAGTTGCTCATTTCTTTCCATCCAAAGCTCATCAGCCCTTACAATGTTGGAATGGAAAGATAGACAGCTCCCTGTACTTTGCTAAGTTTGTTGTATTTTTAAACCATTGGCTTCCTGCCCTCTGAGGATGTTGAAATACTCCTCTAAGTAACTTCTTGAGACCTTGACCCTCTTTGGCAATCAGTGTTGATGATGAAGCTGGTCAGTGATTGGTTCCTGGACTGGGCTGTGAATACCACCTCCCTGGACTTGGGATACCTCTTAAGCTATTACATTTGCAGACCATCATGACAATAGCATCCCTGACATGTTAGCAGAGACTTAGTGAGTTGTGGGACAACAGACAGCTTAAGGGAGTGTGTGTTCTTGTGTCAAGATGTGCTCAAATGGGATGCTCTGAAAATGTGCAGCTTTTTATGCATTTATACCTTCGTAATTTATTTTTAAATTATGGGAATTTAGGTATTCTATGTGTATACTTGATTTTTTTTAACTCCCCAAAGGTACTAGGAAAATAGGAAAATGATTGTCCTTTGAATATAATTGAAAAAAACCTTAGTGATTCTAGCTGGCTTGTGTGAGACCACCTGGTTAGGAAGTGAGGGGTTAGCTGTCAGATGGCAGATAGATCTGAATGGTATAGTGACTGCTGACAGTGTGCTGAGGGCCCAGCACAGCCACAGGGAGCAGGGAGCCTGTGCTGCTAGTTTACTCTCAGCAAATGCCCTGGATGAGTCAGGGGGAGGACACAAGAGAGTAGAGAAGTTCCATGCCGGGAAATGTTCTGTGGAGGAGCTGATGTGATCAAGGGCATAGAGTTTGATGAATAGAACTTAAGGGAGAAAGTGGATGTCAGTCTATTATTTTTATTCATGTAATTTTATTAGCCCGTTTTAACCAGCGCATATAGGAAACATTCACATGGTGCTGAAAGACATACACTAGTAGGGAGACTGGTGCCTGCTGTAGTGCCTGATCCCTACATCATTCCACAGGTACAGTCAGTTACAGACTTAGACATCCATCTGGAAGCATCTCTATGTGATCTGTGTGCATCCGTACCACACCTCTCTTTCCATTCACATATTTTTACCTTGGAAACAGTTTTTTTAGAGAGGGGTTCATCTTATGTAACCTGGAATGGAGTTGAACTCATTGCACTTGCTGAGATGGCAGGTGTGTGCCTCCATGACCACCACACTCATATAAACAAAAATATACTGAGGACTGGGGAGATCGCTCTGTGGGTACAGGAACTTGTCACCAAGCCTGATGACCTGAATTTGATCCTTAGGACTCACGTGGTGGAGGGAGAGAAGTGGCTTCCACAAGCTGTCCTCTGATTTTTATACATGTGCTATGGTGTACACACACACACACACACACACACACACACACACACACACACACACA
>CAJQZJ010033410.1:69164-80226 GCA_907164525.1 Lophiomys imhausi | reverse complement strand
GTGTGTGTGTGTGTGTGTGTGTGTGTGTGTGTGTGTGTGTGTGTGTGAGACCCAAATCAACCTCAGGTTTCATTCCTTACATTTTGAGACAGATCTCTCATTGCCAGTTAGTCTAGGCTGTCTATTCATTAAGTCCTACAGGTTGTCCAGCCTAAACAACCCTGGTACTGGGACTACAAACAGTCACCACCACATCTATAAGTTTTTTTATTAAAATATTTGTATTCTATTTTATGTGTATTAGTGTTTTGTGTGTCTGTGTGTCATCTTTAACCTAGAATTGGAGTTGTGGATGGTTGTGAACCACTGTATACTCATGGGAATCAGATTTGGATCCTCTGCAAAAACAATACATGCTCTTAATGACGGACATCTCTCTCCAGCCCCCGACACACCTGTTTTGTTGTTGTTGCTGTTGTTTTGTTTAAATGTGGGTTATGGGATCAAACTCAGGTCCTCATGCTTGTGTTAAGTGCTTCACCTACTGAGCCATCTCCTCAGTCTCTTGTCTTCTTGTCATTTATAGTTGCATTAAGCCCCAATGGCTGACTCAGGGTAATTTTACTATTTTAATCCTGTTTTAACTGTAAGGACATTTTGTGAAATCATATCACATACTTAGATTTCAGGGATTAGGTGCCAATTACATATTGGGGGCATTGTATTATTCTACAGTAGAGATGAATGAGCCTATGGGGACACCTGCCAAGCGAAGGTTGAGAAATACTTCCTTATGTCACAGCTGCCTCCTTAAAGGCCATTTTGGGACTTGAGACCACCTTTGGGGATCCTTGTGGCTATAGTTTAGGCAGAGGAAGACTTCAGTGTCTTAAAGTGTAATCACTAGGGAGCCTAGGCCATGTCATGAGCTCCCTTTTGGGGAACTGGTGACCTGGAGTTATACCTGGAAGTTAAGGGTGTACAGAGCTGACCTGTCCACACAAAGGTTTAGGAGAATTAGAGTAAAGGTAGTACTTAGCTTTGCTGATGTAGAACAAGGCTGTGGAACACTTAGGATACTCACAGTTTATTTGGAGTATTTTCATTTTTGCTATGCAATGTTTCCTTTGCTTAGAAAAATATTTCGTGTGTGTGTGTGTGTGTGTGTGTGTGTGTGTGTGTGTGTATTTGTGTATTTGTGTCCATGCACATCATATGTGCTTCAAAGAAATGACTCCTGCTGGCTAAACTTTTTCTTCCTGCTCCACTGCTAGCCCCAGTTAAGGGAAGGCTGATTTCTATATCTGCATCCTGAGTGACAGAGAGCAGTAACCACACTGAGAAATGACACTGACAAGAAGTGACAGGCAAACTGGAGAGCAAACCTCAGCCAAACATTGGGGAAACCTGGGCCTTATCCCAGGAATCCTTACCATGACCCCTTGGATCCACAAAGATTATACAGTGGCCTTGAAAGGACGAGCTAGAGTTCCAGTCTACTCTGTGTGACTCCAAGGGAGCTCTGGAGTTCACAACAAGTAACTGGTAACTTAACCCTAACCCTAACCCTAACCCTAACTGCCTTTTGAGGACTAGCTAATCTTAAATCTTGCCAGGGCTTCAGCATTGTATCAAGTTGATCTTTCCAGATCAAGCTGGGTAAGTGTCCCTGATGATGGTTTGGTGTGGAGAATGGCTCTTGATGGGATGTCAAAGATCAACAAGGGCAGACAGCTGAAGTGTTAAGGACAGATTCAATCAGCAACGTGCTAGCGCAAGAGGTGAAAAACTGAACTTCATGCAGAGGTGGCTAGATGCTCTAAAGGGAGGATGAAGGAGAGGGAAGGGGATGATGGGACAGGGTCAGGAGAGTCAGGAAAGTGACAGTTTACAAAATGTGGGATGGGGGAGAACTTGGTCTCTGTGCAACCTATCTGGTTTTGCTAAGTGATGCTTAATGAAGTCAGGGTCCTCCCTCCCACAGAGCTTGGGAGATAAGCCCTAGCTTCAGAGACTCTTCAAACAGGCAGGACAGTCTTTTGCAGTTTCCTCTGGCAGGAACTACTGTAAGATGGCCAAGGGTCACCCTGACAATGTAGCCTTGAACTGTTAGAAACTATGGAAGTGATTTTTTCCCCCAAGTCTTCATGGGCCAAGCTTGATATACAATCAGGAAAGAGTTCAGAGCTTGGCTAGAGTGTAGTTAGGAAGAGAATCTTGGTCAGGAGATATCCTCTCCTATGCCATGACCAAGAGTGTTCTTTAGTATACCATTGCATCTTAGAGAGAACAGGAAACTATGACACTGCCAAGATATCACTGTCAAGAAAAATACCCACATCTCTCTCTCTCTCTCTCTCTCTCTCTCTCCTATCTATCTGTCATTTGTTTATCTATCATCTGTTTATCTATATCTATCATGTATCTATCACTTATCTTTATCTATCAATTATCATATATTTATCTATCTAGCATCCATCTCTTTATGAATTTATCATATCTATTATCTATTTATCATCTATCCTCTCTTATTTATTTATCTCTGTATTTATCTATCATCTATCTCTTTATCAATTTATCATCTATATATTACCCATTAATCTATTATCTATCTCTTTTTCTGTCAATCTGTTTATCATCTACCTATCAATCTATCAATCATTCAATCAATCTATCTGTCTATCATCTATCTATCTATCTATCATTGATCTATCTAATCTCTATCATCTATGAATTGATTTTTATCTATATATTGTCTGATCCTCAAATCTACATCACCTGTTATCTTTTTATTTATCATTATTTATCATGTATGCATGTATGTATGAATTTGTGTGTATGTATTTATGATTGTATGTGTATATAATTGTGAATGTGTGTATGATTGTATGCATGCATGTATTGATCTGTCCTTCAAAGAACTTCTCTGATATGTGCATTGTAAATCTCCAAAAGGGAGATTTTTTATGTTGCCTGCCACACTCACTTCTTCCTTTGAACACATTCCATCTTTTTAAAAACATTTATTTATTTTTTATATCTTCAAGTTACATCTCAATTGCAATTCCCTCCCCACTCCCCCCTCTGATCCCAACCTCTTCCCCCTCAACCCCCATCTACTTCTTTTTCTTTTTTAAGTTTAGGTTATATCTTTTTTCCCCCAACAGCTCCCCCTTTAAGTCTAACAAATTGCTCTTTCTCTTACAACAACAATTACAATACAAAACAACAGAAATAATTAGTCCACAATCATGAGAATTATAAAGCTTAGCATACATTCCCAATGTCCAGTCCATACATATTTGGCACCTGACTTTAACATTCTACTATCTAACCATCTCCATGAGTTTAAAGTTCTATATCCAACTCAGCTTCCATCCTAAAATGCATCACAATTTTAAAAACATCTTCTTAAATCGAGAACACCCTATTAATTTCTAAACAACTCAAAATTTAACTATGAGACTCAAGCTATCTAGTCTTCAACCACCTCACAGACCTGAGAGGGATAAATATATCTGATTATACTGGAAGTGCAGGGCCTGCAGCTTCCAAAACTAAGAAATGACATACCAGTGGCTGCCTGGACAGTTCCCGATTTCTCTCCATATATTTCACCATCAATCTTCAGCTGTTTGTTCCCGTTTCTCTGACAGACATTGATTGTAAAGCAGGAATTATGAAGGACTTGCCTACCCTGTCTTGGCAGAGCTAGGCTGTCGACTTACCTGCTTCCAAGTTTTGTCCTTTTTGGACAGTATTCTGTCTACAGTTGAAGCAATGGATTTTTCTTGCCAAGTGACAGGCTTGCCTCTTAATTCAACCATCTCTGATTGGAAATTCTTTGATGCTCATCTTCTGCTTAGAATAGAATAGCGGGTTCTGTCAGGAGCTGACATGTCTCAATATCAAAAAAATCTTAAGTTAAGAAAGCATCTTTGAATGCCATATTCTGCAGATCTCTTGAGGTTTTTGAAGATGCCCTATCTATCTCCTTATATTTGGATAAGCAAATGTTGCTTGTCTCTTAGCAACTTGATTTCTGATTAACTTAGAAAATAACTGTTATAGATTACCCCAGTACCTAACAAAATGACATGCCTGAATGACTATTAGTTTGGATTTCTTAATTATCCTAAACAGTTTGTGACAGTTGCTAACAAAAAGGCCAAAACTTCACATTTCATTTTTAAGTGTTACCTAGGTACAATACCTTAAAAAGAGTTAACCTTAATTTTGTATCAATATACAAAGATCAATACCAATGTGGCCAAATATAATCTTAATTTTATATCAATATAAAAAGGTCAATACCGATGTAGCCATATATAATCTTAATTTTGTATCAATACAAATGTAACCCAATATAATCTTAATTTTAAATATACGAAGATATAAGAACATATTCAAAAATTTGTCCTTTTTTTATCATTCCTATATTATGTCTATATCCCATTTTTTCTCAAGTCTTTTCACCCCTACATAGGAGAGAAAGAAGGATACAGAAAAGGAAAAGAGAGAAGTCCCTGGGTCTACACTCCAAAACCCATTTAACAAGACCATTTAACAGCTTGCAATCTCTCCCCCTAAATTACAACAAGTATCTAGAACCCATCAAATAATCAAAGGTGGGGAAAATCATCCACCCCACCTTCTGGAGATGGGACGTCGCTCTCTTAAAATGACTTCCTGGTGATTTGGGGCATAGTAAACCTGTTTGGGGCTGGAGAGGTGGCTCAGAGGTTAAGAGCACTGGCTGTTCTTCCCAAGGTCCTGAGTTCAATTCCCAGCAACCACATGGTGGCTCACAGCCATCTCCATTGAGATCTGCCCGGGGAAATATATGTAGAGCAAATACTGTATACATAATAAATAAATAAAAAATGTTTAAAAAAAAAAACCTGTTTGGGGCCCAAATAAGAATGGAAAAATTGTTAAGCATTTGATGTTCAGTCCTTTTGTGCTCAGCTGTTTAAATGTCCTAAGAAGTTTGTACACAGAAGCTGAACTTCAGGGCTTTACTGAAGGTCACTATCTAGAGAAACCATCTAGCACTGAGCAAGTACTCTGTTACTTGTGTGGCATGATTTAATTAGTAGATGTCACAGATGATTGACTTCAGGAGGCTAAAGTGAGAAAGATGATTTTATCCATTGTCCAATATAGCCTGGGCTATGGTAATGATTGAATCTATCACTATAACATTTGGGATGGTTAAGGAAAGATGCCCAGAGACCTGCCTGCTGCTGCATGGCACAGGTGGCTGTAGACAGGTGACTCGCCTGACACCATGCCATGCAGTGCGGACAGGGAAAAGCTGCTCAGAGACCCATCTGCTGCCATGCCACATGGGTGGGCTGTAGACATGCGGAGGCCTGCTTTCCACCACACTACAAGGCACGGGCAGAGGACTCAGAGGCCCGCCAGCTGCGTGGTCCACCCACATTGTAAGCCACTCAGCGTACAAGTGTGTAGTGGACAGATGGTAGAGGAAGAGAAGTGGAACACTTTCAGCATTACAAAGAAAGATGGGACTGGAGACGTGAGGGTGGATAGAAATAGCCTGTTGTGAGTAGTCAGCCCACCTGAGGCCTTGGTGAAGCCACAGCTTGTGCTGCCGCTGAGGACCATGTCTGGGTCCATGGCTGTGCAGCAGCAGGGGTCTGTGTAGATGAGCCACGGGGCTCATATTACCACTAGAGACCTTGGAGACAGGATGTCCCTGGTCTGGGCACCTGCCTGGGACCATGTAGATTTCCAAGGGCTGGGTAGGGCTGCCCTGCCCCTCACTGACTGCAGCATTCTGGAGAGATGGCCCCACTTCTCACCTGCTGGCCCTGTAACTTACCTGAGCAACACAGTGGAGCTGGCCCTTGGGTGAGCCAACCCCAAGGGAGTGAGAGCAGGAGAAGTGGCCCGGCTCCCTGCTGGGTGTAGCACTTGGGAGAGTAGGTGTGGGCCTCCACTGGGCAGGCCATTGACTCATTGCAATGAACATTTGCAAGTGAAGATGTGTGGATAGAGGGGTATACTGTGGGACACTCTGCAACACACTACAGCTTCCATGATGAGATGTTTTCTATGCTTTGTTTATTTTAATTAATTAATTAACTGATTATGGTTTTTATTTTCTTTTGTAGGGGAGATTGCAAGGGTGGAAGACAGATACAAGGGGCTGGGTAGATGAGTGGGACTAGGATGGATGATGTGAAACATACAAATAATCAATAAAAAGTTGCAAAAAAAAAAACCTATACCATTTGGGGCTAGGCTCAGCAGTTAAGAGCACATACTGTTTTTCAAAGGACCAAAGTTTGGTTCCCAGCACTCATGCTGGGCAGTGTAGAGCTGCCTAAAACTCCAGCTCCAGGGGGATATGACCTCTCTGAGAGTCTATACTCATGTCATCACCCTGCACCCCACCACACAGACATATATATAATATATATATATACATAATTAAAAATAAGATAACTATTTTGAAGGTGTAAAAATTTACTGTACTTATAACTACAGTTTACAAAGAACATATGATGTGCCAGGGATGATGCTAGGCTTTCTTCGTTTTTAGTTTAAATGGGATCAAGAAGCATAATCAATCTTTTCACTGATTGAGGGAATGGTTTTTGGGTTCTCATTCAGTAGAAGTCATCATTACAAAGCAGGTGTAATAGCCTGGCAACGACGTCACCTAACTTGTATTATCTATGAAGTACCAAAATCCTGTTGACCTCCAAGCTACTTGAAAAGTACGTAATTAATGACAATAGGATGCATAATTAGTCACTAGTAGTATTCAGCTCTTTGACATGTAGCATTTACTTTGGATGCAGATCTTTCCTGTTTCAAGGAAACATGGTGTCTTGTATATCATTAGGAAATAGCAGGCAGTCAGGTTAAATTCTAATTAAATGCTACCATTGTTATTTGAAAAATAACAGCTTAGTGCTGGTATCATACTGACTTTATCAGTGGATGGTATTAGAAAATTTAGACATTATAGGTTGTCTAATGCATGTCTCATATTGCCCAGAAAGCTGTCCTTGACTTTACAGTGATGTTGAAATAAAGAAAATTAATATAGTGAGTTTCGACATGAATATGTCAGTTAGCACAGGAAGGGATTATGTTGTTTCTGGTTTTCTTTGAACCTCTATCAAGGCTTTGTGAGCAGGCTGGGTACTTTCCTGAGCCATGTGGAAGTCACGTTACTGGAGGACAGTTCGAAGCCCAGTCTGTTTTGTCTTCCTGTGAGCAGCATCCATGGGTGGGTTGTCTGTGAAGGAAGGGAAACAGGTTTTTGTAAGTGGTATAGAAACTCTGAGTCTAAAAAGGACATGTGCTGAGGATGCTCTTGTTATATAGGAAAGTGAACATAAGGCAGAATTGCCCATAAAAATAACTGCTGGGGAGGCCACATGATGGGTATTGAGAACCACAGAGGTTTACGAACAGGTTATGGACAGATTCACCATGTGATTGGCATTGTGCCTGTGGGTGATTGTTGCCTTTGAGGGTTTTAGATGGTAGAAAAGGACCTACAATTGCACTGTGAGATAGATGACAGCATCTACATCTCCAATCCTTAGGTTTCTGTGTGACCTTTGGCAGGTTACCTCCGCTCTCTGTTTCCTGCTTTCTTATCTGTAACACAGAGTGTTAGACACTCCTTCCTGGGCTTGTCAACATATAAAGCAGAGCACTCTGTTTGTAATTCCAGTCCTGAGCAACCTACCCGCTTCATTCCTCTTACTTTCTTTGCTTTCAGAGTAAATAATTACTTAGGGCCAGTAGAGAGAGGTTTACATCTGGACATAGGTCATGCTTGTCCTAGCCAAAACGAAGAGGCTACATGATGAAGGAATCTTGTCCCTTCTCACTGGGTTTGACTTTAAGCCAGTTGATAGACACCAGTCTGTGTTTGGGAATGATCTTCTCAGGGTAATGGTATCATACTGTCTATCAAATTTAAACCACAAATGAATGTTCATTTTTACACAGATTGCATGGATCTGTGGATTACACAGGTTGCTGATCCTGATGGGTGTAAGGATGGCCAGTCTCTGGAGTCACACTATTTACCAGTCACATGCTGAGGAAAGATTTATAGACGTTGTCAGTCCCAATTTTCACATATTTCATGTTTGGAGACTAATTCCTTCTTCATAGGAGTCTTGTAATAATTAAATGACACAATATCTTAAAAACAGAATTCATCTTATATAATATATCTGTATATATCAGCCTATATATAATATATTCATATATTAGCTTATTAATGATGTTATAACAAAGCACTGAAGGTTGGATAGTTTATAAATGACAGAGATATATTTCTTACAGTTCTGAAGGTTTATAAATCTATGATCATGGTGCCAGAATGTCAGTATCTGGGAAGGGCTGCTCTTTACTTCCAAGTCTGAGCATTGTTGTTGTGTCTTCATGGGAAGACAGCATGGCAGACAGGTCTCAGGCAGTTCCTCCAACCTTTGGTAATGTCACTCATTTTATTCATGAGGACAAATCCCTCCTGAAGGTGCTGCCTCCTTCCAATGTCAAAAGTATACAAGCTGGAAAAACTTTTTTTTTTTTTTTTTTGCTTTTTCGAGACAAGGTTTCTCTGTGTAACCTTGGCTGTTCTGAAACTCACTCTATAGACCAGACTGGCCCCAAACTCAGACATCCACCTGCCTCTGAATCCCAAGTGCTGGGATTAAAGGCCTGTGTCACCACTGCCCAGCTGGAAAAACCATTTCAAAAAATAACTTTTTGAAGGTACCAAGGTCAAGGCAATAGTAGATTTTGATACTGTTTTATTTCTTGACCCAGGCTGTATCTATTTAGTGCAAATTGATTGAGTTGTACATTCCTGACAGCGTTTGCGTGTAGGATATGTTTCAATAAGAACATTTAGGAGAAAATAAGATTGGATGTTAAAATTTCTGATTATAGTATGAGAATCTGGTAGGGGAAGACACATATGGACTTTCTGTCTCTTAGGTATCCAATCCAGTCTTGACTCTTGCACTTGGCACATCTGCAGCAAATGCTTATACATCTTAGTCGAATTGAAAGCTCCATTGTTTCCTGACACTTGTTGAAAATGTAGCTTTATTCCCTTTCAGAAATGCCACTGGCATGGCAATTTCTTCTCTATTGTTTGCATCATGTTGGTTGTTTTGATGAAATCTTCATTGTCACCCCTGTCTCAAAAGTGCTAACAGAGTCAGCTTCACATTATGGAGAGATAAGGTCTTCACTGTAGCGAGCAAACTGCCTGCTAAACTCAGGGCTGAGTTCAGACACACCTTGATCATGATGCCACTGCACGAGTGACGGTCGGGCAGAGTGACGGTCGGGCAGACACTCATTGTTATTGCAGAGGCTTCTTCACACCTGGTCAAGGGCAGCATAATCTGGTAAAATATAAACCTGAGCAGGTAATACTTCACAGTTTATGACTGAGTGAAGAAAGGAGATTTTCAATTAAGTTTGGCTTTCTTAAATAGAAGACACCATTATACTTCATGGTCCTTGAACTGAATAAAGGGTTAAAATGTAAGGAAGTCCTATGTGAACAGATGCTTTGAAGACAGTATCTGAAACTGGGGATGCTCTAGTGTCCCACAGAAAGGGGCAGACAGCTTAGCCCTTGCATTCATTCTTCTGAACAACAAGTGGATCCTTCATAATAAGTGAAGTATGGCTCTTTGGGATACGAGTTTCCTGTTTAGGTAAAATTGAAAGTAAGAATTGAAATTTGGGGGGGGATCCAAGATGGCGGTGGCCAGCACGGACGTATTTTGATTTCGGGGTCAACAGTCACAAGGCGGCAAGTGTTGCAGGACGCTGTACAAAGGGCACGACCCCTTCTAAATCTCACCCAGCTACACAGGGACCATGGAAGATGCCTGGGCAGGACGCCCCTTCCAACTCTCGGACACGCTAGGAAGCCTCTGGACCTGGGAATTGGGATAACCCATCCCCCCAAAAGGAGAAATACCCGGTAAGTTTCAACCTAATACCCAGCCGGCAGATTCAGAAACCATGCAGAGATAATCCCCACCCTGCTGGGCACTCCCAGGTCTCACACAGACGATCCAATTATCTGGGAAAGGTTGCTACCCTTGGAAGTGAAGTAGCTCCACTGCAAAGTGCCTTCAGATCTCAGTCTGTGATGTCACAGGCCAGCTTCCAAGCCTCAGGAGCGGCAAGGCTATTGGAGCTGAACTGCAGATTTGCCCCTACAGGAACCAACCCCGGGCAAACTGTGAGATATTTGAAACTGTCCTATATCGAACTTTAGTACTAGTAAGGGCCCTTCCGGGAGGGAATCAGAGCTTACTTGTGCACAGCTCCGCCACCTGAATTAATTAGGTTCCCACCTGGGAGGCAGGACTGAATGACTCTCCTTATAGGGGTGGAGTAAGGCAACTCCTACACCACAGTGCCCCCTTTGGACCTAAGTCCAGAAGACAGCAAAAAAAAAAAAAAAAAAAAAATTCCTCATGGCCAGAGGCCAGAGACAGAAAAAAAAAAAGAGCGAAATGTCTCCAACAAAAGAAAGCAACGCTATTCCGTCCAGCCCGAACCACCTCACCACAACTAAAACACATGAAAACGATGACAATTCTACATTATGGAAAGCGATAAAGTCCCTTCAAGAAGAACTTAAAACTATGAAGGAATTCAAAGAAGCCACAATTCTACAAGTCAAAACAACGAATAACATCATTAAAGAGCTCCAAGCCAAGGTGACCCAGCTTGAACAGGAAAAGGATAAAGCAATGAAAGATCTCCAGACAAAAACAAGCAAACTGGAGAAGGAAATGTACAAAACGAACACTACCATTCAAGACATGAAAATAGAAATGGAAACAATAAAGAAAACACAGTCAGAGTTAAAAGAGGAAATGGAGAATCAAGAGAAGAGAACAGGAACTACAGATGTGAGTATGAAAAATAGGATGCAAGAGATGGAAGACAGGATCTCAGGCATGGAAGATTCGATGGAAGAAATCAGTACAACATCCAAAGAAAATGAGAAGGCTAAAAAATCTCTCACCCACAACATCCAAGAAATCAAGGACTCAATGAAAAGATGGAACCTAAGAATTATAGG
>CAJQZJ010033410.1:54164-68764 GCA_907164525.1 Lophiomys imhausi | reverse complement strand
TCCAGAAAAAGGACTGCTAAGTGCGTTAAAGAGTCTACCCCCGAGACTGGTTTGCTGATGACTGAGGACCTGCCCCAGAGACTGTATCATTCTAAAAGGGTATGAAAGTAGTTGTTATGATTATCAATAGGTTTAGCGGATAGGTTAAAGGGGTTGTAGGAATTTATAGGATTAATAGTTAAGAAATTAATGGTGTTTGTTATAAGTGAATTTAGTAATAAATAAGTGATAAATAATAACTAAAAGTTCGGTTTCACAAACCTATGGGACACAATGAAAGCTGTGCTACGAGGAAAGTTCATAGCATTAAGTGCCTTCAAAAAGAAAATTGTGACAGCTCATATTAGCGAATTAACAGCTAAACTGGGTGAATTGGAAAAAAAAAGAAGCAAACACTCCCAAGAGGAGCAGAAGGCAGGAGATCATCAAAATTAGGGCTGAAATCAACAACCTAGAAACAAAAAGAACTATACAAAGAATCAATGAAACCAAGAGTTGGTTCTTCGAGAAAATCAACAAAATAGACAGACCCTTAGCCAAATTAACTAAAAGACAGAGGGAGAAAACACAAATCACCAAAATCAGAAATGAAAAGGGTGAAATAACAACAGACATTGAGGAAATCCAGAGAATATTTGGATCCTACTTTAAAAATCTATACTCCACCATATTTGAAAACTTAAGTGAAATGGACAATTTTCTTGATAGATTCCACCTACCGAAGCTAAATCAAGATCAGATAAACAGTTTAAACAGCCCTATAACCCCTAAGGAAATACAAACAGTCATTAAAAATCTCCCAACCAAAAAAAGCCCAGGGCCAGATGGCTTTAGCACAGAATTCTACCGGACCTTCAAAGAGGAGCTAACACCAATATTTTTCAAACTCTTTCACCAAATAGAATCTGAAAGAACACTGCCAAACTCATTCTATGAGGCCACAATCACCCTTATTCCTAAACCACACAAAGACCCAACAAAGAAAGAGAACTTCAGACCAATCTCCCTCATGAACATAGATGCAAAAATACTTAATAAAATATTAGCAAACCGAATTCAAGAACACATCAAAAGTATCATACACCATCGTCAAGCAGGCTTCATCCCAGGAATGCAGGGATGGTTCAACATACAAAAATCCATCAACGTAATTCACCATATAAATAAGATGAAAGAAAAAAACCACATGATTATCTTGCTAGATGCTGACAAAACATTTGACAAAATCCAACACACCTTCACGCTGAAAGTTCTGGAGAGAACAGGCATACAAGGACCATATCTAGAAATAATAAAGGCAATATACAGCAAGCCAGGAGCCAACATCAAATTAAATGGGGAGAAACTTGAAGCATCTCCACTAAACTCAGGGACAAGTCAAGGATGCCCACTCTCGCCATATCTCTTCAATATAGTACTTGAAGTTCTTGCTAGAACAATAAGACATCTAAAGGAGATCAAGGGGATACAAATTGGAAACGAAGAAGTCAAATTATCCCTATTTGCAGATGATATGATAGTACACATAAGCGACCCCAAAAATTCCACCAGAGAACTCTTACAGCTGATAAACACCTTTAGCAAAGTGGCTGGATATAAAATTAACTAAAAAAAAAAAAAAATCAGAAGCCCTACTTTATACAACAAACAAATGGGCTGAGAAAGAAATAAGGGAAACAACCCCCTTCACAATAGCCACAAACAACATAAAATACCTGGGAGTAACTCTAACCAAGCAAGTAAAGGACCTGTACAACAAGAACTTCAAGCCCTTGAAGAAAGAAATGGAAGAGGCCTTATAGAAGATGGAAAGATCTCCCATGCTCATGGAGAGGTAGGATCAACATAATAAAAATGGCCATCCTACCAAAAGCAATATATAGATTCAATGCAATTCCTATCTAAATACCAACACAATTTTTTTATAGACTTGGAAAGAGCTATTCTCAATTTCATATGGAACAACAAAAAGCCCAGAATAGCTAAATCAATCCTGTACAATAAAAAAAACATCTGGTGGTATTACCATCCCAGATTTCAAGCTGCACTACAGAGCAATAGTTGTAATAACAGCATGGTATTGGTATAGAAACAGACCAGTAGATCAATGGAATCGAATTGAAGATCCAGAAATAGACCCACACACTTATGGCCACCAAATTTTTGACAAAGAAGCCAAAACAGCACAATGGAAGAAGGACAGCATCTTCAACAAATGGTGCTGGTCCACATGGATGTCCATTTGTAAAAGAATGAAGCTAGACCCATACTTATCACCTTGTACAAAACTTAAATCCAAGTGGATCATAAGGCCAGTCACACTAAATCTACTAGAAGATAAAGTGGGAGAAACCCTCGAACTAATTGGCACAGGCGACAACTTCCTGAACAGAACACCAACAGCTCAGGAGTTGAGATCAACAATCAATAAATGGGACCTCATGAAACTGAAAAGCTTCTGTAAGGCAAAGGACACTGTCATTCGAACAAAACGGCAGCCTACAGACTGGGAGAAAATCTTCACCAACCCCACATCTGACAGAGGGCTAATATCCAAAATCTACAAAGAACTCAAAAAATTAAATGCCAAGAAACCAAATAATCCAATCAAAAAAATGGGGGACAGAGCTAAATAGAGAATTCATAAAGGAGGATCCCTAATGGCTGAGAGACACTTGAAGAAATGCTCAACATCCTTAATCATCAGAGAAATGCAACTCAAGACGACTCTGAGATTCCATCTCACACCTGTCAGAATGGCTAAGATCAAAAACTCAAATGACAGCACTTGCTGGCGAGGGTGTGGAGAAAGGGGTACCCTACTCCATTGCTGGTGGGAGTGCAGGCTTGTGCAATCACTATGGAGGTCAGTCTGGCGATATCTTAGAAAACTTGGAATAGCTCTGCCTCAGGACCCAGCCATACCACTTCTGGGTATACACCCAAATGCCTCTTCACGGAATCATAAGGATGTTTCCTCATCTATGTTCATAGCAGCCTTATTTGTAATAGCTAGAAACTGGAAACAACCCCGATGTCCCTCAACTGAAGAATGGGTTAAAAAACTGTGGTACATCTACACAATGGAATATTATTCTGCTATCAGAAACAATGAAATTATGCAATTTGCAGCCAAATGGATGGAACTAGAAAAGCTCATCCTGAGTGAACTAACCCAGACTCAGAAGGACACATATGGCATCTATTCACTTATAGTAGGATTTTAGCTATATAGTAGAAGGTATCAATACTACAACTAATGCATCAAAGGGAACTTGGACATAGACTTCTTATTTTTAATTTTTATTTTTTTATATATTAGTTATATTTTTTCTATTTTTTAGTCTTTTTTATCTATTGTATGCTTGTTGATTTGTTTGTTTAGTAGTTCTCTCTCCCAGGCAATGAGACACTTTTCACTGATGGTACTGCTTCATAGATCCCCAATGAATGAAGAGGCTCTTGGCCCTCATACGACCTCTCAACTGAGATGAGAGACTGTTATATAAGGACACCCCACCCCAGAGAAATGGGATGGAAGGGTTAGGAGGTAAAGAAAAAAAATGAAATGTGATGTTTCAGCCTTTTACTACTAACTGTTATGAACTGTTTAGGATAATTAAGAAATGCATATTAATGGTTATGCAAGCCAGTCATTCTGTTAGGTACTATGACAGCCTATTATAGTTACTTGCTAAGCTAATCAGAAATAAACCTGCTAACAAGCATCATCTGCTTACCCTAATATAAGAGATAGGTAGGGCCTCTTCAAAAACTTCAAGAGATCTGCACAATATGGCATTCAAAGATGTTTTCGTAACTTTAGATTTTTTTTATATCAAGACATATCAACTCCTGACAGCACCCCCTATTCTCCTCCAAGTAGAAGATGAGCATCGAAGAATCTCCAGTGGGAGATGATTGAATTAGTCGCAATCCTATCTCTTGGTAGGAAAAGCCCCTTGCTCCAACTGTAGACAGAATGCTGTCCAAAAAGGACAAAACCTGGAAGCAGGTAAGTTGACAGCCTAGCTCTGCCAAGACAGGGTAGGTAAGTCCTTCATAACCCCTGCTCTACAATCAATGTCTGTCAGAGATGCGGGGTCAAACGACTGAAGGGCGATGCTGTAATGTATGGAGAGAAAATGGGAACTGTCCAGGCAGCCACTGGTATGTCATTTCTTAGTTTGGGAAGCTGCAGGCCCTGTACTTCCTATAAAATCAGATATATTTATCCCTCTCAGGTCTCTGAGGTGATTGAAGAATAGAAAGATAGAGTCTCATCATTAAATTTTGAGTTGTTTAGGAGTCAAGAGAGTGTTATACATCTAAGAAGATACTTTTAAAATTGTGTTGCAATTAGTATGAATGTTGAGTCAGATATAGAACTTTAAACTCATGGAGATGTTTAGATAGTAGAATGTTAAAGTCAGGTACCAAATACATATGGACTGGTCATTGGGAATGTACGTTAAGCCATATAACCCTCATAACTGTGGCCTAATTACCTCTGTTGTACTGTATTGCATTTATTAGTATAAGAGAAAGAGCCATTTGTTGGACTGAAAGGGGAAACTGTAGGGGGAAATAAGATATATCTTAAACTTAAAAGAAAAAAAAAGGGAAGAGGATGGGGGGTTGAGGGTGGGAGGGTGGGACTGGAGGGGGAATAGGGAAGGGACTGCGATTGAGATGTAACTTGAAGAAATAAAAAATAAAGGAAAAAAAAAAAAAGAATTGAAATTTGGCATTACAAGGGGGAAGCAAAAAGAAGAGTAAACCACCCTGGGATGACCCTCAATTTTGCCTCCCAGCCCTTCTCACACACCAACCCATCATGCATTAATGCCCATAGTCTACTGGTTTTTAGTAGAGGACTTAGAGTGGCAGCTTCCAGTTAGCTCAGTGACCTACAGTTTTTGTTTCCTGTTCCTTTCCCTCTTTTTAACACATCTGCATGTTCCTTTTAACGTTAGACACTTTAGTGCCCTCCCTCCCTCATTGGATGGGTGAATATCTGATGTACTCTCTTAACAGACATCTGTAGCTAGGGATGGGTCTGTGTTCTCCACTGAAACACAGCAGGCAGGATATGAAAAGGAGTGGGCACATGTGATTGTGGAGACTGGAAAGGCATAGGATCTGCCATGGGCAAGCTGGAGACCAAGGAGATCCAATGAGAGTTTCAGTCCAAAAGCTGCAGGCTTGAAACTAAAGTAGAGCTAATGTTTCCACCCACATGTAACAGCTGAAAGAGACAATGTCCCAGCCCAGAAAGCCTGTCATAAGTTCCTTCTTGGTCAACTGTTGTGCTCTCTTCAGTGCATTGTGGCAGGCCCAGCACTTCAGAAAGGAGCATCACCTTTACTTAGTGTATTCAGAATGTGGATCTCATCCACAAATTCCATTGCAGACACACCCAGAAGAGTGACCAAATGCCTGCCTCCCCCGGCTAGGTCAAGCTGATATGTGAAATTCGCCACTGCAGTGTATTATTCAAGGGAAAGGAGATCTGTCTTCAGAGGAGTTCAGCTTTAATTTGGGAATTGTTTGGTCCTGTTCCCTAATTATCATCATATCCTATGTAATCTGGTCATTTGTTCATTTGACAAATACTTCTTAAGAGACTACATGCAAGGTACGATGTTAAGTACTGGGATGCTGTGAGCAAGTAGTCTCACTGGGTGGAGCAGCAGCAGCAACAAACCTACACTGCTTGTGTGAATGCTGGGTACAGTGGCTCTTGACAATGTGCATAGAATCAGATCAGATGTAAGATGATAAAGGGTTTGCTCTCAACTAAAAAATTAGAAACCCTCCATTCATAACTTGCATTGATGTTTGTTCATAATTTTAGGACACCTCTCTCCCTCTTTTTCTCCCCTCCCCTCCCCTCTCCTTTCCCCCCCCTCTCTCTCTCTCTTTCTTTCTCTCTCTCTCTCTCCCTCCATCCTTTCCTTTCTTTCTTTCTTGTTTTGGAGACAGGGTCTCACTATGTATCTCTGACTGTCCTGAAAGTCACTATGTAGACCAAGGTGGCCTCCTCCTCACAGAGATCCACTGGCCTTTACCTCCTGAGTGGTGGGATTAAAGGTGTGTGCTGCCACCATGCTGGATCCTGGATGTCTTAGCTTAGTTTTATTCTTCCACAACTGTATGTTGATTGTGTAAAGCTCCATGAGTACTCATCTGAAGCTAAACATCACTCTCTTCGACCATATGAATATAATTATCTCCTGTTTACCTCTATTTTCTATTTTCTTTCTGATATTTACTAGCATTTTCTAAGTTTTTATTTGTTGTAAGAGAGTAAGAACCATTATTCTGTAAATGTACCAAACAAGCAATAGCCGATTTTTACATGTAATTGTTCTAGGAATTTTATTGAGTGCTTATTTAATCATGGGGTAGAAGTACATTTCTGGACCATGCTCCAAGGCTGCATTTTGTTCAGTGAATTATTAGAAAAAGAGGTTGGTGTGGTGGCCAAGTCCACCAAGGCATAAGGACTAGTGCACAAAGGATATGATTAGCTTGCTTTCAAGTAGAACTCTGGTTACTCTGATGACAGGCCTCTTGATTACACTTATCACATAATAAAGAGTCTAACCCTGGCTGCCAGCCAGTGCTGTCAAGTTCTACTTGACATGAAGTTGCTGTGTGGGTTTCCTCTGAGCAGGACAGAGGGCAATTGAGATACCCACTGGCTCATTTGACTTAGCTCTTTGAGCCTCAGTTTGCTTGACTGAAAAGTGGGAGTAACAGTAACCTCAAAGGATTGCAAAAAAAAAAAAAAAGAAAGAAAGAAAAAGAAAGAAAGAAAACATCTCTTTGTAAAAAGGATTTAATGTGGAACTTGGAGCACTATAGTGAACTAAAATATAGGAATCTAAAAAGTACTTGGGGCATCATTTATTTATTTATTTGAATTCAAGTTTCTTTTAAGAATTTATGAAATTGTTAAAAGAATTATTGTAGGTGCCAAGTTATGATATTAAAAAAATAAAATTAGTTATTTTTTGTTACTGCCCTAGAGCTGGTAGTGTAAGGCTGTAAAAAATTAATAAATACCATTTCCCTAGGAAGGCCTTCTCCTCTGTTCATGAGACCCTGACCTCATGACTCCTGGAGACATTCTGAGGCCACGGTAAGGATCTCAAAAACAGGTAAGAGAGTAACCCCTGTCAGGTGAGGGTGTGATAGAGATCCAGACAATCAAATTAGCCCCTTGAAAGGCCTCGAAGCCAAAAACTAAGCTGCATGGTGCACTGAGGGGGTTCAGTTAGTTCAAATGGTGGGCCAAGTGTCTATGGACAGTCTCAGCTGACTGAAGCTGGCCCCAAGCAGAGCAGTTGAAGCAGGCTGGCCACAGGAGCCTGTGAGTGACACTAGACCTTGATCTTGAGGAGAAAACCTGAAATCTAAGCTGAAATAAGACTGCCATGACTGTGCCAGAGCCAGACTGCTGAGTGACGGTTTGCGATGTTCTTGTAGACAGTCAACATACCAAGTTGCCCTCACAGACCTGCGCTAGAAGGTTAATTCAAAAGGGTTAAAGTAGGATTGTTTAAGTGTTCTTAGGTGTTAGGTGTTTATAGGTTATAGTTTATTAGGTATTATTAAATGTAGATTAATAAAATTTTCATTTATAGGAATTTTCTCACAAGCATTCAGGATTCTCCTCGCACAGCTCCATTCCTACACCGTGTCACGATGGATTTTTAGTTGGGCAAATGCTGAAACCTTTCTAACTTCACTCTGTGTTTTGGTTAAGACATCCTTCCTGGTCAGATGTCTTGGAATTATTTGCCTAAATGCTTTCAATCATATTGGAACACTTATATTAAACAAAGAGGTGCTCAGGTAAATAAGATAGGTGGGTACATGTCCTCTCTCATGTGTGGATGGGAGCTTCTCACCTGTATGTATTTGTATCTTTGTGCAAGTGAGTGGGAGGCCTGGAAACTCAAAAGGGATCCATGAGAGGAGAAAAAAAGTTACACATGTAACTTGAGTGTGGAAGGGAAAATACTGGGAATGGAAGGGTATAAGCAGGGATGGGAGTATGGAAACAAGACAGCAGAGTGGAGGAGAAGAGAATCAACCAAAGCAAAGTACTTATGGAAATGCCATAAGGAAACCGGCTACTTGGTAAGCTAATTCAAAAAGAAAAATAAAAGAAAGAAATGAGGGTCTGGAGAGATAATTCAATGGTTACCCACTGTTCTTGCAGAAGAGCTGGGTTTAATTCCCAACAGCTGCATCAGGCACCTTGCAACCATCTGTAACTCCATTTACATGTGGCATCTGACACATATACAGGTGAAAGACCCTCTTCTGGCCAGTGTGAGCACCTGCATGTGTATGGTGGACATACATACATTCAGGTGTGCACACATTAAATATGTCTTTTTAAAAAAGAAATGAAATAAAGTTTAGGTGAGAAATATGGGGTGTCTCTGTGCAAGGGGTTTCTGCTCTGGGGCACACAGGGGTACCTGCCCTAGGTCATCTGGTGAGGTTAACGTCTTGTGGCAGCATTCTTCTCTTAGGTGCATGCCCTGGGCTGCTTTCCAAGGGGAGTGAGCTGATGGGGGAATCACTTGCACATAGTTAACTGACAAAGCCTGTGTGAAACCTTTCTAAGTGGACATCAGAGTCCACCAATCTAGCTTTCCTTTTCTTCTTGGAACCATAGAGGAATATGCTCCTCAGCTTCCTTGGAGCAAGCAAGAAGTGTGTGTATGTGTCTCACTATTGTGCTATGACTTATGCAATGTCCCTTCTGAACCCAAGCACAGGATACAAAGACTGGACATCCCCACAGGCTTCAACTTCTTTTGAAAAGTCAGAGTCTTAACATGAGAGTTACCTCTATCCCTGAGTTTCATGGACCATATTTGTCCTGGAGAGCTGCCCTGATGTGCTGTGGACTTTTCAAATATGAGAAATAGACTTATACTGAAACTTGAGGACTGTTGTGACTGGCTTTTAACCCAGTTGACCCTAACCAGGATAGCCTTTTAGGGTAAGTTTAAAGGAAGTTTGGGAATCTACATGCTACCAACTATCTTAAGATTCTACCAAATAGTAGTCTTAAATGACGGATGATCAAGACTAGGATAAGAGATATTAGAAGGGAGATAAGAGAAGCATTGCATTTAGACAAGTAATAACAGAAATACTATATAAAGAAATGCCTGACTATTTTTCAGGGTTTTGAATTGGGCTGTAATATTCCTGCATTCCAGATTTACAAATTCAGAACAGTTTGCTTATTTCAAAGTGATGTCCCCGAAGACCACTGTTTTCAAAGTACATTAAAGACTGCTTGCAAAAACCAGCTACATGTGTTGGCCCACTCTCCTGCAAGCAGGGAGTAAACACAAGACTCACTTTTACTTGATGTTAACAAATTTGGGTCAACAAACACGGGTGGGGGATTAGTTCACATCAAATCATTGTGCGAGGTGCATGGCTCTTGGAACCCAAAGATGAATGAGGCTTGGTTCCTGCCCTTGAGGACTCACAGTCTATGGGGAAAGGACCATGTAGATAAAAACAAGTCAGCTCTGTGGAGTGCCTCAGGAGAGGTGTAGAAAGATGAGAGGTGCAGAGTCCAGAGGAAGCAGAGATTTGTCCTGCTTTGGGGAAATAGGAGAATGAGCTAGTACTTGAAGGACAACCAAGACCTTGAGTTTTCTGTGAGCTCTGGAAAGCAACCCATCTTGTTTCTGAAACTTTAGTACTTTTGCCTCATGCCACATATACACTAGCTCAGGAGATGTGTGCAATTTGGACATTTGTAAAGCCCGCGTATCTAGAGATATGGGCTAATGGGGAGGTAGTCATAATATTGTCACCGAATGCAACATCTTGTTGATAGATTTTGCTGAATTGCCCTTATGGAGTCTTCAATCCCTTCTGCTTCCTGCCCTCTGACCAAAAATACTGCTGAATTAACTCCCCGGCAACATCATGTTCTGGGCTCTTGGCAGCCTTCCTGATGTGGTGGTCCTTTCCAGATATACTTCTTCTTTAAAAAAAATTATTTATTTGTTGCTTCAGGTTACATATCCATCATATTGTCCTCTTTCCCCCCTTCCCAGCCCCTCCCTCCCACCCTCTACCCCCTAACCCTTCCATCCCACTCCTCTGGAGTGGAGTGTCCCTACATAACAGTCCCCTGCCCCAGTTCAGAAGTCATATGAGGGCCAAGAGCCTCCTCATACACTGGGGGCCTACAAGACAGTACCACCAGTGGAAAGTGTGTCAATGCCACGGAGAGAAAACTAAACACACACACAAACAAACAAACAAAAAGTCTATGTCCATGTTCCCTTTGGTGCATTGAATGTAGTATAGATATCCTGTACTATATAGCTAAAATCCTACTATAAGTGAATGGATGCCATGTGCATCCTTCTGAGTCTGGGTTAGCTCACTCAGGATGAGTTTCTTTAGCTCCATCCAGATGTGCTTCTTTTTTTTTTTTTTTTTTTTTTTTGGTTTTTCGAGACAGGGTTTCTCTGTGTAACAGCCCTGGCTGTCCTGGACTTGCTTTGTAGACCAGGCTGGCCTCGAACTCACAGAGATCCGCCTGCCTCTGCCTCCCAAGTGCTGGGATTAAAGGC
Organism: Lophiomys imhausi; assembly: GCA_907164525.1. Taxonomy (NCBI): domain Eukaryota; kingdom Metazoa; phylum Chordata; class Mammalia; order Rodentia; family Muridae; genus Lophiomys; species Lophiomys imhausi. Next base: position 58,130 of record CAJQZJ010033410.1, on the reverse strand, counting down.
GTGCGCCACCACGCCCGGCATGTGCTTCTTAACATGTGGACTTTGGAATCCCATCATAATGGATGCATGTAAGAGACAGGAGGCTGAGAACTAATCTTCTATGTCATACAAAATCAGTTTCTTAAACTGTGATTCCATGGAACAATTTTGGAAATATTAGTAGGCTTAGACGTGTGTGTATGTGTGTGTATGTGTGTGTGTGTTTTCTCAGAGTGCGCGCTTTCTGTTTATTATCTCTCAGCTGCATACTTACCCCTTCGTGAAGGTTCATAAGGAAGCATAAAGCATTTCTCCTTTGCAGCAAACTCCAGCTTTGTCAGTAGAGGGCGCAGGAGGGTCATTGCAGGAGAGAACGGCTAGCAGGGACGTGACTAGATTGCCATACACTCGCAGCCCCTAAGTGCTCCGCGTGAGAGCAACTCAGCCCTCAGGCTCATGTTCGCTTAGTTTTTCTATTTACCTCGACACAGAGGATCAGGCCTTGTTTGGCATTCCAAGGACCTTCTCCTGTCTGGAGGGCCTCAACCCTGCATGTTCTAATGATATCCGAATTAGATATCCTTGAGGAAGAACTCCACTTCCACGTTTGTCCTTCCTTGGATACTTTTCCTTGGCCTTAGAGTAATATTAGCATTCACTTTACATCTTTGCACTTACTCTCTTGTGATCAAACTTTCCCTATTCAAGTTCCTATACAAAGTCTGACTCCTTAGACTCACACAGTCAGAATACAATATTGACTCTCAAATACTTATCTTGGGGTCCATTTATATTCTTAAAGACCTTCTATTTAGCTATTTGGTAGGTTGTATTTACTTATATTTGTTATATAGGAAAGTAGAACTAAGAAATTCTAAAGTTAATTAATTTAAAGGGGTTAAACCTATTGCATGTTAAACAACATTGAAAACAATCCACATTTTCAACAAAAGGGTGTTAGCGAGGTGTTAGTGAATAGAGTAGTCGTGTTTATTTTTGCAAAGGTCGTTTGTGCCTGATGATAGAAGACATACAGGTTCTCATATCCTCTTCTGCAATCTGCTGGGATACGTTGTTTAGCTCAAATTTTATGGTAGAAATCTCTAGCTCCTCACAGACACGTAGCTGTAAACAGAGGAGGATATTTGTGTGGAGTTTCTCTTTGATGCTATATCAAAACTCAACAAGTGGTAGTTTGTTTTGATTGTGCCTTCCTACCCCTCCTCCCATTATGCTGCAGATCAAACACAAAGCCATACTGGTAGTATCTACAAGGTTGGTAGCAAGGCTTTTTGTAGCTGAGAGGTAGACTGTCAACAAAAGATTCATGTGCTGGAAACTTGGTTTCCAGTGTGGGAATGTGGAAGGTGAAGAAGGAACCTTGGAGGTGGAGAGTTAGTCACTAGGAAGTGCTGGTATCCTGGAATGACTACTCAAGAAGAAAACTGAAGATTACCAGGAATCCCTCTGGATTCCCATTCTGGATTTGACCTCTCGACCTTATATGTGCTCTGCCCTCCACCTTGAGGTCTTTGTCAGAGAGAAGATTTAGGAGCTGTGCTCTTGGAATCTCCCAGAACTATGCGTGAAACAAACCTCCTGTCTTTATAAAATTAGCTTATGGGTTGAAGAGATGGCTCAGTGGTTAAGAGCACTCACTCACTGTTCTTCAGAAGGTCCTGAGTTCAATTCCCAGCACCCTCATGACAGCTCACAGCTTTCTGATGCTGTCTTCTGGTGTGCAGATGAGCATGCAGACAAAGTAACCATGTACATAAAATACATAAATAAGTAAATCTAAAAATAAATAAAATAAAATGCACTTCATTAAAAAATAAAATTAGCTTGTACAAGGTATTTCATTATAGTAGTAGAAAATGGACCACTGCAATATAAACTCTGAAACTAAAATCCAGAAGTTGACTGGGTACTTTGAATATGTCTTTTGTCGATGAATGACTGTGATGTCATTCATTGGTCATTTAGAAAATTCTGGTTCATTGAGTTGTACAGATATTGAAATGCTACTGTGCTTCTTTATACAACAAACAAACTATATCCATTCATGTTACCACTGATATTGTTTAAAAAATTAAGTTGTAGGAGTTATTAGGATTAGAGTTATTAGGATTAGAGTGGCAGGCATAATTTTTTCCAAATCACCTAAGAATCTGTAGTTTATCATCGGTAAGAAATATTTTCCAAACAATTAATTTCAAATAATCACAATTTGTCAGTTGTCTTCTCAAGTAAGAAAATAAGTTTAAAATGAAAAGGTGGTCAATTTGGCTTGCAGTCAAGTGATCCCCGTGGTGTTCCTCAAGGCGAATCAGTACTTTGATAAGCGATGAGGGAGCTTACTGTTAGGAATTATCAAAGAAGTCATTTCTTGTGTTTCTTTAACAAATAAAATAAAATGAAGTAAAGATGCTTTTTTTTTTGGAACTGTGACTGAGTAGGACGAAGAAGATAATGGTGCTAAATACAGTTTGTTGTTGCTGTTTTGACACATGTAAAGGCCAGCAGTTTTACCCACAGTTAATTCTATGCCACTAGTGTAAATGTCAGACGTGTCTTAGAAATATTATGAGAGTAGTTTTGACTCTGTGGGTGCTCACGAAAGGTCTGAGGATGCACAAGGGTCTACAGAGTTTGCGGACCACACTGAGAACTGCTGTTATCGTCATGCCATGATAATGAGAGGCTGCGGAACGTCAAGGGCTTAAGTCACCAGGGATTACCTACCTCTTGCTCATATCACTGCCTGCTATGGCATGGCTTCTGGATTGTTCTGTGCCATCCTCACTCCAGGACTCAGGATGTGGAGCAGCTTGCTTCTGCAAAACTGATGACTGACATGTGAAAGGGAAGATAAGAGGAGCCATGAGCTGGGTCTTAAGATTTCAGTTCATATATGATGACAAGAAGTGTTACATGCCATTTGTGTTCACCCTCTGAATGTACCTAGAAGCCATCCTTTCTCTTCAGGGGCTCCTAACACACATGCATGCACACATGAGCACACACGCACACACGTGCACATGATTAGTTCCTGACAGTGATAATCTTAGTTATTGACTATCGCCTGAATAAATCTTCTTTTCCCTCCAAATCTGCATCACATCTCACCCATGCTGGGTATTATTCCTACTAGCTCCTGGCATAGGTCTTTTTGTACTTTGTGATTATTACTCTATTTCTTGTACAACTGAAAAACTCAGGATGATAGGAAAATCACATCTAACTTGCCCATTATTGCCTCACTTAATGCCTGGTGCTTGGTAAATTATCAGTAAAGATTCACTGGGTGAAGGAACACAAATGGAAGCCTGGAAGTACCATCACCCATTTCCATGACACTTATCTGTGTTATTTATTATTGATCACATTATCATAATAAGTGGGGAGAACTGTTAGAAAATGGAACCCTGATACTTGCAGATGCTGACAGGCTATTTGACAGCATGACCTTATTAAATAGTAACAGATTTTTCCTACTGTCACTATTATTATTATTATCATTATCATCAACATCATCATTATTATTTTATTTTATTCAAACTCATTATCAATATAATCCTTGACCATACTCATGATAAAGAGCTTGCTGCACTAGGACAATTTGTAAAGCATAATTAGAGAAGTATATATTTCCTTAAGGTTCACAATTCTATAGTATCAAGTTAAGGATAAATAATAGCTGTAGTTTGAACTATAGGTGATGAAAATCCCCAAGCAAAAACAGAACCGAGAAAGCCATAGTAGCCTGGCACGACAGTAAAAATAAAAGTTAAAGGAAGGTTCTTGGATAATGGGAAAAAATTGAATCAGGATGGGATCATTCCTTTCCTGGAAGATTTAGTGTTTCTACTGAAAACAACTGTTATTAAGATCAGAATCATTCCATAGTTAAATCTCTGTATTTCAATCACATACACCTAGTAATATATATTTTTGAGTGGAATCATTTCTGTTGTCTGTTGTTGC
>CAJQZJ010033410.1:5347-54154 GCA_907164525.1 Lophiomys imhausi | reverse complement strand
GTATCTATTGAGCTGGGTGTGATCCCAGTGCTTGGGAGGCAGAGGCAGGCAGATCTGAGTTTAAGGTCAGAATGGTCAAAAAGTGAGTTAGCGAGTTCCAGGACAGCCAGGGTTACATAGTGAGACACTGTCTAATATATATATAAAGTGCAATGCTAGGGCATTTAAAAAGACCTGGTTGGAATGGTGTTGGTCAAGCTATTATTAAGATTTAGAGGGGGTAGGAGGGAAGCTCTGCTCCTCATGTAAGAGCACCTACTTGTGTTTGGATGTGCTGAGTAATACATAACCAATGTTAGCTTTTCATTTTAACTGTTGTCCTTTGGCTCATTTCTCCAACTAATTTCTAAAATGGTTGACAGTTTTCATCGAATGACTGGAAACAAACTAAATTTGGAAATTTATTCTAATAAAGGAGCAACATCTAAGAACTCATGAATATTGTAGTTTTAAAAGTATTTATTTTATTTTTGATCATGTGTACATGTACAGGTGTCTGCAGAGGCTAGAAGAAGCATTGCTCTGGAGTTGGAGTTACAGGCAGTTGTGAGTTACATGATGTGGGTGTTGGGAACTGAACTCAGGTTATCTGGAAGAGCGGCAAGAGCTCTTAACCCCTGAGACATCTCTCCAGTCCTGAATGTTGTATTTTTCTTCCTTGCTTCTTTCTTTCTCTCTCTCCCTGCTTTCTTTCTTATTCTTTGTTTTTAAAGATTTATTTATTTATTATGTATACAATGTTCTGTCTGCATGTATGCCTGCTGGCCAGAAGAGGGCACCAGATTTCATCATAATGGTTGTGAGCCATATAGTGGTTGCTGGGAATTGAACTCAGGACCTCTGGAAGAGCAGTCAGTGTTCGAGTGCTGTAGTTTTAAAGAAGTCCAACACTGATGATAAAATTACTTGGATGTATTTACTTACTTATTTTTATTTATTTATTGTGGTGCTGGGGATTGAACATATAGACTTGAACTTGTGGGGCATGTGCTGTATCTCTGTGCTGTTCCCAGCTCATAAGTTTGTGCAAAAGCAGTAATAAAAATGCAACTTGGTGCAGTGCAAATATAGTGTAAGATGGCTAGTCTTCCAGACAAATGATGAAGTGAGGAAAAATTGTGCTTCAATCTTATACTGTGCATGAAACTTACTGTTGTACCCAGGTAAGCTGTGATGTTCTGGTAGTGGGAAGAATAGAGAGCCCATGAGATGGCTCAGAGGGTAAAGGAACCTACTGCTTGACAACCTGAGCTCCACCCATGGGACCCACATGGAAGAGGGAGAGAACTGACTCCCACAAGCAATAGACAGTTAAGAAATTGATTGGAGGGATAGAGAGATGGCTCAGTGGGTAAGAATACTAGCTGCTCTTCCTGAGGACTCAGGTTAGATTCACAGCATCCATATGGTGGCTTATAGATAGTCTGTAACTCCAGTTCTAGGGGATCTGAACACTAATCTTGCTTCTATTGGCACCAGATGTGCACATGGTACTCAGTCATACATGCAGACAAAACACCCATATACATTAGAAAAAAACCCTTAAAACAATCAACTGAGTAGACTATTAGCAATGTATATTAGTAATTATTATGATTGTTATTATTAATATCATCTCTGTGTGTGAATAATGGCATATGCATATGTGTGTGCAGTTATGTGCATCCATGGGGATGCATCTAGTGGCCAGATCAGAAAGTTGAGTGCCTCCTCTATCATTCTGTGTCTTGTCTCTCGCTGGACTGGAGGATTGCCCTGTTGGCTAGGTTAGCAGGCCAGTGAGCTCTTGTGATCTGCCTGCTTCTGGACCTCCAGTGCTCCGATTATAGGCATACACAGCAATGGCTGGCTTTTCATGTGGGTTCTGGTATTGGACCTCAGATCCACATGCTTGCTCTGCCCATTGAGTATCTCCCCACCCATATTTATACTTTTAACATACAAAAATCAGTGCGAAGAGAATCCCTTCTCACCCATTATGCTAAATAGCTGTGCATAGTTTCTTCTGGGGTAAAAAATCTTATTTTTGAAATGATTCTAGAATAGAACTATTTTGTGAGCCTACCCATTTAATAAAGTCAGCTTGTTGATTAGAAAATACATATCCCAAAATTTTTACACATACAATTGAATAGAAAAACTTTAATTCTCAAGATGCTTCAGTTTTGTGGTCCGTCTGGAAATTCACAAGCATTAGGGAAGATGATGGACACTCGGGAGGACGAACCGACTGTCCACTGCTTTGCAGCAGCAGATCAGGGCCGAGGTGTGTGTCATTCCCCAGCCTCTTGGGTTGTAATTTCTTCTCTGCACCTCTGTTTGGCAGCTTCATCACACTGCTGTGTGCAAGCTTCCTTTAGTGCCTTGAAAGCAGCACGGACAGTTTTTTTTAAACATTTCTAAAAGCCACAACAAGCCTAGGTCTCAATTCATTGCTAAACAAAATCATGGAGTTTAAGTCATTATTCTGTGTAGAGGTTAGATAAATTAGATTTAGAAAATATATAGGAGTTTCTGATACTGTCTCTTAATTCGGACCATGAAGAGCATTATCAGCATGAAGTCAGGAAAAACAGGAAAGACTTAATAGACTGAAAAACAAGGTTGAAGTCAGGGAAAACAGGAAAGACTCAATAGACTTGAAGAAACAAAGTATCTGGCCTGACATTGTTTTCAGCTGCTAAGTGGGCGGAGCCCAAATTAAGCTGAAACAGAGTTCCTCCTATTTAAGGACAGTGCATGGAGCCCAGAAAGAGAAGAGGCCCCTGATGCTAGAGAGCTCCAAGAGTCCTGCTGAAAAAAGGGCTGGCCATTGATGGCCAGATTTCCCTGAAGCAGAAAGAAGCTGGTGAGCAAAGAAAGCCTGAGCAAGACACCAAAAGACCAAGGACTGGACCCTGTGGCTCAGCTTTTGCCTGGAGGGGTTTGATCTGTCCGATCAGTGGCCTAGGGGAAACTGTGCCTGGCTTTAAGGACTGAGGCAGAGCAGCTGAGTTCCTGATTCAAAAGAAGTAAGTTGGCCTGCAGACGGCTGGGGTCTCCCACAGAGAAGAAAGCATGAAGCCTTGAAAGACCCCCGGCTAGTGCATGCCTGTTTGTTAAGTTGCCATTTTTGCCATGCTGTTGCTTGTTACGGAATGGGGACTTTCCAAACAGGATATCTGTTGCTTGGGGGCTTTCCAAACAGGATATCTGTGGTCAGACATCTGGGGACTGACTCACTGGTAACAGGAACTGAAAAGACCAAAAGTGTACTAACGGTAGCCTTATCTGATTGCCAGGAACCCAGAGATGCTGAGTCTGTCCGCCCCTAGCCTGCACCCGTGGCCTCATTTAAATCGACCAATGAGAACCCTGTAACCATGCATCTGCTTCTGTAAGCCCGCTTCTTGCCACCCCAACTCTATATAATCAACCTTCGCCCTAGCCCGGCACGCTCAGTCACCGGAAGGCTGTAGCGTCCGCAGGCGCCTGTGTAAACAATAAAGTTGCCTCTTGCACTTGCATCTGGTGGTCTCAGTCTCTGTCCTTGGACACTGGGCCCCAGGGGCGGTGTCCCCATTTCAGGGGTCTTTCAGCCTTATTTAAGGTGAGACTGCAATAACCAACTTACCCTGACGAACCTGCATCTGAGAGATCCAGAAAAAGGACTGCTAAGTGCGTTAAAGGATCTACAACAAAGACTGTGTTCCTGACGACTGAGGACCTGCCCCAGAGACTATCATTCTAAAAGGTTAGAAATATAATTATCAATAGGTTTAGTGGATAGGTTAAAGGGGTTGTAGGAATTTATAGGATTAATAGTTAAGAAATTGTTGGTGTTTGTTATAAGTGAATTTAGTAATAAATAAATAAGTGATAAATAATAATTTAAAAGTTCGGTTACAATTCTCAGCAAAATGAGGGAAAATGGAGCTGGGACAGAGGCTTTCAAACAAAGCCCAAAGAAAAAAACGAGAAGAAACTGAAATATTTAATATGTATGCAGTGTGTATTCACCAGTTTTGTCTACTCCCCCAATCCTGTTTTTTTTTTCCAATAGTAAGCCATAGCTGCCAAAGCATAGCAGTCGCTCCATTAATTATAAAGCAAAGGAAAAATGGGTATTGATCTCAAGGAGTTCCATCCCACTTGCTCAGTATTAATTGAAAGTTATTCCTCTGATGTTACTTAAAAGAAATTCAAGGCAGTATAGAAAATAATGTTTAAAATATTCATTCAGGGTTAAGTGAACTCAGGGTGGCACTTCCATAAACACCGCATTTTAAAATCGGAATTGGACTGTGGATGAATGGCAAAATGACTTTCAAGTTCCCTTTGGATCTCATGGTGGACAAATTCCCTTCTGATTGTTTGGGAGAGGTAAGCATATTGGTCCAGTGGCATAGAAAGCGTGTGTGGCCCCTAACCCAGGAAGACTTCCTTCGTAAGCAACATCCATTCTTTCATTTGTTGACCCAATCAATCATGCCTTTCAGGCATAAGGATGTGACTCTAATCCTGGTAGGACACCCACCTGGGTCTCAGACTGACTGGCTAATGCTTGCATAGTACTGAGTACAGGTGGAAACTTGTTTTCAGTACTCTGTAGGTCAACTCATTCATAGTCACAATTGCGCAAAGGAGGGATACACTCACCATTATTGCCATTTATAGAAGAAGAGACTGAGGTACAGACAAGAGAAAAAGCTTATCAGGGTCACTTATCTGGTAAGAGATATAGGTAAGATTTGAACCCAACAATTAGATTTAGGGGCCATGCTCTTCACTGTGCCATTAAAATTACTTTCTCTGGCCGGGCATGGTGGTGTCCCACAATGTGAGAGGTACAGGTCGGTGGATCTTTGAGTATGAGGTCAGTTTGGTCTACATAGCTATTAGGTCAGCCAGAGTCACATTGTGAGATCCTCTCTCAAAGACCAACCAACCAGCCAACCAACAAACCAATCAATCAAGTAACATTCAGCAAATCCTTCAGTGACAATAAAATGTTTTCATTGAGACTATCTATACCAATAGTATGTCTTTGTAGATATGCAAGATGTGTGTGTTTGGAGTGTGTAGGTGGGTGTAGTGTGTGTGTGTGTGTGCATGTGAATGTGTGGTTGTCTATGTCCATGTGTGGTGCCCATGAGGGCCAGAGCAGGAGGTTGGGTGTTTTCTGTTGTTGCTCTCTGTCTTATTGTCATGAGACAGGGTCTCCCTGAAATAGAAGCTTACAATTTTTGGCTAAGCTGCCTGGCCAGCAAGCTCTGGGTTCATCTATCTGCTTCTCAATGCAGAGGTTAATAGCATATACATCCATGGTTGTTTTTTAAATTTTAGGTGCTGGGGATTTGAACTCAAGTCCACATGCTTGTAAGGCAAGAACTACCCATAAGTCCATCTCTCCAGCCCTACACCCACATTCTGGAGCAAGAACTGAATACAGCTGGACAAGCATACTTTTTTTTTCTTTTCAACATTTATTTATTTCTTCAAGTTACAGCTCAATCACAGTCCCCTCCCTCTTCCACCTCCTGGTCCCACCCTCCTACCTTCTTCTCCCTCACCCTCCTATCTGACTTTTTTTTTTTTAATGTAAGGTGTATCTTTTTCTCCCCAACAGTTCTCCCTTTTAGTCCAATAAAAGGTTCCTTTTTAAATGTTTATTTATTACTTCAAGTTACATCTCCATCACAGTACCCTCTTTCCACCCCTCTCCTCCCTCTCCCACCCATCCCACTCCTCTGGTGTGGAGTGTTCCTACATATCTGCCCCTCTCAGTTCAGCGGTCATATGAGGGACAAGCATGCTTTTATGCCATGTGTTGATATGGGGAGTCTCTGAAATTTATAGTCAATTCTTTTTTTTTTTAAGAATTGGTGAAAATATTATGCAGAAATGTCTAAGTGTCTTTTCAAGTCAGTTCTGGATTATGTTATTTTACATTTTTAGTGGAATACATATTTAAGGATGAGGAAGACCTGGTTTGTCTTCTGTGTTTCATCTTTAATTTTCTCATTAGCAAATGGAGGAATTCTGCATTAAATCTGAAGAGTTGTTGGAGGTTCAAGAATATGCAGTTTCTTTGACTTCAGGAAAAACCCACAATTCTTGTTTGCTTGTTGATGTTGAGGATCAAACCCCAGGTCCTTCAGAGGTTAATGATAAACTTTACCAGTGAGGTACATCACCTTTATTTTGTTCTACAGCAGTGCTAACAGTGACTGTATACAGTTATGAAGAAGTACATAATATGTTTATGGATAACAGACAGTGATAACAGGAGTCTATTAGATATCAATTAAGTGACAAGTGGAAGTTCCCAGCATATACTGTATCCAAGACTCCAAGAACACCCTTGAAACTGATATAGGTCCCATACTCAGTTAAGTATTATAATAGATGTCAAATAGGTGGCTGTGAGTATGACCTTGTTATGACTTTTATAGCAGTGGACTTGGTTTTTATTCTGGAGTACTACAATGAATGAACACAAATCCTGGTTTCTTTTTTGAAAACTTTCCCTTGGTCTTCTGTGGTAAAAGAAATCTAGAAGCAAGGCTCACAGAATGAATATCAGAGATTGGGAAGAATGAATACCTAAGAAACAATACTACAACACATTTTCAAGAAGTGCTGTGTCATTAAGAATTGAACACTGGGGGGATCCAAGATGGCAGCGGCCCATGCGGAAGCATTTTAATCTTGGGGAAAACCGCGAATGTTATAAGATGCTGTACAAAAATACCTAAGAGACCCGACCCCCCTTGGTCTCACCCAACTACCCGGGGACCACTAAAAGTCCCAGGGCAGGACGCTCCCTCCCACTCTTGGACATGCAGGGAAGCCACTGAATCTGGGAATCGGGATCCCTCCACCCCCACCAGTAGAGACACGTCGGGTAAGTTCCAATCAAATACCCAGCGGGCAGATTCAAACCCCACACAGAGATACTCTCCAGCCGGCTGTCCCCCGCCCCCCCCAGGTCTCACACAGATGGTCTGGCTATCTGGCAAAGGCTTGCAGACCCACGGGAGTGCTTGTGGCTCAGCCACAGAATACCCATCAGGCTGTAGATTGCGACCTTCTGCGGTGTACGGGAACTTGGTAGACCATGATGCCACCCACCAGTTTCCAGAGCCGGCTCGGGGGGGGGGGGGAGGGGGGAGGTGGATTTTACCCACCATAGGATTCAATCCTGGGCAAACCATGAAGTCTTTTCCATTATTATTGGTCTTTTTTTGCTACTATAGACACTTCCGGCGGGGAGCCAGAGCTTAAGTGTATACAGCTCCACCCCCTGGATAAGTGAAGTCTCCACCCAAGAGGTGGGAAGGAAAAACAAACCTTACAGGAGTGGAGTCAGGCAATTCTACTGCTACACAAAAGCGCCCCCTTTAGATCTAAGAATAGAAGAAAACAGGAACAGACGGCTGAGACTTCCAAATGACCAAAGTCCAGAGAAAAAGCAGAATTCAAGACAGAATGGCTCCAACAAAAGAAAGCGATGCCATTTCAGCCAACTCGGATCACAACACCACAACGAAAACACATGAAAATGATAACAATTCTACATTATGGAAAGTGATAGAGTCCTTTGAAGAAGAACTTAAATTTATGAAGGAATTCAAAGAGGCCACGATTTCACAAATGAAAACTATGGATAGCACCATTAGAGAACTTCAAAACAAGGTGGCTCAGCTTGAACACGAAAAACACAGGGCAATGGAAGACTTGCAGGCAAAGACAAGCAAAATGGAGCAGGAAGTGTACAAAATGAATAAAACCACTCAAGACATGAAAATGGAAATGGAAACAATAAACAAAACACAGTCAGAGTTAAAAATGTAAATGGAGAGCTAAGGAAAGAGAACAGGAACTATGGATGTCAGTACCAAAAACAGGATTCAAGAGATGGAAGACAGGATCTCAGGCATGGAAGATTCGATGGAAGAAATCAGTACAACATCCAAAGAAAATGAGAAAGCTAAAAAAATCACTCACCCACAACATCCAAGAAATCAAGGACTCAATGAAAAGAAGGAACCTAAGAATTATAGGCGTAGAGTAAAGAGAAGACTCTCAACTCCAGGGTCCAGGAAATATCTTCAACAAAATCATAGAAGAAAACTTCCCAAACCTAAAGAAAGAGATGCCAATAAAATTCCAAGAGGCTTACAGAACACCAAACAGATTAGATCAGAAAAGAAACTCCTCTCGCCATATAATATTGAAACTCCAAATATAGAGAAAAAAGAAAGAATATTAAAAGCTGTAAGAGAAAAAGGCCAAGTCACATACAATGGCAGACCCATCAGAATTACACCTGAATTCTCCTCAGAAACTTTAAAAGCTAGAAGGGCCTGGGCAGATGTCCTACAAGCACTGAGAGAACAGAGGTGCCCAGCCAGACTACTTAACTATACCCAGCAAAACTCTCTATCAACATAGATGGAGAAAACAAGATATTCCATGACAAAATCAAATTTAAACAATATCTACCCACAAACCCAGCCCTACAGAAGATCCTAGAAGGCAAATTCCAACCCAGAGAAGATAACTACACCCAAGAAAACAGAGGAAATAGAAACCTCCACAGCAACTAAACAAAAAGAAACACAAGATGACCAGCTATACCAAAATAATGGAAAATAACAAACCCTGGTCACTAATATCCATCAATATCAATGGATTCAACTTGCCAATAAAAAGACACAGACTTACAGACTGGATCCATAAACAAGACCCATCTTTTTGCTGCATACAAGAAACACATCTCACTATTGAAGATAGACACTATCTCAAAGTAAAGGGCTGGGAAAAGGTCTTCCAAGCAAATGGACCCAGGAAGCAAGCTGGAGTAGCCATCCTAATATCAAACAAAATAGACTTCCAATTGAAGTTAATAAAAAAAGACAGAGAAGGGCATTACATAGTCATTAAGGCAAATATCCATCAAGAGGACATCTCAATAGTGAACATCTATGCCCCAAATACAAAGGCACTTACATTTATAAAAGAAACACTTCTAAAGCTTAAATCGCACATCGATCCAAACACTTTAATAGTGGGAGACTTCAACACCCCACTCACAACTATGGACAGATCATCAAGACAGAAGCCAAACAGAGAAATAATGAGTCTAACAGAGATCATGAACCAAATGGACCTAACAGATATCTACAGAACGTTTCACCCAAACACAGAAGAATACACCTTCTTCTCAGCACCTCACAGAACCTTCTCCAAAATCGACCATAGAGTTGGACACAAAGATAGCCTCAACAGATACAAGAAAATTGAAATAACCCCTTGTATCTTATCAGACCACCATGGAATAAAGCTGGACTTCAACAGCAAAAGAATCAATAGAAAACCTACACACACATGGAAATCCAACAACTCTTTACTAGATGACTATTGGGTCAGTGAAGAAATAAAGAAGGAAATCAAAGACTTCTTAAAATCCAACAAAAACGAAGACACAACATAACCAAACCTATGGGACACAATGAAAGCTGTGCTACGAGGAAAGTTCATAGCACTAAGTGCCTTCAAAAAGAAAATTGTGACAGCTCATATTAGTGAATTAACAGCTAAACTGGGTGAATTGGAAAAAAAAGAAGCAAACACTCCCAAGAGGAGCAGAAGGCAGGAAATCATCAAACTTAGGGCTGAAATCAACAACTTAGAAACAAAAAGAACAATACAAAGAATCAATGAAACCAAGAGTTGGTTCTTCGAGAAAATCAACAAAATAAACACACCCTTAGCCAAATTAACTAAAAGACACAGGGAATAAACCTAAATCAACAAAATCAGAAATGAAAAGGGAGAAATAACAACAGATATTGAGGAAGCCCAAAAAATATTTAGATCCTACTTTAAAAATCTATATTCCACCAAATTTGAGAACTTAAGTGAAATGAACAATTTTCTCGATAGATTCCACCTACTGAGCTAAATCAAGATCAGATAAACAGATTAAACAGCCCTATAACCCCTAAGGAAATAGAAACAGTCATTAAAAATCTCCCAACCAAAAAAAGCCCAGGGCCAGATGGCTTTCGCACAGAATTCTACTGGACCTTCAAAGAGGAGCTAACACCAATACTTTTCAAACTCTTTCACCAAATAGAATCTGAAAGAACATTGCCAAACTCATTCTATGAGGCCATAGTCTCCCTGATTCCTAAACCACACAAAGACCCAACAAAGAAAGAGAACTTCAGACCAAACTCCCTCATGAACATAGATGCAAAAATACTTAATAAAATATTAGCAAACCGAATTCAAGAACACATCAAAAGTATCATACACCATGATCAAGTAGGCTTCATCCCAGGAATGCAGGGATGGTTCAACATATGAAAGTCTATCAATGTCATTCACCATATAAACAAGATGAAAGAAAAAAACGACATGATAATCTCGCTAGATGCAGAAAAAGCATTTGACAAAATCCAACACCCCTTCACGCTAAAAGTTCTGGAGAGAACGGGCATACAAGGACCATACCTAGAAATAATAAAGGCAATATTAAGTAAGCCAGTGGCCAACATTAAATTAAATGGAGAGAAGCTTGAAGCATTTCCTCTAAACTCAGGGACAAGACAAGGATGTCCACTTTCACCATATCTCTTTAATATAGTACTTGAAGTTCTTGCTAGAGCAATAAGACAACTAAAGGAGATCAAAGGGATAAAAATTGGAAATGAAGAAGTCAAATTATCCCTATTCGCAGATGATATGTTAGTATACATAAGCGACCCCAAAAACTCCACCAAAGAACTCTTACAGCTGATAAACACCTTCAGCAAGGTGCCTGGATACCAAATTAATTCAAAAAAATCAGAAGCCCTTCTTTATACAACAAACAAATGGGCTGAGAAAGAAATAAGGGAAAAAAACCCCTTCACAATAGCCACAAACAATATAAAATACCTGGGGGTAACTCTAACCAAGCAAGTAAAGGATCTGTACAACAAGAACTTCAAGCCCTTGAAGAAAGAAATGGAAGAGGCCTTTACAAGATGGAAAGATCTCCCATGCTCATGGATAGGTAGGATCAACATAATAAAAATGGCTATCCTACCAAAAGCAATATATAGATTCAATGCAATTCCTATCAAAATACCAACACAACTCTTTATAGACTTGGAAAGCCTATTCTCAATTTCATATGGAACAACAAAAAGCCCAGAATAGCTAAATCAATCCTTTACAATTAAAAAACCTCTGGCGGTATCAACATCCAGAGTTCAAGCTGTACTACAGAGCAATAGTAGTAAAAACAGCATGGTATTGGTATAGAAATGGACCAGTAGATCAATGGAATTGAATTGAAGATCCAGAAATAGACCCACACACCTATGGCCACCTAATTTTTGACAAAGAAGCCAAAATGACACAATGGAAGCAGGACAACATCTTCAACAAATTTTGCTGGTTCAACTGGATTTCCACTTGTAAAAGAATGAAATTAGACCCATACTTATCACCTTGTACAAAACTTAAATCCAAGTGGATCAAAGACCCTAACATAAGGCCAGTCACCCTAAATCTACTAGAAGAAAAAGTGGTTCTCCCACCCTCGAACGCATTGGCACAGGTGACAACTTCCAGAACATAACACTAACAGCTCAGGACCTGAGATCAACAATCAATAAATGGGACCTCATGAAACTTAAAAGCTTCTGTAAGGCAAAGGACACTGTCATTCGAACAAAACGGCAGCCTACAGACTGGGAGAAAATCTTCACCAACCCCACATCTGACAGAGGGCTAATATTCAAAATCTACAAAGAACTCAAGAAATTAAATGCCAAGAAAACAAATAATCCAATCAAAAAATGGGGGATGGAGCTAAATAGAGAATTCACAAAGGAGGAATCCCTAATGGCTGAGAGACACTTGAAGAAATGCTCAACATCCTTAATCATCAGAGAAATGCAACTCAAGACGACTCTGAGATTCCATCTCACACCTGTCAGAATGGCTAAGATCAAAAGCTCAAATGACAGCACATGCTGGGGAGGGTGTGGAGAAAGGGGAACCCTACTCCATTGCTGGTGGGAGTGCAGGCTTGTGCAACCACTATGGAAGTCAGTCTGGTGATATCTTAGATAACTTGGAATAGCTTTGCCTCAGGACCCAGCCATACCACTTCTGAGTATACACCCAAATGTCTCCTCATGGAATCATAAGGAAGTTTCCTCATCTATGTTCATAGCAGCCTTATTTGTAGTAGCTAGAAACTGGAAACAACCCCGATGTCCCTCAACCGAAGAATGGGTTAAAAAACTGTGGTACATCTACACAATGGAATATTATTCAGCTCTCAGGAGCAATGAAATTATACAATTTGCAGCCAAATGGATGGAACTAGAAAAGCTCATCCTGAGTGAGCAACCCAGACTCAGAAGGATGAATATGGCATCTATTCACTTATAGTAGCATTTTAGCTATATAGTAGAGGATATCAATACTACAACCAATGCCCCAAAGGGAACATGGACATAGACTTTTTATTTTTTATTCTTTTATTTTTATTCTCTTTTTTTTCTGTTTGTCAGCTTATTTGTTTGTTTGTTTTTTTTTAGTTCTCTCTCCCTGGCAATGAGACACTTTTCACCAGTGATACTGCCTCATGGACCCCCATTGTATGGGGTGGCTCCTGGCCCTCATATGACCTATGAACTGGGGTGAGGGACTGTTGTGTGGGGACACCCCACTCCAGAGAAGCAGGATGGAAGGATCTGTGGATAAAGAAAAAAATAAATGTGAAGTTTTGGCCTTTGGCTACTAATTGTCATAAACTGTTTACGATAATTAAGAAATGCAAGCTAATAGTCATGCAAGCTTGTCATTTTGTTAGGTGCTATGACAGTCTACTATAGTTATTTTTCTAAGCTAATCAGAAATCAAGTTGCTAAGAGACAAGCAACATTTGTTTATCCTAATATAAGAGATAGATAGGGGCTCTTCAAAGAAACCTTAAGAGATCTGCAGAATATGGCATTTAAAGATGTTCTCTTAACTTTAGATTTTTTTTGATATTGAGACATGTCAACTCCTGACAGCACCCCCTATTCTACTCCAAGTAGAAGATGAGCATCGAAGAATCTCCAGTGGGAGATGATTGAATTAGTGGCAAGCCTATCTCTTGGCATGAAAAACCCCTTGCTTCAACTATAGACAGACTGCTGTTCAAAAAGAACAAAAATTGAAGCAGGTAAGTTGACAACCTAGCTCTGCCAAGACAGGGTAGGCAAGTCCTTCATAATTCCTGCTCTACAGTTAATGTCTGTCAGAGAAACGGGGCCAAATGACTGAAGATCGATTCTGTGATGTATGGAGAGAAAATGGGAACTGTCCAGGCAGCCACTGGTATGTCATTTCTTAGTTCTGGAAGCTGCAGGCCCTGCACTTCCTATATAATCAGATATATTTATCCCTCTCAGGTGGTTGAAGAATAGATAGCTAGAGTCTCATAATTAAATTTTGAGTTGTTTAGGAATCAAGAGTGTGTTCTGGATCTAAGAAGATATTTTTAAAATTGTGATGCAAGTTAGTATGAAAACTGAGTTAGATATAGAACTTTAAACTCATGGAGATGGTTAGATAGTAGAACATTAAAGTCAGATGCCAAATACATATGGACTGGACATTGGGAATGTAAGCTAAGCCATATAACTCTTATAATTGTGGCCTAATTACCTCTGTTGTTGTGAATTGTATTTATTATTATAAGAGAAAGAGCCATTTGTTGGACTGAAAGGGGAAGCTGTTGGGGGGAAAAGATATACCTTAATCTTAAAAAAAAAGAATGGGCATGGGTGGGTTGAGGCGGAAGAGGGTGGGAGGATGGGACTGGAGGAGGGAGTAGGGAGGGGATTGCGATTGAGATGTAACTTGAATAAAAAATAAAAAAAAAGAATTGAACACTGAGGGGCTGGCAAGATGGCTCAGTGGTTTATTTTGAGGATCCAGATTCAGTTCACAGAACCACATGGTGACTCACAACCATCTGTCACTCCAGTTCCAGGAGATCTGGTACCTTCCTTCGACATCCTTGGGCACCAGGCATGCACACAGTGCACAAACAGAAACACTCATACACATAAATTAAACAAATCTAAAGAAGAACTAAACTCTGAATGTAAGCATCTTGGGCACTACCTTAAGCCAGTTGTTTTGCACATATATCCTCTTTCTGTGCAAATTGTGTTGATGATTAGGGATGGTTTCAATGTCTATATGCTAGCTAGTTTTATGTCAACTTGATACAAGCTGTAGTTATTTGAGAAGAAGGAATCTCAGTAAAAAAAAGATGACTCCATAAGGACAGGGATGCAGACAAGCCTGTAGAGCATTTTATTAGTGAATGATATAAGAGGGCCCATCTCATTGTGGGCGGTGCCATCGTTGAGCTGGTGGCCCTGGTTTCTATAAGGAAGGCTGACCAAGCCACAGGGAGCAAGCCAATAAAAGAACCCCTGCATGGCCTCTACATAAGCTCCTGCCTCCAGGCTCCTGGCCTATTTGAGTTCCTGCCATGTCTTCCTTCAATGCTGGACTGTGATATGGAAGTGTCAGCCAAATAAACACTTTCCTTCCCAAGTTGTTTGGTCAGGGTGTTTATCACAGCAGTAGAAACTGTTACTAAAATAGTAAATTTGCCACAAATTAGGGTCACCCCAGCAAGAGGTCTTACCTAAATAACTTTCTCAATTGCCTTAATTGATTCGGAGAGACCCACCGCAGGTGCGGGTAGCATCTGTAGTAGTGTCCAGATACAGGGGGTTTGGCAGAAGGAAGATTATTTGCCTTTTGCTGGCTCAGTCTTCCCTCTTGCCACCGAATTGATTTTCTCTGCTGTTGGTGCTGATTCATTCCCTGATATCAGATTTTCAGACTTACGTTGTGGACTAATGGTCAGCACCACTCTAGGAAATTTCCAGGTTTCCTGCGCGAGATTGGAACTGCTTAGACATTCATAACTAAGCAACTATGGGGGCCATTGGCCTCTTCAGTGAAAGACAGCTATTGTGGAACTACAATGGCTAAGGGGCCTAGCCTCAAGCACTAAGCAACTACTGGGTTCTCAACTTCTGAGGTATTATAAGGTTGCTGTTCTACTATTTTAATTAAGCTGACTTAATGCATTCATATGTATATATAATATATTCATATATGCATATATATGAATATTTATATTATCCCATTGGTTCTTTTCCCCTAGAGAACCCTGACTAATACAATTTATGTTTAGGGGAATCTGAAAAGCTGTAAAAAAAAAAAAAGTGCTGAATGCTAAATGGGCCTTGTGTTGTTTGATTGGCATGGCCTTTTTTACTTTCCATGTTGCAAATTAAAAGATACAGTGAATGGTGGGTTCTTCAATATTACATTAAACTCAGGAAATACGACCATTTGAGCTCTTACTTATAATTTAAACTTTGAGCATATATACTAGTTTGGTATTGAAAATGGCTGTAATGCGTTACATGCACATACAACATATAAACCTATGTTCCTAATCAAGAACTCTGTTTCACTGTCACCACCTGCCCACACATTCTGCTACTCAAAGGGTCTGTGAAAGTTAAGCTGGAAGTCTTAGGCCTTCAGATCCTTTTGGGAGTGTGTGTAGTAGGACCCACACAATGGGCCTCTTTTTCCCACTTCCTTGATTTTTCTGACATAAGGATAATGGTTCTTAACCTACGATCTGGCAATTTTGTAATAAGGATATCTAAATAAAATGGTTACTGTCTGGGAGGCAATTAGCTTAGGTTTCATTGCCTTTATTTAATTTTTATGCAGGGTATATATTGGTTAGCTTTTGTCCTTTTAACACAAACCAGAGTCACCTGGGACAGTAAACCTCAATTCAGGTATTGCTTCCTGAATTCAGATTGGCCTGTGGGCATTGATGTGGGGGCACTTTCCTGGTTAAAGATTGATGTCAGAGGGCCCAGCACCCATATGGGTGGTGGTGCCACTCCTGGGCAGGTGGTCCTGGGTTGCATAAGAAAGCAGGCTGACCAAGCCATGGAGAGGATGCCAGTAACCAGCGTTCCTCTATGGTCTCTGCCTTGAGCTTAGGCCCTTGCTTCTCACATTGGACTGTAACTTGTAAGCTGAATTAACCCCTTTCCTCCTTAACTTGCTTTTAGCGTTTATTGCAGCAACAGAGAGCAAACGAAGACAGTGTTTCTATTTCTTTGAATGCCTGGCAATTTTTCTCTTAGAGGATAGGCACTGCAAGTTTCACCTTTGTGGGTACTGTGTATTTCTATACTCCTGTACATGTATTTAAGGGTTTCCCCTCATGTGT
The DNA here is from genome assembly GCA_907164525.1 of Lophiomys imhausi. Classification (NCBI taxonomy): domain Eukaryota; kingdom Metazoa; phylum Chordata; class Mammalia; order Rodentia; family Muridae; genus Lophiomys; species Lophiomys imhausi. The sequence continues at coordinate 37,827 of CAJQZJ010033410.1, read as the reverse complement.
TGCATGAATTTGATTCTTGCAAAGGTTCCTTTTAAGTTTTGTTAGAAAGGATCGGCCTTACTATCCAGACACTTCATTCTTGGTGACTCTAGCTGATGTCTGCCCGTGAAGGAGATGGGGACACCAACTACCTCTGGTCTCATTGGAGTCCAGCACTGATCCCTCTGTTACATTTCTGTGGTTCCTTTCATGGCTTCTGGCAGTTTCCTCACACATCAGTGTTCAGCTGAAGAGTCCATGGAGTGCCTGTGTAGATCTTCACAGCATATTCTCTGCCTCGTTATTGTCCTGTGATCTTCTCCTCTCAGAGACTCTGTTCTGAAGAGTGTACTTTCTTTGTCTTTTCTGGGTTCTCAGGCTCTTCTCATGACAGAGAGGCAGCCACTCCATTCTCCCATTCTGTATTCTGACTGAAACTTTTCCCTGAGGTATCAGATAGGAGACATTTGTGGTCACTGTGGCTGCGGCCTCTTTATTATGGATCCCTCTTCTGCATGATCCAGGGCAACCTACCTTCTAACATCAGTTTCAATGAAGATCTTGGGCTGTAGCTAAAGCTAGGTTTAGTTATGGGCTCCAGTGCACCAGATAATTGATTGACAATTATCTCCATCGGTCCTATTTCTTCATTTGTGACATGGGAATGATAATACCTGCCTTGGAGAGTTGATGAAGAAATTAAATAAATAACTCATCTAGATTAAACTCTTGCTTAATTCATTAGTTGGTAAAGTGCTTGACACACAAGCATGAGGACATGAATTTTGGATCCTTATCACTCACGTAAAAACAAACAAAAAAAACAAGAAAAAAACAACATAAAAACAGGTGCTGGTGATGCACACCTGTAATCCTACTCATGATTAAGCAGAGACAGGAGGATTGCTGAAACTCCTGGGCCAGCATAGTCCTGTTGAATTAATGAACTCTGTGTGCAATGACAAACGTTGTCCCCCCAAAATGAGGTAGAGAGTGATAGAGGAAGGTACTCAACATTGATCCCTGACCTCCATGTATATATGCACACATACACACACACACGTAAACATGCACAGGTATACACTTGTACATAACAAAAAGAGAGAGATAAAAGAGTCTGTATATGTTCAGAATATACTGTCTGTTTTCGAACAGTTATGATTTGCAAGTGGTTGAATCCACAGAGGCAGAGCCTGTGTAGGAGGCTGACTGTGTTACTGTTATTAACTGTCCTGGGTATCCAACTTTAATTTGAGTTGCATCAGGGCTGATCAGAAACGTGAATTGGCATGGTGATGCATAAAAATGTATTAAAAACTATGACTTCAGTGTAGCTCAGGGATTTAACTATTTCACAATGAGAGCTCCACAGGGGAAACGTCACTCCATTTATGGGTCTTAATCTCAGTGTGGGTGTGCATTATGATCGATCCATGTGTGTTCAAACTAATTAAAATTAAATTCTGTTCCTTGGTGGCACTAGTCACATTTTCAGAGCCCAGTGTCCTCCTGTGGCTAGCAAGTGTGACACAGGACAGCTCAGACAGAAGGTGTTCACCCTCACTAAAAGCTCTCAGGACAGGCTTTGCCCAGGTTCTCACTGCTCTCCCCAACACGGTCAGCCGGCTTCTAAAATTTCCCCAGGCTCTTCAGGATGCCTTACTGTTTATTCTACCACTGCTTGCTAGGTGTCTCCATGTGCCGGTCCTTTCTGGGTATAACAATGGACACAGCAGGGCCGGAGTCACTCTCACAATTCTGGCAGTCCTCTCTTGGCCTCAACTGCCCACCAGAATGAGTTCACTGAATCTACAAGGAGTGGTATTACAGAATACAAGTCTAAATTGTTTCTCTTTTCCTGCAGCCTGCCAGCAGGGTTGCCTTTTGTAGAGCAGCCCATCATCCATAACATGTGTAAGCTCCTCTGTGGTCAGACTCCCACTTCAATCACCAGCTCCTTTACTGGCTGCTGTCAGTTCCAGGCCCAGAGTCCCAGAGCTCTGATCCTTTTACAGCATTGATCTAGGAGGAAGGAGCTGCCACATGGGTAGGGAGGGGGCAACAACGTCTGGGACTTCTCTGTCTACAGTTCCTTCTGTCCTTTATCTATAACTATCCCCTCCAAGAATTGCTCCCCCTTGGCTGTCTACTGTATTCTTCTACCTCTTGAAGGCACTGCATGTGCTTTGTCCTCAGTGATCCTATGGTCCCTTCTTCTAGTCTGTGTTATGGAGCCTTAAGTGGTAACAGCTCAGCTAATACTTGAGCACCTGCCGTGTACCACACACCCTGTGAACTCCCGCATATGCTGCAAAGCCTAACAAGATTGGTCCTCACTCTCTGAGCTCGGCATTTAACACTGATGGATGGGGAGAGGCCAACTTACCAATCCTGAAACAAAGTGAGAAGTGTGTTGATGGAGCAAACAGAAGAGAGGAGGGACACCTGGAGAGGGTTAGATTGGAGCGGCCATCATGGCGGCTTCCATGGAAGCAGAATGTCTCACATAGACGAGTTCTATAGATGTTTATTAAGGAAGCACACAATACGGAGCGAGGAGCATGGGGATTTGTTCTCTCTCACCATCTGTTCCTCGCCCACTATGCTATATGCTTCTCATGGCTACCTGGATCTACACTGATAACATTTCATAGAGAAGGATTCTGAGATACAAACTATTTGCCTTCAGTACCCAGCTAGCGAGTATCAGAACATCTTTTGAATTAAAAAATGTCTGACATCTTGGCCATCTTATCAGCAAACCTCTACTCATTATGAATATAATTGTATTTTATAGAATGACTAAAAGTTTCTTAGTAGGGAGGGCTGATAGGCATTCAAGGCGGAGGGAAAACAAGTTTTTTTTTTTTCTTCAACATTTATTTCTTCAAGTTACATCTCAATCACAGTCCCCTCCCTCCTCCTCCTCCCAGTCCTAACTCCTTCCCTCTTCTCCCTCTCTCTCCTATCTGCTTGTGTTTTTTTTTTAAGGTGTATCTTTTTCTCCCCCAACAGATCCACCTTTTAGTCCAATAAAAAGCTCTTTTTCTTGTAACAATAAATACAATACAAAACATTAAGAACAATTAGGCCACAATTATGAAAATTATAAGGTATGGGGCTGGAGAGATGGCTCAGCGGTTAAGAGCATTGACTGCTCTTCCAAAAGACCCGGGTTCAAATCCCAGCACTCAACGTGGCAGTTCATAGTTGTCTGTAATTGCGGGCATGGTGGCACATGCCTTTAATCCCAGCACTTGGGAGGCAGAGGTAGGTAGTAAGTTAAAGGTCAGCCTGGTCTACAAAGTGAGTTCAGGACAGTCAAGGATACACAGAGAAACCCTGTCTTGAAAAACCTGAAAAAAAGAAAGAAAGAAAGAAAGAAAGAAAACGATAAGGTATAACATACATTCCCAATGTCCAGTCCATACATAATTGGTAACTAATATTAATATTCTACTATCTATCTCAATGAGTTTAAAGTTCTATACCTAACTCAGTTTCCATCCTAACTTGCATTGCCAACTTAAAGACATCTTCTTAGCCTAGAACATTCTTTTAATTCCTAAACAACATAAAACTTAACTGTGAGACTACAACTATCTAGTTTTCAACCACATCAGACACCTGAGAAGGATAAATATATCTGAATAAACAGGAAGTGCAGAACAAGCAGTTTCCAGAACCAAGAAATTACAGACAACTGGCTGCCTGAACATTCCCCCATTTCTTTCTATAACGCTGAAGTGTTTATCTTCAGCCTTTTGGCCCAGAATCTCTGACAGACATTAATTGTAAATCAGGGATTATGAAGGACTTACCCACCCTGTCTTGGCAGAGCTAGGCTGTTGGCTTACCTGCTTCCAAGTTTTGTCCTTTTTGGACAGTATTCTGTCTACAATTGAAGTAAAGGATTTCTCTTGCCCAGTGACAAACTTGCTACTAATGCAGTCATCTCCAAATGGAGATTCTTCGATGCTCATCATCTACTTGGAGTAGGATGGGGAGGGTGCTGTCAGGAGCTGACATGTCTCAATATAAAAAAGTCTTAAGTTAAGAAAACATCTTTACTGGGTGTGGTGGCACATGCCTTTAATCCCAGCACTCGGGAGGCAGAGGCAAGCAGATCTCTGTGAGTTCAAGGCCAGCCTGGTCTACAAAGAAAGCCCAGGACAGACAGAGCTGTTACACAGAGAAACCCTGTCTCAAAAAACCAAAAGAAAACATCTTTAAGTGCCATATTTTCTATAGATTTCTTGAGGTTTTTGAAGACCAGCTATCTATCTCCATATATTTGAAAAAGAAAATATTGCTTGTCTCTTAGCAACTTGATTTCTGATTAACTTAGAAAACATCTGTGATATACTACAGTAGTACCTAACAAAATGACAAGTTTGAATGACTATTAGTTTTCATTTTTTAATTATCCTAAACAGTTGTGACAGTTGCTTCAAAAAGGCCAAAGCTTCCCAACACATTTTTAAGAATGTCATAGTTACAATACCTTAAAAAGAGTTAACCTTTATTTTGCATCAAAATATGAAGATCTATACCAATGTAACCAACTATAACTTTAATTTTGTATCAATATACAAAGATAGAAGAAGAGTAGATTCAATAATCTGTCCCTTTTTCTTTATTGTTCCTATGTCCTGTCTATATCCCCTTTTTTACTTTTCAAGTCTTTCCCCCCTAAGTAAGAGAGAAGGAAGGACAGAGAAAAGAAAAAAGAGATAAATCCCTGGATATAACCTCCTAAACCTTGTTTAACAAGACCATTTAACAACTTGTAACCAATCCTAAATAACAACTAACCTATATAACCCATCAAATGACCAAAAAAAATCATCCATCCCACCTTCTGGGAATGGGACGTTGCTCTCTTAAAATTGCTTTCTGATGATTTGGGATGTAGGAAACCTGTTTGGGGCCCAAATAAGAATGGAAAAATGGTCAGTCAAGTTAATAGTAACATTTGTTTACCAGTCTTTTTATGTTCAGCTATTTAAATGTTCTGAGAAGTTTGAAGTCAGAAGCTGAACTTTGGGTGGGAAAGTTCAGGGCTTCACTGAAGTCCTGGCAAGAACAGTCTGTGGGGCTGAACCATTTTAGTTAGCTGGGAAAATAAGTTTTTAAAAGGTGATTCACAAAGAGATTAGTTATGCTCAAGGAGGATTGAGAGCTTCAATATGCTTGAGTATTTGTTAAAAGTCAAGGCTGGAAATGGTTAAACGAGAAATAGAAAGATTCTTTTTTGTTGTTGTTAAACCTCCTTTTCTCTTCTAGTTGCTATGTAAAAATGAAAGAAATATTGATTGGTACTGCAGAATTCACAGTTAGTAATGAGATTCTCTCTGAAAATCCTTTAGAGTCTCCATAATTAATTTATTTGGGAGGTGAATCAAACTGTGCACGTGAAATGTGTTAAAATTATTAGTCTGCCCTGGGTCAGTTTCCTGAAACTGTCTGGCATGATGAAGGGTGCTGGGATTAGGGTCCACATGATAAGTCTGCACTTCCCAAAGTCCTAGTCACCAAATAAGTTATTGATCACACCTGCTTAGAGCAGGCTTCTCCCAGCCCTGCTGTGGTTTCCATGCTTGCTCTGGTTCTGCCTGACTCAACCAGCTGCCAGGGGCCTGGGGAGGGGAATTAGGCCCCATGATCTCCACAGAGAACCACTCTGACCTCATCCTACCCTGCTTCTGAGTCTACCCGGTGGAACCACCTGCCCTAGCCTGTGTCATCCAGTGTAACTGTTTTAGAATTGATATGCTAAGTTTGGAGGGAGATGTCGTAAGAATCAGACCATGAATCAGAAGAGTGGGTTTGTGGAGCTGATGACTGGAAGATGGGAACCACTTGGGGAAGCTCAGTAGTGTCTGGGTGGTGCTCCCCAGACCATGATTGTGTGCACATCTTACCACATGGCCCTTATGACTTAAAGAATGAACTGTTCTTGTCACCTGCCTGTCTTTTCACTGTAGAAAGGTTGAAAGCTGGCCTGCAGAGAGGACTGTTTGTGGAGTGCTTGCTGCACAAGCATGAGGACCAAAGTTTGACTTCCAGAACCCATTAAAAAAAGTATGGTGATGTGCGTCTGTAATTGTAGTGCTGGGGACGTGGAGACAGGTGGATCTCCACGGCTCACTGGCCAGCCAGAATAGCCTAATTGGTGTGTCTCAGGTTCTAGGGAGAAACCCCATCTCAAGAAACTAGGTGGATAGCACCTGAAAAATGGTGACACCGGTCCTCTGACCTACACACACACACACACACACCCACACACACACACACACACACACACACACACACACGGGTGGCAGTGAGAGGGAGAGAGAGGGAAGGAGGAAAAGAGAGAGAAACACACATACATGTACACACAGATAAAAATGGTGGCAATGAGCCCTGAGTGCAGCCTTAATTGTGGACATTGTTCCAAGCATTTCTTTTTCATTTTTTTTGGAAGCAGGAACTGACTATGTAACCCTGGCTGGGTTGGGACTCACTAAGTAGACTGGACTAGTTTTGAACTCACAGAGATCTGCCAATCTCTGCCTCCCACATGTGGGGATTAAAGCCATGACCAGCATTCCAAGCATTTCTTAATCTGCCTAACCTGCACAACAACCCTGCATACTGGACATCCTTATTAAACCCATTTGACAGGTGGTCCTGATTACTTGCCCAAGGGAGCACAGTGACAGAGTAAGACAGGAAGATCCTGCTGACCTTCACTCCATTCCTAGTCTCTTCAAGCCCAGGGTTCTGTCCTGTTGATTTCTTTGTTCCCAAGGGTAAGTCAGCAGCAATTTGGCTTGAGATGCTGGAGTGGAATTGGGACTCAGAGGAGGAGGAGGTCCATGATGTTAGAGAGATGATGTGAGCCCCAGCCCAGGGAGAGGGGAGCAACCTTTGTGCTCCTCATTCTTAACTGTCCTCAAGTGGAAGGGCTTCCAAAAAGGAGACTGTACAGAAGATGGCTTCTGAATACACAGTAGGACCCTTGATTAACTCATTTGCGCAACCCCTCAGGGGCCTCTCTGAAGACTGGAGGTACTTTCTCCACTCCTGCTAATGTCCTGGGTCTCTCAAATGCCCATGTCAGGGTAATCCCACCCTGGATTAGCATCTTTACCAATGCTAAAATATAAATTAGGAAACATTTTATCAGAGTTTTATAGAAAAAGGCATTCAGCTTTCACTGGCTTTGCAAAAATGTTTTTCACAAATGTCATTTAATCTTAACAAGAGCCCTGTGAGAGGGGATTACCACTCTTGTTTGACAGATCTAGAGAGGATGAAAGCTTTAAGAGGGCAGATGCTGAGGCAGTTTTGAAATCCAGGAGGCCTAACTCCAAGTGTGTTGCTTGTTTTCCTGTATCAGAAGGTCAAGGACATCCTGTAAAGGGAAAAACATATCCAAAGATGCCCCGCAGGAAATTATCTTGAAACAATGCTAACTCCAAGGCCAGTTAACACAAAGCCCACTTAACAGAAAGGCCCAAAGACTGTGTTATGAAGCTTGAATAGCACGGTTTAGTATACAAACACACATTGAGGTAAGTAGAAGAGAGTAACAAATGTATCTATGGGAGGAACATATGTATCTATCTCCAGAGTCTAATCCCTGTTTGTGCAGAGTCTCTTATTCCCCTCCATCTCTGTGACATCAGCCCTTCCTGGTGATGGTAATGAAGAATTTTCAAAGATTGAGATTAGAAAAGATGCTGGTCAAGAAAGGTGCTTGGGGCCAGTAGAATCTGAGAGACACAGCAGGAATCCCACCTGGCCTATGGTTGTAACTCACTATTATCCTGATGAGTAACTGCGGGTTTCATTTGGCAGATGATTCATTGGGCCAGAATGGGTGTTGTCAGTGGGTAACTGATTTAAGGTTTATAAATACCCAATGCCTCATTTGTATGGGCTATGACTATTGGAGACTCAGGTGCCTCATGTATATTTAGTGAGTCACAAGTATTTGGTAGGTATCAAATATCCTCCCATCTCATTGCATGTTCAGCACACACATGATCATCTATCTGAGCTCTGTTAATAACTCTACAGAAGTTGTTGCTTTAATTATACATGTAACACAGCTAATGAATGCTGCCCGTGTTTCATAAGCTATTTGCATTTGTACTTAGTTTTGTTTATTCTTCTTGCTTATATTGCTGTTTTTTTTCTCTAGCAAAATTGAATATCTTAAATAATGTAACAGACATATTTCTAAAAAGGAGCAGTTAAGCAGACCCTTGCAGATTTTTTTGTGGGTTAAGTAGAGAATTGTGGCACCCTTTTGGACTGATGGATAGTAGGGAGATGTCAGAATGCAAGAATGTCTGTGAGAGTGTGGAATGTTCTTGACATTGAACCCAGTTCCACCCTGACTGCTGGCCCTGTTTCTACTAGGGAAGATGGGTGCAGGCATGTCTTCACTTGTAGCTCTTTGATGACTTAAAACAGTACTGCCTCAAGCATGAGAATGCACTCTTATGGGGAAGCATAATTCTAGATCTGTCTGCAGAATTCATTTACTTCCAGTGCTTTGTAAATCCCATTCAAAATTGTCCAGAAGAGAAGCTTCAATTACTCACAGCCACATTTTCAACCAGAGGATCTAGTAGAAGGGAATGTTCACTTGTGCTCAGAGCAGACATTCTGCAGGCTCTGTGCTTGCTTACCCACTGTGCCTTTGTGATGCCACCAGGAGAAGGCACTCAAGTGCTGGGGACATGGCAAATGGAGGCACTGGAAAGGCTACTTGGAACAGGAGGGCCTTCAGTTGAAGTTGGTAGGGCAAATAGGACTTAGCTAATTAACTTATTTAACATTGCTTGAGGAAGACCCAGAGCTCTGATTTGGACTTGTTCATGCAAAATACAGTTTTTACCTCAAAGAGAATAGGAGATAAGCTATTCTGTAGCCAAGCCCCAGGGATGTAGATGCAGGCTTCCCCAAATGCCATGATTGAACATGGTGATAGTTTCATGAAGTTTTTAGAGTAACAGAACAAAGTCATGAATCAAGACACTTTCAAACTATGTTGGTTGGTTCATCAGATAGGTGTACAAAGCGAGGACATCTCAGGTTATGGATCTCAGATGCTATCTGGTGACATTCTTAACGTTTGTGGTGGTAGGAGCTAGAGGTCTGTTTATATATTCCAAAAAGATTTACCTAATTGTCACAAGCATGTCAAGCTAGACACGAGGTGTATGATTAGTGTCTATTAAGGGCTAATGATAACCAAGATAAATCATTTCTGAAGTTGCACATTTCAACTCTAAAATGACAAGGCTTCTACTGGCTTTATGTCTTGCAGATTTTTTTTTTTGATACAGATGATATCCCCCTCCCCCAAACTTTATTTCATACAATGTTGCAATGATACAGGCAGAAGTCCAAAAAGAGCCTTGAACATTCTAAGGATCTATGGATACTTTGCCTGGCTCTAAAGAACCAGCTTAGGAATGATGTGACTCTTCCGGTCTATTAGGGACCAATCCTGAACTTACTAATGATACACAGAGAAAGGTAGAGTTGAAATAGTAACATATGCCCTGACTCAAATCTACAGCGTAAGAGCTGCAGTGAAATGGTGTAATTGGATAAGAAGTGAGAAATGTTTGTGGTTATTTGATTATTACAAGTTTACCTTAAAAAAACATGTGAGAGGAGTCTAGCCTACAATTCAGACTCAGTTCAAGGGGATTGAACGTTATGTTGGGAAGGCAGAGAAATAGAGGCTCTGAGCTGTGTCTTCCAGGAGTTTTAGTTAATGTACACCAGGCTGAGATGACAGTGGACAGACTTAAACTTGGCAACAGCCTCATTTATGAAGCAGCTTCACTCTCTCCCTCAGAAAGAATACAGGAATAAGATAAAGCATCAGTCAAATTCATTCTGATTTCTTCCTGTTGGAATGGATCTTTATCTCCCTAGTCTACAGCTATGGAAGTGGCCTTGAGAGTTAGAGTGGAGGTCGTTTTAATGCAAATGGAACTTTAAAAACTCTTTCCAGGAAGCCCAGCTTAGAGAAGCCCCCTGACAGGTCTGAGACTTCATTGCATTAAGTGGCTCTTCCTCAGAATGATGCAAAGGAGTCTGGTCACCTCTCACCCTGACACAGCTTCTTTAAGAAAGGACATGAAACTTCATTAGGAAGAGCTGAAGGCTGATCACAATCCACTTTAATGTAGCTTTTATTCAGTTGGCCATTTTCTAATTTAATAAATGTTGCATATTCTTGGTGGCTGATACTCAGAAATTTGAGAAGTCATTTCCTGAAGGGCTCATCAGGGTATCTCCAAGGAAAGTTAAAGCTGTGTTTGTAGAAAGGGCAGAGCTCCAAAAGGAAAGGGCCGCATGGGTGAAGGACACAACAAGGAAAAGAAACCACTGACCTGGGTTGGGCTATGTGACCTTCTTGAATGACACTGGGCTTGGGCTGAGTCCTGGGTAGGGCTATGTTGACGCTCCTTAAAGACTGTTTCTCTGTTTCATCTTCTTGGTATAAAGAATGGTTATAAAAAACTTCTACCTTCTAGAGCTGTGAACAATGACCAGATGAAGTATACAAACTGCTAACCAAGGGCCTATTACCCAGTTTCTCGTGGGTGGGAAAGATGATTGTGACCCAGAACCCAGTGGTCAGGACAGAGCTCAAATGAACAAGTGCACGTGTGTGTGTGTGTTGGCTGCAGAGGCTTGGGCAGAGTATGGCGGGTCACCTCCAATTCTGGCTTTTCCATTTCTCAGTGCACAGTTTCAGGCAATAAGTGAAAATCATCATCCAGAAAGACATGCAAGAAAAGGCTCTAGTGCCTTTCCATGGCAGGGAGAAAGCTGGACAGAGAATTTTACTATTTGTGCTTGTTAGGATTTCTGTTGCTGGGAAGAGACAACATGACAACAGCAACTCTTCTAAAGGAAAACATTTCATTGGAACTGGCTTACATTTTCAGTGGTTTAGTCCATTATCATCATGATGGAAAGCATGAAGGCAAGCAGGCAGACATGGAGCCAAGAGTTCTACATCTGAATCAGCAGGCAGTCAGCAGAGAGAGAGAGAGAGAGGGGGACACTGGGTTTAGCTTGAGTACCTGACACCTCAAAGTCCACCCCTCCCACTTCCTTCAAAGAGGTCACACCTACTCCAAGAAGGCTCCTATGAGTGCCACTCCCCATGAGCCTATGTTAATTATTTCATTCAAACCACCATACTGTAAGACTCTACTGCAGAGGTGGTTGGGAATTTCATAGCCAATGGCTGTAGTAATCCCCATGGATGAGCTGTTAGTGTTCAATGTTCGGCCCTCACAGAGGCCTTGGAGGGTTCCGCAGGCAGTTGGTAACTCTCTTGAGTCAGGTGTATATGGGGAGGAGCCAGGGTCTGGGAAGGATAGAACTATACAAAAGTTAGGGAAAAAAATCAGGTCAAGAGATGCAAGAAATGGTGAAATTTATAGCCAAATAACCATGAAGAAATAATCTAAAAAATTTCCTACAAGTAATTTCATTTCAATATTCAGAATGAGAATGCAGAGAAACTAATAGATATTAACAGGGAATTACGAAAAAAGAACAAGATGGCGCTGACCATAGAGTATTGCATCTGAGTAGTAGGTGAATGAGATTAGTCACTGTGGAGTGCATGTGAGGTCCCATAGCCGACTGTGAAATACAGATGGTGTCTGAATTCCCCCGGTGAACACTGAGACTAGTTACCACCTGAAACAGCTCGTGCAGTTCCCTGGAACACCCCCCTGAGATCAGCCAGCTCAGTCACCTGTCTGGAGAGGAACATGGGCTAGATCTGTCCATTAGTGGATTCATCTCATGGCCCCAGCCACAGATCAGCAGCCCTGCCTGTCTGTCTGTCTAATATCCAGTCTGCACACAGACCTGTACACCCAACAGGGAAAAACAGCTGAACCACAAGAGCAAAGGTAAGTAAGATTCCCCACTCCCCCAGAATTTCCAACATGGCACAGTGTGCACTGTAGCTGAGAGGCAGAAACCTAACCCAGTCATAGCAAAGCAATTAGGAGCCAAGACTGACTGCAAAACAGACCTGGCGACTGTGTATTCTCCACAAATATTGGGGTGGGTCACTCACCCTAGCACCCCAGCATCTGAGTCAGTCAGCAACAGGCACACTGAGGCTGGCACCAGTCTTGGGTAGAGCTACCTGCCTGCACAGTCAGCCTAGCTGCTGAACCAGAATGACTGTGTCAGTGAGGGGAGAACACAGGCCCAATCACAACTCTACCTGCCTTTCTGAGGAGACCTGCCAACTCCCAGGTCCTCAGAAGGTAGCCCCCTCTTGACTCCAATCCCCTGTATATTGGTCCAATTGGGTCACAACCAATTGAGGAGAGCAGAAGCCACTCTCCTCTCCCAGAGCCATTCTATTACAGGAACCTGCCTACCATCTGGAGGTGGACACCAGGATCTCAGGATCAGCCAACCCCAGGGGCAGGGAGTTGTCCTGAGCACCAAGGTCAACTGACAAAGGAAACAAACAGACAACACCAGGGTCAATCAGATGACAAAAGGTCAGCACAAGAACATGGTAAAAAACAAAACAAAACAAAACAAAACAAAACCCCAAAAAACCCAACCAACCAACCAAACAAACAAACAAAACACAAAGCAATATGATGTGTCCAGATCCTAGCAATAATGCTACAGACAACTCTTGACATCCTAACACGATTGAAACAAAGGAAAATGACCTTAATCCTATACTTATATTAATAATAGAAGGCCTAAGGGAGGAAATCAAATACGTCAGAGAACAACAACAAAGTACTGCAAAGGAGGTGATGGAAATGAATAAAGCGCTGAAACGAATGGAAGACCTGAAAAGGGAAGTTGAAGCAATGAAGAAAATCCAATCCGAGACATCTAAAGAACTGGAAAACCTTAAGAAAAGAATAGGAACTACAGACACTAGCATCACCAACAGAATACAAGAGATGGAAGAAAGAATTTCAGGCACAGAGGATAATATTGAAGAAATTGATACATCTGTCAAAGAAAATGTCAAATCTTAAAAAGTCCTGACACAAAACCTTCAGTTAATCAAAGACACAATGAAAAGATGAAATCTCAGAATAATAGGAATAGAAGAAAGAGAAGAGTCCCAGCTCCATGGACCAGAAAATATCTTCAACAAAATCACTGAAGAGAATTTCCCAAATCTAAAAAAAGAGATGCCTATACAAGAAGCTTACAGAACTCTAAATAGACTAGATCAGAAAAGAAATCTTCCTGCCACATAATAATTAGAACACTAAATGTACAGAACAAAGAAAGAATATTAAGAGCTGCTAGGGAAAAGGTCAAGTAACATATAATGGCAAATGTACAGAATCACACCTGACTTTGCTTCAGAGATGCTAAAAGTCAGAAGGGCCTGAACAGATGTCTTGCAGACCCTAAAAAACCACAAATGCCAGGCCTGACTACTATTCCCTGCAAAATTGTCAATCAACATAGATGGAGAAAACAAGATATTCCATGACAAAGCTAAATTAAAAAAAATATCTATACACAAATCCAGCTCTACAGATGTTGGAAAAAAACTCCAACCCAAAGAGGTTAACTACACACAAGAAAGCACAGGAAGCAAATAGCATACCTGCAGCAAAACCAAAAGAAAAGAAGTTCACTCACACACTATTTCCACCAACATCAAGATGGCAGGAAGTAACGATCACTGGTCATTAATATCTCTCAACATCAATGGACTCAATTCCCCAATAAAAAGACACGCTAGCAGAATGGATGCCAAAACAGAATCCCACATTCTGCTGCTTACAAGAAACACACCTCAGCAAAAAAGATAGGCATTATCTCCAAGTAAAGGGCTGGAAAAAGATATACCAAGCAAATGGACCCAAGAAAAAAGCTGGAGTGGCAATTCTAGTATGCAATAAATTGGACTTTCAACCAACATTAATCAAAAGAGATGGGGAAGGACACTACATATTCATCAAAGGAAAAATTCACCAAGATGAAATCTCACTACTGAACATCTATGCCCCGAATGTAACTCCACCCACATTCATTAAAGAAACACTACTGAAGCTCAAATCCCACATTGAACCTAATAGATTAATAGTGGGAGACTTCAACACACCACTCACCACTGGACAGATCATAACCAAGCAAGTGAAAGACCTATATGATAAGAACTTCAAGTCCCTGAAGAAAGAAACTGAAGAAGATATCAGAAGATGGAAAGATCTCCCTTGCTCATGGGTAGGTAGGATCAACATAATAAAAATGGCCATCTTACCAAAAGCAATATACAGATTCAATGCAATTCCTATCCAAATACCATCTTAATTTTTTACAGATCTGGAAAAAACAATTCTCAACTTCATATGGAATAACAAAAGACCCAGAATAGCTAAATCAATTATGTACAGTAACAGAACATCTGGAAGTATCACTATCCCAGATTTCAAGCTGTATACAGGGCAATAGTAATAAAAACAGCATGGTACTGGTATAGAAACAGACCAGTTGACCAATGGAACTGATTTGAAGACCCAGAAATAAACCCACACACCTATGGTCACTTAATTTTTGACAAAGAAGCCAAAACCATACAATGGAAAATGGAAAGCATCTTCAATAAATGGTGCTGGTCTAACTGGATGTCAACATGTAGAAGAATGCAAATAGATCCATACTTATCACCCTGTACAAAACTTAAGTCTAAGTGAATCAAAGACCTCAACATAAACCCAGTCAGCTCCACAGACTGCTCCAGCCAGAACTTCAGTAAAGCCCTGAAGATCAGCTTCTGTCTACAAAGTTCTTAGGACATTTAAATAGTTGAGCACAAAAGAACTAAACATCAAATGATCCTATTAACATTTTTAACCATTTTCCATTCTTATCTGGGCCCCAAACAGGTTTACTACATCCCAAATCAGCAGGAAGTCATTTAAGAGAGCGACGTCCCATCTTCAGAAGGTGGGGAGGGTGTTTTCCACCCCTTTGGTCATTTGATGGGTTATAGATAATCTTGATATTTAGGGGAGAGATTACAAACTGTTAAATGGTCTTGTTAAATAGGTTTTGGAGGTTAGTCCCAGGGACTTCTCTCTTTTTCTTTTCTGTATCCTTCTTTTTCTCCTATGTAGGAGTGAACAGACTTGATAAAAAATGGGACATAGACATAATATAGGAAAGATCAAGAAAAAAAGGACAGATTATTGAATATGCCCTTATACCTTTGTATATTGATACAAAATTAATACTATATTTGGCTAAATTGGTATTTATCTTGTATATTGATGCAAAATTAAGATTGTATTGGGCTACATCAGTATTGATCTTTGTATATTGATACAATTAAGGTTAATGCTTTTTAAGGTATTGTACCTAGGTAATGCTTAAAAATAAAATGTGAAGTTTTGGCCTTTTGCTACCAACTGTCATAAACTGGTTAGGATAATTAAGAAATGCAAACAAGCTTGTCATTTTGTTAGGTACTATGACAGTCTATCACAGTTATTTTCTAAGTTAATCAGAAATCAAGTTGCTAAGAGACAAGCAACATTTGCTTATCTAAACATAAGTGATAGATAGGGGGGTCTTCAAAAACCTCAAGAGATCTGCAGAATATGGCATTCAAAGATGTTTTCTTAACTTAAGATTTTTTTGATATTGAGGCATGTCAGCTCCTGACAGAACCCCCTATTCTACTCTAAGTAGGAGATGAGCATTGAAGAATCTCAGATTGGAGATGGTTGTCTTAGTGACAAGCCTATCTCTTGGCAAGAAAAATCCCTTGCTTCAACTGTAGACAGAATGCTGTTCAAAAAGGACAAAACTTGGAAGCAGGTAAGTCGACAGCCTAGCTCTGCCAAGACAGAGTAGGCAAGTCCTTCATCATTCCTACTCTACAATCAATGTCTGTTAGAGAAACGGGGTCAAACGACTGAAGATCCATGCTGTAACGTATGGAGAGAGAATGGGAACTGTCCAGGCAGCCACTGGTATGCCATTTCTTGGTTTTGGAAGCTGCTGTCCCTGTACTTCCTATATAATCAGATATATTTATCCCTCTCAGGTCTCTGAGGTGGTTGAAGAATAGATAACTCGAGTCTCATAGTTAAATTTTGAGTTGTTTAGGAATCAAGAGGGTGTTCTGGATCTAAGAAAATGTTTTTAAAATTGTGATACAAGTTAGTATGAAAACTGAGTTGGATATAGAACTTTAAACTCATGGAGATGGTTAGGTAGTAGAATGTTAATGTCAGGTGCCAAATACATATGGACTGGACATTGGGAATGTACGCTAAGCCATATAACTCTCATAATCGTGGCCTATTTATTTCTTTTGTTTTGTGTTGTATTTATTGTTATAAGAGAAAGAACCATTTGTTGGACTGAAAGGGGGAACTGTTGGGGGGAAAAAGATATACCATAAACTTAAAAAAAAAGGGAAGAGGATGGGGGGTTGAGAGGGAAGAGGTTGGGAGGGAGGGCTGGAGGGGAGAGAAGGGAGGGGATTGTGATTGAGATGTAACTTGAAGAAATAAAAAATAAATTAAAAAAGAAAAAAGAAAAAGAACAACTAGACATTCCAGGCATGGTGGTACATGCCTTTAAACCCAGCACTTGGGAGGGAGAGGCAGGCAGATCTCAGTAAGTTCGAGGCCAGTCTGGTCTACAAAACAAGTCCAGGACAGCCAGGGTTATTACACAAAGAAACCCTGTCTTGAAAAAGAGCCAACCCCCACCAAAAAAAAAACCAAACCAAACTAAAACAGAAAAAAAAAACACAAAAAAACCCCACCCAGGTAGACTTGAAGAAGAAACAACCCAAATTTCAAGAAATTTTATTAAAAGAATTCATCATTGAACTTACTAAATGAATAAACAAAAGGGCTCATAAAATGGTTGAAGGCAGAATTAATCAAGTGGAAATGGACCTAAGTAATGAAATAAAAGGGAACATGCAGGTATATATTCACTTGTAAGTGGATATTAACCATATAGAACAGGACAACCATCCTACAACCCACAGACCCAACAGTCAGGAACATAGTGTAACTATCCAATGAAAAACTCCACCCAGCAGTGAGTCACAGACCCTGTTGCCCGTGAGTGGAACACCTTACCCTAGACGGGCTGCCATACTAGGCTCCAGTACAAGAGAAAGCTCTTAGCCCTCATGTGACTGATGAACTTGTTTGACATGTGGGGGCTCCCCTCATCTCAGGAGAAGGAGAGGATCGAGATAGGGTAAAGCGGGGGGAGGGGGGAGACCTGGAGAGGCAGAGGAAGAGGACTTTGATCAAGATGTAACTTGAAAAATAAATAAATAAATAAATAAACTTAAAAAAATAGAAAAGAACATGCAGCTGAGAACAAAATTATAGGAAGTGGTGTATGGATTAAAAAGACTAGAAATATACCCAATGACAGTGTCGGAGAAATAGACCCGACTGTCAAACTGTGACACTGCAGACTCCCACAAAGTAAGAAAATAACAGAAATCTGGAACATAAAAAAGACATAAAATGCATGACACTTTGAGAGTGTCTGAGAAATATTTCATAAAGGAAATGGTCACATGTGATTCCACTCTTATTGTTTTGGTTATTTTCTATTGTCAACTTGTTACAGCCTAGAGTCACCTGGGAAAAGGAAACCTCAACTGAAGAGTTGTCTGGGCCAGTTTGGCTTGTGACCATATCTGTAAGACATTGTTTTGATTGATGACTGAGTGGAAAGGCCCAGCCTACTGTGGGTGGTGGCATTTCTAGGCAGATGGGTCTGGCTATATTAAAAAATGAACTAATCATGAGACAGAGTGAGCCAGTGAGTAAGTAGCCTTTCATAGTTACAATTTTTAGCATAAACGTCAGAAAAATGATGCTGCATTACCAGTGCATTCTGTTAAGTGACTTGTAGTTTCAAAATGTTCTGTAGCCAAAGATGTTCCCTTAGACTACTTGTTTACTGTAGTGCTCATTGGTCTTCTCTTTAGTAAAATTGCTCACTGTCTTTGGAATTAATAAGCATCTGATAGAGTGGTACTTTAGAGCTGTACAACTATCTCATTCTTCCTCCTCTTCTTGTGTCCCTCTCCCTATAGTCAGCTCTACTTGTATCAGGTGGACTCATATTTCACTATTTCATTTCCTAAGTATACTTAGTCACTATCAGCATCTTTAATGTTCAGATTCTCCCATGTTGGCAAGTGCTCCCCTGTATCCTCTGGCAAGTGCCTTTTCTTGTTTGAGTAATTCCTTTCTTTTTGGAATAACAAATATTTTTCAGACTCACCTTATATTTTTCATGCTCCCAAACTGGAATTAGCTATTTCCATAAGGTATTCTGGTTCTTTTTAATGAAAAAGGACACAAGTTCAAACCAGATTGGAAATGAGTTGTTGGCTCTTATAGTATGGCATTGTTGTTCCCAGGCACTCTCAGTGGACAGAACAAATGGTGCACCTCATATATATATATGTCTATTCTCAGATCCACATATAGGTCCCCTTATATACCATCTGTGCATTCAGTTGCATATCGTTTTCTGCCTGAGTTTCAGGAACAAACTAGGAGTTCACACTGATACCTCTAGTTCCAACCTTATAACACAGTTCATTTCTAGTTTTCTGTCCTTAATGTTTATACATTCCTCCTGCCCCAGTGGGAAACCTGATTTTCATTATCACTGATGTTCATTTCCCTGATCAGCTACTCCGAGTGCCACCAGCCTCCGCTCTTATGGTCACTCCTCCCCTGAGGAGAGCTTCTTTTCATCTACCACCTTCCTGCTCCGTATGGAAACTCTTCAGCTGGCTCTCCATCTGTGTCATTCACACCATGCATTCTCTCTCTTTCTTACTGTGGTAAAATATAAGTAACACGAAATACACCATCCTAAATATCTTAGATGACAAGTCAGTGACAAGTGCGTCCGATTTGGGCACCCATCCCCACCATTATCTCCACAACCTTTTCATCATCCCCAATTGGAACTCAGTGCCAATTAAACTTTCCACTCTTCCTCCTCCCTACCCAGGAAGACTACCATTCTGCTGTGCTGGGAATTTGGCTATTGTAGGTACTTCGTACATTTTTCCTTTTATATCTGATTTATTTCACTTAGTGTCATGATTTCAATGTTCATCTATGCTGCACGATATTGCATTTTGTATGTGAGAGTGTCACCCTACAATTGATAGAGTCTCTCTAGGTTGGCCTTGGATTTTCTGTCTTCCTTCTATCTCCAGGTATAAGTATTGGGATTAGAGGCATTTGCCACCTCACATGGAATGCTATTCCTTGTCAAGTTTGAAAAATATTCTGTTGTCTGTATATTCCATACTTGTTTGGTTTGGCTTAATTTTTCTTCTGTTTTTGACATTTTTTGTGCTTCTGGGGTTTGAACCCAGGGTCTCACATAGGCAAGTACTCTACCACAGGAGCCACACCTTAGCAGTTCCTTTCATTTTTATTTTGAGGAATGCTGCTATGAACACTGGTATCCACATGTTTGAATCCCTACTTTCAGAGCTACTGGACTTACATTTGGAGGTGGAATTGCTAGATCATAAGGATATTCCATCTGAGATATTTCCTGTAACTGTCATACTATTCACAGAGGAGATGTGCCATTTTTAACTTAATGCATAAGGGTTTCCATTTCTCTAGATATTTGCCAACAGTATACTTTGTGGACTACCCATACTAACAGGGGTGAAGCAGGATCTTATTTTTGTTATTCTTGATGTTTCTCTAATACTTGGTGATATCTAATCTCTTGGATGTCCATCATCCATGTGTATATTTATGGAGATGAGTCTGTCAATCTTTGTCTAGTTTATAATTGTTTTGTTGTTTTCAGTGTGTATATTCTAGACATTAACCTCTCATTAGATTTATGATTTGTGACTATTTTTGCTCAGCATAGCTTGTTGGTTTGTTCTGTGGATAGTGTACTTTCACACACAAAAGTTTTGAATTTGGATGGTCCAATTTATCTACGTTTCCTTATGTTGACTATGTTTCTGGTGTCATAGCCAAGAACAGTGTGCCAAACCCAATATGAAGTTAGTTGTTCCCCTTATGTTTTCTTCGGAGAGTTTTGTAGTTCTAGCTTTTACATTTTAGGTATTCAATCCACTTTGTGTTAACTTTTGCAAACAGTGTATGTAATTTTAAACTCTGGATAGTTTTGAAGCTCTTCATGGTTTAAAAGAAGTGCCAAAGTTATTTTTAAAATTACCTTATTTTTGGACCTTCAGGATGCTTGCCTATTTTTGCTTTTGTAATTTTATTACAGAAGAATCTCCAACATCCCTGAAACTTTGAATTTTGGGAGGGATTGAATCAGCAGAGGAAGACAGTTTGGCTCAGTAGGATCAGTGGAGCCAAGAGCAGAGACCTGGAAGATTCTCACCATGAGTGGAGGCTATTGTGGTTTGGCTGCAGGCCTCAAGTCTCTTCTGGTATCAGTTAGTGAGACCCATGTTCTCACCTTTCCCTCAGTTCTTGACTTTATTATCCCTAATTTACTGACAGCCTATGATTTTTCCCCCTCTGTTTATTTTGTGTCCATGGTACAGGGTCTCAGTGCTCTGGGTTTGTGCCATTGGTTTTGTTGGTTCCCAGAGGCCAAGGTCACTCAAAGGTAGAACTCTCTCTTGAGCAGGGAAAGTAACATTTCCAGAGAGGAAATGGTGTTCAATGTGCAATGCGTCATTCCCAAATACCTCTTCCAATCACAGTTATGGTAATGTTCATTTGTAACTGTTTGCCCTCACTGATGGATTTCAAATATGAAGAAAATAACTCAAGGCAGACTTCCTTTAAAAGGGGACATTGGTAGATAAAACCACAGACTACTGTACGGTTGAAAGGATCTAGCTAGGCTGATGCTTTCCAAAAATTGTAGCCATTGAATTTTTAAAAATTCAAGTTCAGTCATATGATCAATCTTACTAAGTAAAATAAATCTTAAAAGAATCCATCTTCATAAGCCTCTCTAATGGTTATTTCCAGAGACTAGACCAACACCCTCATGTGGAGGCTCAGAGAGAGAGGAACTTTTGTCCCCCAGCACATGATTGGAGCAAATGGGCCAGGACCCATAGCTCTCAATTATTAAAATGGCATACTATTTGGGACTTTTTGTTCTTCTAGGGTTCAAATGAAGAAAAAAGGAGGAAAAGGAAGCAGTGGCAACAGATTCATCTGCATATTGAGGATTTCCTTTCCACTGAGCAGGGAGAATGATGTACCCAGGGGCACACAGCAGGCCATGGTTAGTTAGCACTGTGATAGGAGATTGTGCTGGCTGGTGCTGTTTTAAGGATGTTTCCAGGGGTCAAAACTTGGACATCTTCAAGGCTTTGTAATGAGATAATAGAAACACAATACACACTTTCCTGAGCTCAGGACACTCAGATGCAGCATTCCGTTGGTCGTAGCCTTTCCTTCCCACAAGACAGACTTCAAGAGCCTTTACCTATGAGGAGAGAAACTGAGCTAGTCACCACAGAGCCAGTTCTCCTGGAAGAAAGCAGCTGCCTTCTGATCATGACCATTGCTTGCTGGGAGTCTGGCATGGTGGCACTGGACACCATGGATGAGACAGGATGGAGGAAAGGTGCTTGAGTCTCAATGAGAGTGGGGATCCTTGGGAAGAAAGAAGAGTCCCTTGGGATTAACAGTAACAGGGAGATTTGGAAGTTATTTAAAGTTGGAGGAAAGTAATTTAAGAGCTGAGTTTTCTGGATTCCACCCTCAAGGAGCTTACCTTTTGAATAGTTAGGATTCTTTATAACAAATGAAGAATCTACTGGGACTGCCTTAGTCAGAAGGGAAAATGGAGAAGAAGAGGTACAACTTGGAAAAATTGAGGCTAGGAATTTTCTTCCCTTGGAATTGATTTCTTTCTGAATGCCCCTTTGGTTTTTTATGTCATCCACTCTTTTAAGGAGTGGAAGGAGTAACCATTTGAACCAGGTTCAAATCTTCACCCTGTAGCCTAAAGTAGATGTTTGGATGAGACTATCCTCCATAGTCTCAGGTTTTTGAATACTTGGTCCCCAGGAGTGCTGTTTGGGAGTTTAAGAATGTGTGGCCTTGCTGGAGGAAATGTCATCAGGAGCAGAATTTTAGATTACAAAGTCTCAGGCCATTCCCAGTGTGCACTCTGTTTAGGGCTTGGAGTTCAAGATGTTAACCCTCATCTTCCTGCTTCTGCTGGTATGCCTTAACTCTGCCACCATGGACTGTAATCTTTGGGATCCATAAGGCAAAATAAACTCTTTCATTCATAAATTGCATTGTTCATGGTGTTTCATCACAGAAATAACAAACATAACAAACACACCTAAGAAGATAAGATTCTTATTACAACTTCATTTGAGAAAATTTGTTAAGAACTTTGGTTTAGGTCTGACCATCTAACCATTTCTTAGACAAATTGCTGTCATCTATCAGGTTAAATTTTTTGGGGGGGGGTTTACTTAGTTTTATTTTATCTGTATGGTTGCTTTGCCTACATGCATGTCTGTGCATTAGATCCCCTTGGAACTGGCGTTACAGACAATTGTTAGTCTCCATGTGGTGCTAGGAATCAAAGAGTAGTCAGTGCTCTTAACTGCTGAGCCACCTCCCCAGCCCTTTAATCAGGTTCAAATAATAAGAACCAACATCAACTTCTATGTCCAGGGAAATCAGCTTCAATGATCCACTGATCCAAAGTGTTAGAATTGGGGGATGAAAACTGTTCACTAAAAGAAAAATATTTATTTCCCAGATGATGGACTAGAGGGATTTTGACAGAACTGTTGCCCACATTAAGTGTAAAAAATTGAACAATAATATAGCCCATTGCATTGGATGATATTAAGTCTTTGTACACTAGTTATTTATATTGGACCCATCAAACTAGATGGAAATGTTAAATTTTGGTTTAAGTAAGACCTGAGTTGGCTGAATTAAAGGAGAAAAGACAGAGTGTTGAGTTAGAAAAGAGAAATAGATCAATTTAAAAGCACAGTACACATGAAATTTGAAAGAATAATGAAGCACTAACAACAACATCAACAACAAAATGCTACCAACAGGTAATACTGATTCCTAATTGTGTATAATTACTACTGAAGCACCTTACATAGATGTCATTGAATCATCATGACTCTTGGACATAGTCATTAGGGCACAGGAAGATGGAAGATGCAAACTAGGGAGCAGTGGGAAATATATTTTGCATATGAGATGAGGTATATCACTAATAAGTAGCTGAGAAAACATTCATACAATATTCAACAGGTATTTATTGAGCTCTGATTAGGCCCCAGGCAGTGTGTAACTCTGCTTTATAAAAAATTCAGAAGGCTGTTGTAAGTTGGCTCTGACAATGCTTGCCTCTAATTTCCTATATTAGTCAGGTTAAGATAACTTATGCTGCATTAACAAAACACCACCCCCTCCACTCCAGTCTTAGTGGCTCAGTTAACCAGTTTCTTTCCTTTACTATCAAGTTAAATTCTGGATGCCTTTCCATGATGAAAAATCAGTATTGTGATATTTGTGTCTCATCATGGGTGTAGCCTTTGTTTCCTGTATATTTACCCAGCAGGGAAAGGGATCGAACTTGTCTCATGACCGTACCTAACTAAATAGTTGTTAAGGAAGTTTGCCACTTCCATATGACAGAGGATGGGAAAAGTTTTCATGAGTACTCACTACACTCCTCCACCTAAGCTTTAGAGTAAGGTACTTAAGATGTAGGTTCTTATTCCTCCCCATAACTTCTTCCCTACCCCTTCCTCCTCCTTTCTTTTCCCCCACCCCTATCATTTTCTCTTCAGAATTTGCTCTAGACTTAGGCTTTAAGTCTTGAACATGACTTCCAGAGATCTCTGGGAGGCTGACCTTTGTTTAATTCTACAGTTTTAAATTAAGAGAGCCTAAAAACCAAACCAGGCTGAATTAATTAGCTAGGGGATACTGAGGGTAATGAATGACTTTGCTCTTGTTTAACTACACAGTGTTGCCCATGTTTTCAATCATGCCATGTATTGTGTAACTTTAAGGTTGATGAGGTACTCCTGGTCTTGGTATATTGGTCTCTAGGAGACATCCAGAACTGTTGTGGCAGAAGCTGGGTAGTTGCCAGGAGGTCAGACTACTGCAACAGATCACTCAGCAACAGTGAGTTGGCTGGAAAGACCAAGGTCCTGGGAAGCGGGCTTCTTCCTCAGAACTGTTGCTGATCTTTCTTTGGTGAGTCCTGGAGATGCCAGTCTTCTGGGTTGCTTAGAGAAGGTTTTGTTTATATATCTGAGTAGAGTAGTATCTTTGTGTACTTGTCTTGCTTTTCTGAATTTACTGCACATGATTAATACAGTATTTCTCTGTTTCCTCTTCACTTCCTGTTCTCATTTCTTCTGAGCACATATTTGTAGGCACTGTGCTAGGTTCTAGGACTTTAAAGATATATGAGAGAGAAAACCCTTCATTGAAAAGTTGTATTGTTTCTCCTTTTCTGCAGAAGGTCCAGGAAGCTGCTTGATGTTCACAGGAAACCTGTTTCCTCATTGGACAGAGAGAGGGGTGGGGGAACCAAGGCTCTATAAAAAAACAAAACAAAACAAAAAAAAAACAGTGAACAGAAGCCTCATACTACTCACTCACACACAAGAAGTAAAGTGAAGACCAAATAATAGTCTGATAGAAGGAGATTGAGAATGGCAGGTCAAAGCCATCTTAAAGAATCTTTAATGTTTTGTCCAGGTGTATGTTTGTGTAGCATGTGCATACCTGGTGCTCCTAGAAGTTTTATGAATGGTTGTGAACCACCATGTGGGTGCTGGGAATGGAACCCAGGTTCTTTGCAAGAGCAGAAAGTACACTTAACTTCTGAATGATCTCTTTAGCCCCAAGCAGAGCCATCCTGAGAAACAGCAATAACAGAATCTCTGGGTCTCATACAGCATGATAGTTAGCAAGAAAGGCTCTCAGGAGATACATAGGTTATAGTAGCTTTTTTTTTTCAGTCTAGAAATCTACTGACATCCAGAAGTTTACCAGAAAGTAGAATTTCTTTTCAAGGCTTTCTTTGCCTGGCCAGGATCTCCTGTGTATGGTCCTAACAAGTTGTCATTTTTTGGCTTTAAAGTGATACTTTCTCTGGGCGTCTTGGTGATTTCTTCATTGATAGAAAAGGATCTATTTGTCTCCCCGTCTTTGTTCAACTTGGTTAAAATTTGACTCATACATAGCCCTCTGGAGTCACCAAAAGAAGCAACAGAGACACAAAACTGTTCTAAGTACTTCAAAGAATTTCAAATTCATGGTCATTAACTAGGAGGTAGCTTAGATGTTTGAAGCCATGCCATTTATTTCCTTTGGTTAGGACTCTATCTACAGGACATTGGAAGAATGAAAACTTTAGCTTATCGACTCAGACTTAGGTCAAATTTGACTACTCACTCACTATCTGTGTTACTTCAGGAAAATGGCTCATTGAGCCATGATTATTCTCATCCACAAATGGAGGAAATTCCAGTTTGATCTCATGGAGTTATTGTGATAGAGTATGTTAGTAGGTAGGAAGTACTTAGTGTGAATTCTAGTGTTTACTAAGTGCCCCGTTCCCACTGACTTTATCATTAATGATCTCTACTTACACTGTTCATAGGGATGTTCAGTGTTCATCTGAGTCCTAACAAAACTGTTGAAAATAATTTCTTTGTTTCATAAACAGTGTTTGTTCATTTAGATTTATTAAAACCTGGAGCCCAAATAGAAGTCATGGTGGGTTTGTGGTAGGGAAGCACAGATTAGAAATGGCTTCCTGTGGAGGGGCTAGAGATCACAATCTCTGAACATGGCCTCTAGAGGAGAGGTTTTGTTTTTGCTACAGACAGTTTTGATTTAGCTGTGAACATTTAAGAACCAAGAGATTTTCACATAAAAATGAATATCTCCTCCTGGACTTATATCTGGTTCACTTTACTTTTTTATGTGCCAACCTATGACACATAGAATAATGGTCCCCCAATGATATCCATATTATGATTCTGGAGACCTATGAATGTACTAGGAAACAGAGAAGAGGGAAATTATGTGTTCATGGGATAGCTGTAAATGACTCAAAATAAGGAGATGACTCTAGGTTATCCAGGTGGGTCCTATACAGTTTTTCCTAAGGGCCCTCACAAGTAGAGGAAGAAGGCCAAGGTAGGAAATATGGTTTAAAAGAAATTACTAGAGTGAGGTTTTGAAGATGAAGGAAGAAACCATGAGTCAAAGAATATATGGGAAAGCCAAGCATTCCTTGTTATACCTTGATTTCTGCTCAATGAGACCTATATGTACTTCTAATCTACAGGACTAAAAGATAATAAATTTGAATTATTTATAACATAATGGTAACAATTTAGAGTTACAGTAATAAGCCTGATTAAGTTGCCTAAACTCCTTGGCTTCTTAGTAGAGAATGCCAATTAACAGGGATACATATTGTTTCTGAAGTGTGTGGTACAGGGTTTGCCATTTATAAAGGGCTTAGGCACCCATGAAAATGACATTTGTGATAAAAATTTTAAGTGGTAAAAATTACTATGGAATTCTTGCATTCTGTGCAGTTAGGATGTTAGCATGAGGTTTTCACATGGCTAGAGTCATTCAACATTTTTCCTAGATCCCAACTGCCTGGATACATGGGCCACTCCACATAAAAGGGAGGAGGTGATGTTTCATTTGTCTGTGTAAAATAGCACAGGAACTCTTGGAAGGATCAAGAATAAAGAATATGTTAAATGAAATAAGTCAGTTACAAATGGACCATCCTGATTTTATTCATATGAGGTACCTAGAGCAGGCAAAACTCAGACAGGAACTAGAATAGGAGCTGACAGAGGGAAGGGAGAGGGAGGAATGGGAAGTTTTAGGCAATGGTCAAGGAGTTTCAGTTTGGAAGATGGAAGGATCTTGAGATCAATGGTAGTGATGGTTACACATCAATATGAACTCAATGTACTTATCACTGGCAGGCTCAGCACTTTGAAATGGTTAAAATAGTACCTTTCTGTCTTATGTATATGTAAGGGGAGTTAGATTAATATAAATTAGATTTAGTGAATATCTAGGGGCTTCTGATACAGTGTCTTAATACAGGGCATGAAGATCAACTTGACTGTGGGCAATTTCCATAGCATCATATGGACTAAAAACAACATTTATGGCCTAGCATTGCTTTCAGCTGCTAATAGCCTTACGAAATGGGAGGAGCCCAGATTAGGCTAAAGCCAGATAAAACAAGGAGAGACCCTATTTAAGGACAAAGTGAAAAAAAGAAAAGAAAAAAGGACAAAGTGGGTGGCACACGAGAGTTCCCATGCTATAGAGTTCCCATGCTAGAGACTTGATGCAAGGCAGCTTGTATCATCTGATGGAGACAATGCTGGTGGACTGAAAAGCTGATTTCCAACAGAGTTAAAAAATTATGGCCATCTCTCCCTGAGGCAGAACGAAGCTGGTGAGCAGAGAAGGCCTCAGCAAAGTAGCAAAAGGCCAAGGACTAAACCCTGTGACACAGCTTTTGCCTAGAGGGGTTTGATCAGTTCAAACAGTGGCCTGAATGGAACTGTGGCAGCCTCCAAGACTGAGGCATAGCAGCTGAGTGGCTAATACCAACTGAATAAGTGGCTTACAGACAGGTGAGGCCTTCCAGAGAGAAGAAAGCCTCAAGCCTCATTTAAGGTGAAGCTGCCATCACCAATTTGCCCTGAAGAACCTACATCTGAGATATTCCTGAAAAAAGACTGTTGACTAAGTACCTTAAAGGATCTACTCCTGAGGTGTTCCTGACAACTGAGGACCTGCCTCAGAGACTGTTCCTGATGACTGAGGACCAGAGACTCTATCCTTCTAAAAGGTTAGGATTAGTTGTTAGATAATAGTTGTTATAGTTATTAATAGGTTTAGTTGTTAGATAACAGGGTTTATAGTAATTCTTAGGGCTAGTAGTTAGATAATTGTTTCTATTTGTTATAAGTGCATATAGTCATTAATAAATATATTGGATATTTAAAAGTTTCATTTTCATGTATATTGTACCGAATTAGATAGAAGAAAACAAAAAGTAAAATGGTGGTCAACAGTTCTCTTTCTCTTAAAGTTGATAATGCAGATGTCTGGCCACCAGGGACCTTCTC
The DNA here is from genome assembly GCA_907164525.1 of Lophiomys imhausi. Taxonomy (NCBI): domain Eukaryota; kingdom Metazoa; phylum Chordata; class Mammalia; order Rodentia; family Muridae; genus Lophiomys; species Lophiomys imhausi. Next base: position 9,623 of record CAJQZJ010033410.1, on the reverse strand, counting down.
TTCAACCTCTTGCTTCCTGCACACAGAATAAGGGTGACTCTCTGCAGCTTGCCCTGGTGGATGAGCATGTAACCCCTGAACAGAGGTTGTAACCCCTGTACATCCAGCATGGCTGAATGTGCTCAGTCCTCCCTCATCAAACTCTCCAATGAGATGAACTGTCCACTCTCTCTCCTGGACCACGCAGTGAGGGAAGTAGAAGGAAGTAGATAATGCCTCCTGTGATGTCCACATTGGGCAGATGTAGTGGAAACTCAATCCTTTCCACAAAGATGAGAGGAGTAGAGAACACAACTGCACACCTTTTGTATCTCTTAAGCTGTAAGACTGGTCTCTGCAGGGATATTCTTTAGAACGATGGTTCTCAACCTGTGGGTCATGACCCCTTTGGAAGTCAAATGGCCTTAATACAGGGGTTGCCTAACACCCTAGGAACACAAAGATATTTACATTACGACTCGCAACAGTAGAAAAATTACAGTTATGACATAGCAACGAAAATATTCTTATGATTGGGGGTCACCATAGCATGAGAACTGTATTAAAGGGTTGCAGCATTAGGAAAATTGAGAACCACTGCTTTAGAAAATTATCACAGACAATCAGAACACAAAACCTCTGACAGAGGTAGGTCTCTATGAGAGGATAGTCTGGACTTCTGTTTATTTTTGTTTTTGTTTTTTGGGGAGGGCATGGCAATCAGTTTATTGAAATAATTCATTCTTGAATGTCTGCAGTCTCTAAGAAAAAGACTTTGAAACAATTGTTTCAGCGCTTGTTTCTTTCTTTCTTTTTTTATTTAAGGTGTATCTTTATCCCCCAAACATCCCCCACTTTTAGCCCAATAAAAGGTTCTTTTTCTTTTTTTTTTTTCAATTAAACACTTTATTTTTGTAAGAATTGCTGTGCATGGCATCTCTTCACAGCAATAAAACAGTGACTAAGACAGAATCATAATGTAGGTGCTGGGAATTGAGCTCCAAGTCCTCTGGAAGAGCAGTCAGTGCTCTTAACTGCTGAGCCATCTCTCCAGCACCAGTATTTTTATTATTATTTTTTAATAATTTATTTTTTATTTCTTCAAGTTACATCTCAATCACAATCCCCTCCCTACACCCCCCCTCCAGTCCCACCCTTCCACCCTCCTCCCCCTCAGCCCCACCATCCTCTTCCCTTCTTCTTTTTTTTTTTTTTTTTTTTTTTAGTTTAAGGTATTTATTTTTCCCCCCAACAGCTCTCCCTTTCAGTCCCAATAATGGTTCTTTTTCTTATAACTATAAATACAATACAAAACAACAGAAATAAATAGGCCACGATTATAAGAGTTATATGGCTTAGCATACATTCCCAATGTCCAGTCCATATGTATTTGGCACCTGACTTTAACATTCTACTATCTAACCATCTCCATGAGTTTAAAGTTCTATATCTAACTCAGCTTTCATACTAACTTGCCTCATAATTTTAAAAATATCTTCTTAGATCCAGAACACCCTCTTGATTCCTAAACAACTCAAAATTTAACTATGAGACTCTAGCTATCTGTTCTTCAACCACCTCAGAGGCCTGAGAGGGATAAATATATCTGATTATATAGGAAGTGCAGGGCCTGCAGCTTCCAAAACTAAAAAATGACATACCAGTGGCTGCCTGGACAGTTCCCATTTTCTCTCCATACATTACAGCATCAATCTTCAGCCATTTGGCCCCATTTCTCTGACAGACATTGGTTGTAGAGCAGGAATTATGAAGGACTTACCTACCCTGTCTTGGCAGAGCTAGGCTGTCGACTTACCTGCTTCCAAGTTTTGTCCTTTTTGGACAGAAGTCTGTCTACAGTTGAAGCAAGTGGTTTTTCTTGCCAAGAGAATGGCTTACCACCAATTTAATCATCTCCCACTGGAGATTCTTCGATGCTCATCTTCTACTTGGAGTAATATAGGGGGTGCTGTCAGGAGCTGACATGTCTCGATATCAAAAAATCTTAAGTTAAGAAAACATCTTTGAATGCCATATTCTGCAGATCTCTTGAGGTTTTTGAAGATGCCCTATCTATCTCTTATATTTAGATAAGCAAATATTGCTTGTCTCTTAGCAACTTGATTTCTGAGTAGCTTAGAAAATAACTGTGATAGACTGTCATAGTAACTAACAAAATGACACGTTTTCATGACTATTAGTTTCCGTTTCTTAATTATCCTAAACAGTTTATGTCGGTTGGTAGCGAGAGGTCAAAACTTGACATTTCATTTTTAAATATTACTACAAACAATACCTTTAAGAAGCGTTACCCTTAATTTTGTATCAATATACAAAGATCAATACCAATGTGGCCAAATATAATCTTAATTTTGTACAAATATACAAAGATCAGTACCGATGTAGCCCAATACAATCTTAATTTTACATTAATATACTAGGGTCAATACCATTGTGGCCAAATATAATCTTAATTTTGTATCAATATACAAAGATCAATACCGATGTAGCCCTATACAATCTTAAATTTGCATTAATATACAATGATCAATACCAATTTAGCCAAATATAATATTAATTTTGTATCAGTATACAAAGGTATAAAGCTATATTCAATAATCTGTCCTTTTTTCTTGTTCTTTCCTATACTATGTCTATGTCCCATTTTTCTCAAGTCTGTTCACTCCTATATAGGAGAGAAAGGAGGATACAGAAAAGCAAAAGAGAGAAGTCCCTGGGTCTAACCTCCAAAACCCATTTAACAAGACCATTTAACAGCTTGTAGTCTTTTCCCCTAAATAACAAAATTTTCTATTATCTATCAAATAACCAAAGGGGAAGAACACCCTCCCCACCTTCTGGGGATGGGACGTTGTTCTCTTAAAATGACTTCCTGCTGATTTGGGACATAGTAAACCTGTTTGGGGCCCAAATAAGAATGGAAAAATGGTTAAAAATGTTAATAGAATCATTTGATGTTCAGTCCCTTTGTGCTCAGCTATTTAGATGTCCTAAGAAGTTCATAGACAGAAGCTGATCTTCAGGCCTTTACTGAAGATCTGGCTGGAGTAGTCTGTGGAGCTGAACGATCTTAGCGATTTTGAGTTGTTGTGGTTATAGACTTTTGAGGAAACTGCTATTGAAGAAGTCTGCAAGGCTGGATCATCTGGGCCACTCATCTTCTTTGGTGTCTGATCTGTTTTCTGCTGAGGTTTCCCTTGTCCAGTTGTCCCTGGATTCCTTGAATGGATGCTTTAAATCTCCTGGAAAGATAAGAACAGAGCCCTGCCCTAATCCTAACTTTGGGACAATTACCTTTTTTTTGGGGGGGGGGTCAGGTAATATTTTCCCTGGAGCAAATTTGGTTTTTTTTGATAATATATAAAGTATTACCTTTCAATCCGGATTAAAGAAGAAATTATTTTGATATTTTGGAGCTAAACAAACCTTTAGTGTATATATTTTGAGATCTCAAAGGACAATTTGTTTGAATTGCAGCCTGCCTTTTGTAAGTAACTTTTAAACTTAAATCTTTCCAAATCCTATGTGCCTGTCTCTGCATTCTAAATTTTGGGATCAAAGACATGTGGTTTCCAACTGATGGGATTAAAGATGTGCTCCTCCACTCCTGGATCAGTTTTTCTCTGTTTAGAGCTTGTTTTGTATCAGGTGGCCTTGAGCTCTGAGATCTGCCTGTTTCTGTCTCTAGTATGTTGGGATAAAGGGTGTATTCTTCCCCAATGATGTGACTAAGGGTGTGCACCATAACCACCCTGTTTCTTGTAACTCTAGAATTTATAAGACAACTAACTCTATAGTGATCCTCCTGTCTCTGCTGGAGGTAAAGGCATGGGCTAACACCATGCATTATTTTACCTTAGCTCTAAGTTTTTTCAACTCTTGGAGGTTTGTAAAACCAGGTTGAACAGCTGTCACCTTTAATTTATTTACAGTGTTTTAAACCTGTTACCTGCTTTTTAATGCCAAACCATGGAAATAGCCTATACCTCTACAAAAAAAAAAAAAAAACCAAAAACCAAAAAAAAACTTTTAAGCTGCTATCAAGTTTGTGTAATCTCTGTAGCCACCTGCAGTCTAACATTCTAATCTGAAATTAAGGCCATTTTCTTTTCATGCCAGTAAGGTAAATTATAGTTTGAAAATTTTATATTGTATTTTTATTATATTTTTAAGCTTATTAATTCTTTTCTTAAAAAAGTATTATTTATTTCTAGAACATAGTTTCCTCCCTCCTCCCCTCTTGGCCCCTCCCTTCATCTCTCCTTCCCTCCCTCTC
>CAJQZJ010033406.1:4673-28152 GCA_907164525.1 Lophiomys imhausi | reverse complement strand
ACAGAGAAATATTGAGTCTAACAGAGATCATGAAACAAATGGACCTAACAGATATCTACAGAACGTTTCACCCAAACACAAAGGAATACACCTTTTTCTCAGCACCCCACGGAACCTTCTCCAAAATCGACCACATAATTGGTCACAAAGATAGTCTCAGTAGATACAAGAAAATTGAAATAACACCTTGTATCTTATCAGACCACCACGGAATAAAGCTGGTCTTCAACAGTAAAAGAATCAACAGAAAGCCTACACACATATGGAAATTGAACAGCTCCTTACTGGATGACCACTGGGTCAGGGAAGAAATAAGGAAGGAAATCAAAGACTTCTTAAAATCCAACGACAATGAAGACACAACATACCCAAACCTATGGGATACATTGAAAGCTGTGCTACGAGGAAAGTTCATAGCACTAAGTACTTTCAAAAAGAAAATTGTGACAGCTCATATTAGTGAACTAACAGCTAAGCTGGGTGAATTGGAAAAAAAAGAAACAAACACTCCCAAGAAGAGCAGAAGACAGGAAATCATCAAACTTAGAGCTGAAATCAACAACTTAGAATCAAAAAGAACTATACAAAGAATCAATGAAACCAAGAGTTGGTTCTTTGAGAAAATCAACAAAATAGACAGACCCCTAGCCAAATTAACTAAAAGGCAAAGGGAAAGAACACAAATCAACAAAATCAGAAATGAAAAGGGAGAAATAACAACAGACATTGAGGAGATCCAGAAAATATTCGGACATTACTTTAAAAATCTATATTCCACTAAATTTGAAAACGTAAGCAAAATGGACAATTTCCTCGATAAATTCCACCTACCAAAACTAAGTCAAAATCAGATTAACAGCTTAAACAGCCCAATAACACCTAAGGAAATAGAAACAGTCATTAATAATCTCCCAACCAAAAAAAGCCCAGGGCCAGATGGCTTTAGCACGGAATTCTACCGGACCTTCAAAGAGGAACTAACACCATTACTTTTCAAACTCTTCCACCACATAGAAACAGAAAGATCACTGCCAAACTCATTCTATGAGGCCACTGTCATTCTGATTCCTAAACCACACAAAGACCCAACAAAGAAAGAGAACTTCAGACCAATCTCCCTCATGAGCATAGATGCAAAAATACTTAATAAAATACTAGCAAACCGAATTCAAGAACACAACAAAAGTATCATACACCATGATCAAGTAGGCTTCATCCCTGGAATGCAGGGATGGTTCAATATACGAAAGTCTATCAATGTAATTCACCACATAAACAAGTTGAAAGAAAAAAACCACATGATAATCTCGCTAGATGCAGAAAAAGCATTTGACAAAATCAAACACCCCTTCATGCTAAAAGTTCTGGAGAGAACGGGCATACAAGGACCATACCTAGAAATAATAAAGGCAATATACAGCAAGCCAGTAGCCAACATCAAATTAAATGGAGAGAAGCTTGAAGCATTTCCTCTAAACTCAGGGACAAGACAAGGATGTCCACTTTCACCATATCTCTTCAATATAGTACTTGAAGTCCTTGCTAGAGCAATAAGACAACTAAAGGAGATCAAAGGGATAAAAATTGGAAATGAAGAAGTCAAATTATCCCTATTCGCAGATGATATGTTAGTATACATAAGCGACCCCAAAAATTCCACCAAAGAACTCTTACAGCTGATAAACAACTTCAGCAAGGTGGCTGGATACAAAATTAACTCAAAAAAATCAGAAGCCCTTCTTTATACAACAAACAAATATACCGAAAAAGAAATAAGGGAAACAACCCCCTTCACAATAGCCACAAACAACATAAAATACCTGGGAGTAACTCTAACCAAGCATGTAAAGGACCTATATAACAAGAACTTCAAGCCCCTGAAGAAAGAAATGTAAGAGGCCTTTAGAAGATGGAAAGATCTCCCATGCTCATGGATAGGTAAGATCAACATAATAAAAATGGCTATCCTACCAAAAGCAATATATAGATTTAATGCAGTTCCTATCAAAATACCAACACAATTCTTTATAGACCTGGAAAAAGCTAGTCTCAACTTCATAAGGAACAACAAAAAGCCCAGAATAGCTAAATCAATCTTGTCCAATGAAAAAACATCTGGAGGTATCACCATCCCAGATTTCAAGCTGTACTACAGAGCAACAGTAATAAAAACAGCATGGTACTGGTATAGAAACAGACCAGTGGATCAATGGAATCGAATTGAAGACCCAAACATGGATCCACACACCTATGGCCAACTAATCTTTGACAAAGAAGCCAAAAACGCACAATGGAAGAAGGACAGCATCTTCAACAAATGGTGCTGGTCCAACTGGATGTCCACTTGCAAAAGAATGAAATTAGACCCATACCTATCACCTTGTACAAAACTTAATTCCAAGTGGATCAAAGACCTTAACATAAGGCCAGCCACACTAAAGATATTAGAAGAAAAAGTAGGAGAAACCCTCGAACTCATTGGCACAGGTGACAACTTCCTGAACAGAACACCAACAGCTCAGGACCTGAGATCAACAATCAATAAATGGGACCTCATGAAACTGAAAAGTTTCTGTAAAGCAAAGGATACTGTCATTCGAACAAAACAGCAACCAACAGACTGGGAGAAAATCTTCACCAACCCCATATCTGATAGAGGGCTATTATCTAAAATCTACAAAGAACTCAAGAAACTAAATGCCAAGAAACCAAATAATCCAATCAAAAAATGGGAGATGGAGCTAAATAGAGAATTCACAAAGGAGGAATCCCTAAGGGCTGAGAGACACCTGAAGAAATGTTCAACATCCTTAATCATCAGAGAAATGCAACTCAAGACGACCCTGAGATTCCACCTAACACCTGTTAGAATGGCTAAAATAAAGAGCTCAAATGATAGCGCATGCTGGCGAGGGTGTGGAGAAAGGGGTACCCTACTCCATTGCTGGTGGGAGTGCAGGCTTGTGCAACCACTATGGAGGTCTGTCTGGCGATATCTTAGAAATCTAGGAATAACCTTGCCTCAAGACCCGGCCATACCACTTCTGGGTATACACCCAAAGGACCTCTCACGGAGACATAGGGAAGTCTCCTCATCTATGTTCATAGCAGCCTTATTTGTAATAGCTAGAAATTGGAAACAACCCAGATGTCCCTCAACTGAAGAATGGATTAAAAAATTGTGGTACATCTATACAATGGAATATTACTCAGCTATCAGAAACAATGAAATCATGCAATTTGCAACCAAATGGATGGATCTAGAGGAGCTCATCCTGAGTGAGATAACCCAGTCTCAGAAGGATGCACATGGCATCTATTCACTTATAGTAGGATTTTAACTATATCGTACAGGATATCTGTACTACAACCAACACATCAAAAGGAACAAGGACATAATTTTTTTTTATCTTTTTCTTTTTCCTTCTTTTTTTCTCTTTCCTTTTCCCTTCTCTTTTTCCTCTCTTTTTTTGTTGATATTCTTTGTTTTTGTGGGTTTGTGTGTTTGTTGGTCTTTTTTTTTAGTATTCCCCCAGTAGCAATGAGACACCATTCACTGGCAGTACTGCCTCGTAGGCCCCCGGTGAATGAAGAGGCTCTTGGCCCTCATATGACTCCTGATCTGTGGTGAGAGACTGTTAGGCAGGGACACTCCACCCCAGAGGAACAAGACGGAAGGGTCAGGGGGTAGAGCATGGGAGGGTGGGGCTGGGAAGTGGGAAAAGAGGTCAATATGATAAGGATGTAACCTGAAGCAACAAACAAATAAATTTATCAACTAAAAAAAAAAAAAAAAAGAAAAGAAAAAAAAAGGGCAGGGGGCAGGGCTGAAACACTGTGAATGGAACAGAGGATACAGCCATTCGGCCTGGATTTGCAGACCTCCAGGTGTAGAGAAGACGTGGAGCTAAGGTAAAATACAAGAGAACTGTGGTATTGGCCCATGCCTTTGACTTCAGCGGAGATGGGGGGGGGTGGGGGGGGGCGGGGGGGGGGGGGGGCACCTTTAGAGTTGGTGGTCTTATGTACTCTGAAGTCATAAGGAGCGGGGTGGTGAGGGTGCATACTCTTGGTCCCACCATTCAAGAAGAGTACACCCTTGATCCCAGCTCCCAACACACTGGAGACAGAAACAGGCAGATCCCGGAGCTCAGGGTCAGCCTGATGCAGGGCAAACTCTAAATAGAGAAAGACTTCGATCCAGGAGTGGTGGAACACATCTTTGATCCCTTCAGATGAGAAACACAGGTCCCTGTTCCCAATAATTAGAGTTCAGAGACACACACATGGGATTTGGAGGGACCTAGGTTTGGAGGCTACTTACAAAAGGCCTTCTCGATGCAGGCAGATTGTCCTTTGGGATCTCAAAATATATACACTAGAGCTGGTTTAGCTCCAAGGTGACAGAATGATTTCTTCTTTAACCCGGATTGAAAGATAACGCTTTGTATGTTGTCAGAAGGCCAAATTTGCTTCAGGAGAAGTACTACCTAGCCCCCCCCATCCCCCCCCAGAAAAAAAAAAAAAAGAGGGCAATTGTCCTAGGGTTGGGATTGGGGCAGGGCTCTGTTCTTATCGTTCCAGGAGAATCGAAGTGTCCATTAGGGGAGCCTGGGGACGGCGGACAGCGGAATCCTCAGCAGAGAGCAGAATCAGGCACCAAGGAGGATGAGTGACCCAGTTGATTCTGCCTGGCAGACTTCCTCAATAGCTGTCTCCATCGGGGGCCTGCAACCACCACTGCAATCCAGTGTTGCTGGGACCGTTCAGCTCTACACAATGCCCCGGCAGGAACCTCAGTGAAGCCTGCAAGATCAGCTTCTGCCTACAAACCCCTTAGGTCATCTAAACAGCTGAGAACAGAAGGACTGAACATAAAAGGAGTGTACTAACATTTTTAATCATTTTTCCCATTTGGGTTGGGGCCCCAAACAGGTCTACTACGACCCAAATCAGCAGGAAGTCACTTTAAGAGAGCGACGTCCCATGCCCAGAGGGTGGGGAGGGTATTTCTCCGCCCTTCTTTTTGGTTATTTGAAGGTTAACTGAAAACTCTGTTATGTAGGGGAAGAGACTACAAGCTGATAAATGATCCTGTCTTAATGGGTTTTGGAGGTTAGCCCCAGGGAATTCCTACTTTTCCTTTTCTGTATCCTTCTTCCTCTCCTATGTAGGAGTGCATGGGCTTGAGAAAAATGAGATATAGTCATAGCACAGGAAGGTCCAAGAAGAAGGGGCAGATTATTGAATATGCCCTTATACCTTTGTATATTGATACAAAATTAGTGGGTTATTTGGCTAAAGTGGTATTGACCATTGTTTATTGTGCAAAAATAAGATTGTATTGGATTACATCGGTATTGATCTTTATATATTGATACAAAATTAAGATTATAGTTGGCCACAATGGTATTGACCCTTGCATATGGACGTAATATTAAGATTATATTGGGCTACATAGGCATTGATCTTGGTATATTGATACATAATTAAGAGTATATTTAACCACAATTGAATAGATCTTTGTATATTGATACAAATTTAAAGATAATGCTTCCCAATGGTATCATACCTAGAGATACTTAAAAATAAAATGTGAAGCTCTGACCTCTTGATACCAACCGTCTAAAATGGTCTAGGATAGTTAAAACATACTCCTAGTCATGCAAACATGTCTCTTTGTTAGCTACTATGACAGTCTATCACAGATATTCTCTAAACTACCCAGTAATCAAGTTGCTAAGAGACAAGCAACATTTGCTTATCTAAATACAAGAGATGGTTAGGGCATCTTCAAAAACCCCTAGAGATCTGCAGAATATGGCATTCAAAGATGTTATCTTAAATCAAGATTTTTTTTGATATCGAGACATATCAGCCCCTGACAGCACCCCCTATTCTACTCCAAGTAGAAGATAAGCATCGAAGAACCTCCACTGTAAGATGGTTGAATTAGTGGCAAGCCTTTCTCTTGGCATGAAAAAACCTCTTGCACCAACTGCAGACAGACTGCTGTCCAAAAAGGACAAAACTTGGTAGCAGGGAAGTCGACAGCCTAACTCTGCCAAGACAGGGTAGGTAAGTCCTTCATAATCCCTGCTCTACAACAAATGTCTGTCAGAGAAACAGGACCCAAAGCCTGAAGATTGATGCTGGAATGTATGGAGAGAAAATGGGAACTGTCCAGGCAGTTATTGGTATGTTCTTTCTTAGTTTTGGAAGCTGCAGGCTCTGCACTTCCTATATAAGCAAATATATTTATCCCTCTCAGGTCTCTGAGGTGGTTGAAGAATAGACAGATAGAATCTTATAGTTAAATTTTGAACTGTTTAGGAATCAAGAGGGTGTTACAGATCTAAGAAGATACTCTTAAAAGTGTGTTGCAAGATAGTATGAATGTTGAGTCACATATAGACCTTTAAATTCATGGAGTTGGGTAGATAGTAGAATGTTAAAGTCAGGGGCCAAATAGGTATAAACTGAACATTGGGAAGGTATACTGGGCCAATTTACTCTCATAAATGTGGCATATTTATATCTATGGTTTTGTATAATACTTACTGTTATAAGAGAAGGAACCAGCTGTTGGACTGAAAGGGGAAACCTCTGGAGGGAAGAGGGTGGAAGGGCGGGTTAGGAAGAGGGAATAGGGAGGGGTTTGTTACTGAGATGTAACTTGAAGAAAAAAAAATAAAGTATATAAAAAAAAAACAACTTACATTTTGTTAAAAAAAATTAAAAGTAGTAAGGAAAGTACTTACACTTATTAATGTGTATGCACATATTTGTGTGTGTTGCGAGTGATTGACACTGGGACTTGGTTATGTGTTGGGCAAGTGACCTACTAGTAAGCTATATCTACAAACTCATAACACTCATGTGCTTACATATCACTTTTTATTGATTTTAAATTCTTTATCAGAAGAGAGAATACCTAAATAAAGTACATGTGGTAAAATATTCACCATTATTACTATGTATAAATATATAGTAATATATATGTAGAAATATAACAATTAATACACTATCTTCTTATTTTTATATGTCTGAATTAAAAAAAAAGTTTTCCCTATGTCCCCTTGACTATCCTGGAACTCACTCTGTGAACCAGGCTGGCCTCAACCTCACAGTGCTGGGATTAAAAGCTTGCACCACCACCACCTGGCTTGTCTGATTTTTTTTTTAATAAAACATATTCCAAAACTACATGTGGCTGTAAATGATACAGAAAATCTTACAATAAATATACATTGGAGAATCATATAACAAATGTGGATTTGAACATATCAATGATCCAATAAAGCATAAATGTACCAATTATTTTAAAATATTCTTTAAAATAGAACTACACACTAGCTATAAAGACAACTGAAAAGAAATGATGATGTAATCCTGGGAGTAGCAGCAGAAAAAGACAGCAACAAAAAGGAATTAATGCAAAAATGCTGCTTGTATTTGAGGAAACATAAAGTTGAAAGTACTGACTCCCTACTCAATATCTACCTTCCTCCCTTCACCAGAGAACTGTGGTGTTACATGCATTACAGCAAGCAAAACACTCAGACACATAAAATAAAAGAAGTAAATCTAAAATCCAAGAACAGAAGTCTGAGCTTGTTCACTGGACCCTCTACTGTGGAAATTAGAGGCTAGCTGATTTCCTTCCCATTTTGGGGATAAGCATCGATCACCTCTGAAGTATTTACTCATTAGTTATCCACTGAGAAGAGAACACTGAACCAGTATTCTGGTCAGTTTGACTGAACAGAGGCTGCTGCAGTGGTTCTGGGAAAGATTTTTTTTTTCAACTTTAGATGCACTGAAAAATATGGGCCATTTTTCCAACTGTGCTACCCACAGTGACCATTAGAAGTTGATAACCAGAGAGTATAACAGATATCTGGGATAGCAGAGCCTACACAATGAGGGAGCCCAGAGTTCCCTGAGAGCATCATCAAGCTGCTAAATACCAAAAAGGGTGCCCTCATCTGAGTTAATCCAAGATCTCTGGAAAAGAGTTTTAGAACAGGAATAAAAGTATGGAACTTTCTTAAGAAGATGAGAGACAGATTCCAAGATGGCAGGGTCCAGCACACACAGTATCTGGGTAGCAGAAGCTCAGTGACTGAAGAATGAGTAAGTGGCAGTGCTACTGAATCAGAAACAACCCTATTTGTGTTTCCCTGTGTGAGGAAAGCCTCTGGATTCCAGGGACAGATGATTTGTGCCTCCAGACCCCCAGCCTGTCCCGCCCACTTGAGGATGGCTCCCAGGTTCCAGGGTAGCAGAGTTCTCAACTCCAGTCTCCCTGAACCTTCATGCCTTCCCATTAACCCTAATGATAACCCTAATCCTAATGATTCCAGGTACCAGGGATACACAATTCCAGTCTCAAATTCATGGCTCTACCTGCCTTCCTGAGCAGACCCACTGGATCTCAGGATTATACAGGTTAGTGAACCCAATTGGACACAGCCAGCAGAGGAGAGCTGCAGAATGCTCACTGACATCCAACCTTCAGCTTTCAGCCCTACCCATCACCATGAAGAGGGCTGCTGGACCCCAGGAACATTCAGGGTATGGACCAGGGCTCTTCCCTGGGCACCAAGTCCAGAGGCCACCAGGAACAACCAATCAATGCCAAGGAAAACCAGATGGCTAAAGCTCAGCACAAAAACACAATTTAAAAATGTGAGGACAATATGGTACCACTAGAAACCAGTTATCATATTATAGAAAGTGCTGGATATCCTAAACAGTCAAAACACAAGAAAATGAACTTATATCTATATTTATTAAAATGATAGAGGTCTTTTTTTCCACTATTTTTTATTTCTTCAAGTTACATCTCAATCGCAGTCCCTTCCCTATTCCCCCTCGAGTCCCACCCTGCCACCCTCAACCCCCCATCCTCTCCCCCTTTTTTTTCTTTTAAGTTTAAGGTATATCTTATTTCCCCCTACAGTTTCCCCTTTCAGTCCAACAAATGGCTCTATCTCTTATAATAATAAATACAATACAAAACAACAGAGGTAATTAGCCCACAGTTATAAGGGTTATATGGCTTAGCATACATTCCCAATGTCCAGTCCATATGTATTTGGTACCTGACTTTAACATTCTACTATCTAAACATCTCCATGAGTTTAAAGTTCTATATCTGACTCAACATTCATACTAACTTGCAACACAATTTTAAAAGTATCTTCTTAGATCTATAACACTCTCTTAACTCCTAAACAACCCAAAATTTAATTATGACACTCTAGCTACCTGTTCTTCAACCACCTCAGAGACCTGATAGGGATAAATATATCTGATTTTATAGGAAGTACAGGGCCTGCAGCTTCCAAAACTAAGAAATGACATACCAGTGGCTACCTGGACAGTTCCCATTTTCTCTCCATACATTACAGCATTGATTTTCAGTCATTTGGCCTCGTTTCTCTGACAGACATTGATTGTAGAGCAGGGGTTATGAAGGACTTACCTACCCTGTCTTGGCAGAGCTAGGCTGTCAACTTACCTGCTTCCAGGTTTTGTCCTTTTTGGACAGCATTCTGTCTACAGTTGGGGCAAGGGGCTTTTCCTACCAAGAGATAGGCTTGCGACTAATTCAATCATCTCCCACTGGAGATTCTTCGATGCTCATCTTCTACTTGGAGGAGAATAGGGGGTGCTGTCAGGAGTTGATATGTCTTGATATAAAAAAAAATCTAAAGTTACGAAAACATCTTTGAATGCCACATTCTGCAGATCTCTTGATGTTTTTGAAGAGGCCCTATCTATCTCTTATATTAGGGTAAGCAGATGTTGCTTGTCTCTTAGCAGGTTTATTTCTGATTAGCTTAGAAAGTAACTATAATAGGCTGTCATAGTACCTAACAGAATGACCGTCATGCATAACCATTAGTTTGCATTTCTTAATTATCCTAAACAGTTTATGACAATTAGTAGTAAAAGGCTGAAACATCACATTTCATTTTTTTTCTTTACCTCCTAACCCTTCCATCCCATTTCTCTGGGGTGGGGTGTCCTTATATAACAGTCCCTCACCTCAGTTGAGAGGTCGTATGAGGGCCAGGAGCCTCTTCATTCATTGGGGATCTACGAAGCAGTACCATCAGTGAAAAGTGTCTCGTTGCCCGGGAGAGAGAACTACTAACCAAACAAACCAATAAGCATACAATAGATAAAAAAGACTAATAAAATAGAAAAAATATAACTAATATATAAAAAATAAATAAAAAATAAAATTTAAAAATAAAAGTCTATGTCCAAGTTCCCTTTGGTGTGTTAGTTGTAGTATCGATACCTTCTACTATATAGCTAAAATCCTACTATAAGTGAATAGATGCCATATGTGTCCTTCTGAGTCTGGGTTAGTTCACTCAGGATGAGCTTTTCTAGTTCCATCCATTTGGCACAAATTGCATAATTTCATTGTTCCTGATAGCTGAATAATATTCCATTGTATAGATGTACCACAGTTTTTTAACCCATTCTTCGGTTGAGGGACATCTGGGTTGTTTCCAGTTTCTAGCTATTACAAATAAGGCTGCTATAAACATAGATGAGGAAACTTCCTTATGATTCCATGAAGAGGCATTTGGGTGTATACCCAGAAGTGGTATGGCTGGGTCCTGAGGCAGAGCTATTCCAAGTTTTCTAAGATATCACCAGACTGACCTCCATAGTGGTTCCACAAGCCTGCATTCCCACCAGCCATGGAGTAGGGTACCCCTTTCTCCACACCCTCGCCATCATGTGCTGTCATTTGAGTTTTTGATCCTAGCCATTCTGACAGGTGTGAGATGGAATCTCAGAGTCGTCTTGAGTTGCATTTCTCTAATGATTAAGGATGTTGAGCATTTCTTCAAGTGTCTCTCAGCCATTAGGGATTCCTCCTTTGTGAATTCTGTATTTAGCTCTGTCCCCCATTTTTTGATTGGATTATTTGGTTTCTTGGCATTTAATTTCTTGAGTTCTTTGTAGATTTTGGATATTAGCCCTCTGTCAGATGTGGGGTTGGTGAAGATTTTTCTCCCACTCTGTAGACTGCCGTTTTGTTCGAAGGACAGTGTCCTTTGCCTTACAGAAGCTTTTCAGTTTCATGAGGTCCCATTTATTGATTGTTGATCTCAAGTCCTGAGCTGTTGAGGTTCTGTTCAGGAAGTTGTCGCCTGTGCCAATTAGTTCGAGGGTTTCTCCCACTTTTTCTTCTAGTAGATTTAGTGTGACCGGCCTTATGTTAAGGTCTTTGATCCACTGGGACTTAAGTTTTGTACAAGGTGATAAGTATGGGTCTAACTTCATTCTTTTACAAATGGACCTACAGTTGGACCAGCACCATTTGTTGAAGATGCTGTCCTTCTTCCATTGTGCCGTTTTGGCTTCTTTGTCAAAAATTAGGTGGCCATAAGTGTGTGGGTCTATTTCTGGATCTTCAATTCGATTCCACTGATCTACTGGTCTGTTTCTATACCAATACCATGCTGTTTTTACAACTATTGCTCTGTAGTACAGCTTAAAATCTGGGATGGTAATACCTCCAGATTTTTTTTATTGTATAGGATTGATTTAGCTATTCTAAGCTTTTTGTTGTTCCATATGAAATTGAGGCTAGGTCTTTCCAAGTCTATAAAACATTGTGTTGGTATTTTGATAGGAATTGCATTGAACCTATATATTGCTTTTGGTAGGATGGCCATTTTTATTATGTTGATTCTACCTATCCATGAGCATGGGAGATCTTTCTATCTTCTAAAGGCCTCTTCCATTTCTTTCTTCAAGGGCTTGAAGTTCTTGTTGTATAGGTCCTTTACTTGCTTGGTTAGAGTTGCCCCCAGGTATTTTATGTTGTTTGTGGCTATTGTGAAGGGGGTTGTTTCCCTTATTTCTTTCTCAGCCCATTTGTTTGTTGTATAAAGAAGGGCTTCTGATTTTTTTTGAATTTATTTTGTATACAGCCACTTTGCTGAAGGTGTTTATCAGCTGTAAGAGTTCTCTGGTGGAATTTTTGGGGTCGCTTTTGTATACTATCATATCATCTGCAAATAGGGATAATTTAACTTCTTCGTTTCTGATGTTTATCCCCTTGATGTCCTTTAGTTGTCTTATTGCTCTAGCAAAAATTTCTAGTACTATATTGAAGAGATATGGTGAAACTGGACATCCTTGTCTTGTCCCTGAGTTTAGAGGAAATGCTTCAAGTTTCTCTCCATTTATTTTGATATTGGCCACTGGCCTGCTGTATATTGCCTTTATTGTTTCTAAGTACGGCCCTTGTATGCCCGTTCTCTCCAGAACTTTTAGCATGAAGGGGTGTTGGATTTTGTCAAATGCTTTTTCTGCATCTAGCGAGATTATCATGTGGTTTTTTTCTTTCATCTTGTTTATATGGTGAATGACGTTGATAGACTTTCGTATATTGAACCATCCCTGCATCCCTGGGATAAAGCCTACTTGATCATGATGTATGATACTTTTGATGTGTTCTTGAATTCGGTTTGCTAGTATTTTATTAAGTATTTTTGCATCTATGTTCATGAGGGAGGTTGGTCTGAAGTTCTCTTTCTTTGTTGGGACTTTGTGTGGTTTAGGAATCAGGGTGATTGTGGCCTCGTAGAATGAGTTTGGCAATGTTCTTTCAGATTCTATTTAGTGAAAGAGTTTGAAAAGTATTGGTGTTAGCTCCTCTTTGAAGGTCCGGTAGAATTCTGTGCTAAAGCCATCTGGCCCTGGGCTTTTTTTGGTTGGGAGATTTTTAATGGCTGTTTCTATTTCCTTAGGAGTTATAGGGCTGTTTAATCTGTTTATCTGATCTTGATTTAGCTTTGATAGGTGGAATCTATCAAGAAAATTGTCCAATTCGCTTAAGTTTTCAAATTTGGTGGAGTATAGATTTTTAAAGTAGGATCCAAATATTCTATAGATTTCCAAAATGTCTGTTGTTATTTCTCGCTTCTCATTTCTGATTTTGTTGATTTGTGTTTTCTCCCTCTGTCTTTTAGTTAATTTGGCTAAGGGTCTGTCTATTTTGTTGATTTTCTTGAAGAACCGACTCTTGGTTTCATTGATTCTTTGTATAGTTCTTTTTGTTTCTAAGTTGTTGATTTCAGCCCTAAGTTTGATGATCTCCTGCCTTCTGCTCCTCTTGGGAGTGTTCGCTTCTTTTTTTTTTTCCATTTCACCCAGTTTAGCTGTTAATTTGCTAATATGAGCTGTCACAATTTTCTTTTTGAAGGGACTTAGTGCTATGGACTTTCCTCGTAGCACAGCTTTCATTGTGTCCCATAGGTTTGCGTATGTTGTGTCTTCATTTTTGTTGGAATTTAAGAAGTCTTTGATTTCCTTCTTTATTTCTTCCCTGACCCAGTGGTCCTCTAGTAAAGAGTTGTTCAATTTCCATGTGAGTGTAGACTTTCTGTTGATTCTTTTGCTATTGAAGTTCAGCTTTATTCCATGGTGGTCTGATAAGATACAAGGGGTTATTTCAATTTTCTTGTATCTGTTGAGGCTATCTTTGTGTCCACCTATATGGTCGATTTGGGAGAAGGTTCCGTGAGGTGCTGAGAAGAAGGTGTATTCCTTTGTGTGTGGGTGAAACGTTCTGTAGATATCTGTTAGGTCCATTTGGTTCATGATCTCTGTTAGACTCATTATTTCTCTGTTTGGCTTCTGTCTTGATGATCTGTCCATAGTTGTGAGTGGGGTGTTGAAGTCTCCCACTATTAAAGTGTTTGGATCGATGTGCGATTTAAGTTTTAGAAGCGTTTCTTTTATAAATGTAGGTGCCTTTGTATTTGGGCATAGATGTTCAATATTGAGATGACCTCTTGGTGGATATTTCCTTTAATGAGTATGTAATGCCTTTCTCTGTCTTCTTTTATTAACTTCAATTGGAAGTCTATTTTGTTTGATATTAGGGTGGCTACTCCAGCTTGTTTCCTGGGCCCATTTGCTTGGAAGACATTTTCCCAGCCCTTTACTCTGAGGTAGTGTTTATCTTCAATAGTGAGATGTGTTTCTTGTGTACAGCAAAAAGATGGGTCTTGTTTACGGATCCAGTCTGTAAGTCTGTGTCTTTTTATTGGCAAGCTGAGTCCATTGATGTTGATGGATATTAGTGACCAGGGGTTGTTATTTCCCATTATTTTGGTATAGCTAGCTGTCCTGTGTTTCTCTTTTGTTTAGTTGCTGTGGAGGTTTCTATTTCCTCTGTTTTCTTGGGTGTAGTTATCTTCTCTGTTTTGGAATTTTCCTTCTAGGATCTTCTGTAGGGCTGGATTTGTGGGTAGATATTGTTTGAATTTGATTTTGTCATGGAATATCTTGTTTTCTCCTTCTATGTTGATAGAGAGTCTTGCTGGGTATAGTAGTCTGGCTGGGCACCTATGTTCTCTCAGGGCTTGTAGGACATCTGTCCAGGCCCTTTTAGCTTTTAAAGTTTCTGAGGAGAAGTCAGGTGTGATTCTGATGGGTTTGCCATTGTATGTGACTTGGCCTTTTTCTCTTACAGCTTTTAATATCCTTTCTTTGTTCTCTACATTTGGAGTTTCTATTATTATGTGGTGAGAGGAGTTTCTTTTCTGATCTAATCTGTTTGGTGTTCTGTAAGCCTCTTGGATTTTTACTGGCATCTCTTTCTTTAGGTTTGGGAAGTTTTCTTCTATGATTTTGTTGAAGATATTTCCTGGACCATGGAGTCGGGAGTCTTCTCTTTCCTCTATGCCTATAATTCTTAGGTTCCATCTTTTCATTGAGTCCTTGATATCTTGGATGTTGTGGATGAGAGTTTTTTAGCTTTCTCATTTTCTTTGGATGTTGTACTGATTTCTTCCATCGTATCTTCCATGCCTGAGATCCTGTCTTCCATCTCTTGCATCCTATTTTTCATACTCATATCTGTAGTTCCTGTTCTCTTCTCTTGATTATCCATTTCCTCTTTTAACTCTGACTGTGTTTTCTTTATTGTTTCCATTTCTATTTTCATGTCTTGCATGGTAGTGTTCGTTTTGTACATTTCCTTCTCCAGTTTGCTTGTTTTTGTCTGGAGGTCTTTCATTGCTTTATCCTTTTCCTGTTCAAGCTGGGTCACCTTGGCTTGGAGCTCTTTAATGATATTATTCGTTGTTTTGACTTGTAAAATTGTGGCTTCTTTGAATTCCTTCATAGTTTTAAGTTCTTCTTGAAGGGACTTTATCACTTTCCATAATGTAGAATTGTCATCATTTTCATGTGTTTCAGTTGTGGTGAGGTTGTTCGGGCTGGACGGAATAGCGTTGCTTTCTTTTGTTGGAGACATTTCGCTCTGTTTTTTTTTTTTTTGTTTTGTTTTTTGTTTTTTGTCTGGGGCCTCTGGCCATGTGGAATTTTTTTTTGCTGTCTTCTGGACTTGGGTCCAAAGGGGGCACTGTGGTGTAGGATTCGAGTTGCCTTACTCCATCCCTGTAAGGTGAGTCATTCAGTCCCGCCTCCCAGGTGGAGACTTAATTAATTCAGGTGGCAGAGCTGTGTACAAGTAAGCTCTGGTTCCCCGCCGGAAGGGCCCATGCTAGTACATAAGTCCGATATATGACAGTTTCAAATATCTCGCAGTTTGCCTGTGGTTGGTTCCTGTAGCGGGTAAATCTGCAGTTCAGCTCCAGTAGCCTTGCTGCTCCTGCGACTTGGAAACTGGCCAGTGACATCACAGACTGCCATCTGTGGTCTGAAGGCACTTTGCAGTGGATCTCCGCTCACTTCCAAGGGTCGCAACCTTTCGCTAGATAATTGGATCGTCTGTGTGAGACCTGGGAGTGCCCAGCAGGGTGGGGATTATCTCTGCGTGGTTTCTGAATCTGCCGGCTGGGTATTAGGTTGGAGCTTACCGGGGGTCTCTCCTTTTGGGGGATGGGTGATCCCAATTCCCTGTTCCAGAGGCTTCCTAGCGTGTCTGAGAGTTGGAAGGGTCGTCCTGCCCAGGGATCTTCCGTGGTCCTTGTGTAGCTAGGTGAGATTTAGAAGGGGTCATGCCCTTTGTACAGCATCCTGGAACACTTGCCACCTTGTGACTGTTGACCCCAAAATCAAAATACGTCCGCGCCATCTTGGATCCCCTGATAGTGGTCTTAAAAGAGGAAAATAAATCCCTCAAAGAAATACAGCAAAATACAAACAGGTGAAGGAAATAAATAAACTGGTTCAAGACCTGAAAATAGAAATAGAAGCAATGAAGAAAACACAAAATTGGTGAAGATCAAAATCCCAGGAAAGAGAAAAGGAACTACAGACACAACATCATCAACAGATACAAGAGATGGAAAAGTGATTCTCAGGCATAGAAGATACAATTAAAGAAATTGATACATGTGTCAAAGAAAATGTGAAATCCAAAAATTCCTGACACAAAACATCCAAGAAATCAAGTACATTATGAAAAGATGAAACCTAAGAATAATAGGAATAAAAGAAAGAAAAGACTCCCATCTCCAAAAACCAGAAACATTTCAACACAATCATAGAAGAAAATTTCCAAAGCCTAAAGAAAAAGATGCCTATAAACATACAGGAGGCTTACAGAACACCAAATAGATTATACCAGAAAATATTTTCCTCCTGCCACATAATAATGAAAACACTAAATACAGAACAAAGAAAAATATTAAAAGCTACAAGGGCAAAGGGGCAAGTAACATATAAATGTAGACCTATCATAATGACACCTGACTTCTCATCAGAGACTCAAAAAGCCAGAAGAGCCTAGGAAGATGTCCTCCAGGCCCTAAGAGACAATATATGTCAGCCCAGACTACATATATGGAGAAAACAATATATTCTATGACAAAACCAAATTTAAACAATATCTATGCATAAACACAGCCCTACAGAAGATACTAGAAGGAAAATTCCAACCCAGGGAAAAACAGGAAAGAAATAACTCCACTGCAGCAAAGCCAAAAGAAGAGAAACTCTCTCTCTATCTCTCTCCCTCTCTCTTCATCAACACCAAAATAATAAGAACTAACAATCATTGGTCATTAATATCTCTCAACATCAATGGACTCAATTCCGAAATAAAAAGATATATGCTAACAGAATGGAAGAATAAACAGGACCCATGATTCTGATGAATACAAGAAACACACCTCAGCAACAAAGGTAGACTTTACCTCAGAGTAAAGGACTAGAAAAACATTTTCCAATCAAATGTACCCAAGAAACAAGCTGGAATATCAATTTTAATATCTAATAAAATAGACATTATTTTATTTCAATCATAATTAATCAAAAGAGCTTGTAAAGGGCACTTTATACTTATCAAAGGAAAAATTCATTAAGATGACATGTCAATTCTGAACATCTATGCCCCAAATACAAGGGCACCTACATTTGTAAAAGAAACATTACTAAAGCTTAAATCACACATCAATCCCCTCAATTAATAGTGGGAGACTTCAACATCCCAATCTCACCAAAAGACAGATCATTGAGACAGAAAATAAACAGAGAAAAAAATGAAACTAACAGATGTCATGAATCAAACTGACCTGACATATCTATAGAACTTTTCAACCAAACACAAAAGAATATACCTTCTTCTCAGCACCTCACAGAACCTTCTACAAAATTGGTCATATAGCAAGTCATGAAGTAAGCCTTACCCATGCAAAAAAATTGAAATAACTACTTGTATTTTATCAGATCACCATGGATTAAAGCTGATTTCAAAAAAATAGAAATAACAAAAAGCCTACAGACTCATGGAAAGTAAACAACATTCTACTCAATGACCACTGTTTCACGGAAGAAATAAAGAAATTAAAAAAATCCTAAAATTCAATGAAAATGAATGTATGAACGACCCAAACTTTTGAGACACAATGAAAGCAATGTTCAAAGGAAATTTCATAGCACTATGTGCCTTCATAAAGAAATTGGAGAGATTTTTATACTAGCAAATATATGGCACACCTGAAAGCTCTAGAAAAAAAAGAAGAAGTAGATGGGAGGACATAATCAAACTCAGGGCTGAAATCAATAAATTAGAAATAAAGAGAACAATACAAAGGATCAATGAAATCAAGAGGTGGTTCTTTGAGAAAATCAGAAGGTAGACAAACCCTAAGCCAAACTACCTAACTAACTAAAAGGCACAGAGACAATATTCAAATCAACAAAATCAGAAGTGAAGGGTGGGAAATAGCAATAGACACTTAGGAAATAGTAAGAATCATTAGGTCTTACTTCAAAAATCTATGTTCTACAAAATGAGAAAATCTAAATGAATTGGATGAATTTCACTTACCAAAGTTAAATCAAGATCGGGTAAAAAAAAAAAAAGATAAATAGTCCTATAACACCTAAAGAAATAGAAGCAGTCATTAGCATTCTCCCAACCAAAAAGAAACAAAAACTGAAGTCCAGATGGTTTCCATAAAGAATTCTATCAGACTTTCAAGGAAGAATACCCATAATCCTCAAACTACTCCTCAAAATAGAAATAGACGGAACATTGAAAAACTTACTCTATGAAACCACAGTCACACTGACACCTAAACCACACAAAGACTCAACAAAGAAAGACAATTTCAGACTAATTTCCTTATGAATATCGATGCAAATATACTCAATAAAATATTGGCAAACTGAATCTATGGACATATCAAAAGTATCATACACCATGATCATGTAGACTTCATCCCAGGTTTGCAGGGATGGTTCAACATACAAAAATCCATCAATGTAATCCACCATATAAACAATCTGAAAGAAAAAAAAATCACATGATCATCTCATTGGATGCCAAAAAAAGCATTTGACAAAATCCAACACCCCTTCATGCTAAAAGTCCTGGAGAGAATGGCATACAAGGACCATTCCTACAAATAATAGAGACAATATGCAATGTATCCAAGATGGCAGCAGTCGACAGAGACACATTTTGAGCTGGCGGGGGGTGGGGGGGATAGCTACAACATTGCAGAAATATAAACAAGCTGAGCAGCATCCTGAGAAGCGTGAACCCACAGGGTCACACCTGCAAACCCAGGGACTAGTGGGGGTCCCTCATGGGACCCTCAGGCCCTCAGACCACAAGGAGAAGTGTAGCGGGAACCCAGGCAGTGGGGCGCTGCGTGGCATGGCACAGAACCAAGGCCAAGGCGTGAGCCACAGCAGTGGGCAAAAGCCACTCAAAAACCCAGCGAGTGGACAGGTCAGGCCCAAAGCAGAAGTCAGTGGTGCGGCACAGAGGCTCGGGGTCCAAAGCAGAGGTCAACCACTTGGGGGACAACCTCAGAGCCCAAAGCAGAGGTTACTAGCGAGGGACACGGACTCGGTTCCAAAGCTGAGACCAGCAGCATGGGGCAGAGGTCCAGGGTACAGAGGAGAGGCAACTAGCATGGGGCACAGGCCCAGGACCCAGAGCAGAGGCCATCATGGACCCTGCCACAGAATTGTGCAAAAGCCAGGCAGTGGTTGGAGGGAGGCACAAGCATATCTGGGCCTACCCAGAAAGGTGTTAGTCATAAAGGTCCCTCTACTGGATATACAATCACTTGAAAGAACGTTATGCCCAGACAAGGCAGAAGACTGCTCTTCCTGCACTGATACAGTTTCCCGCAGGTCTGATCACTGCAGAGTCTTGAGAGGTAGCACCAGCTGCCAGATAGAGGTACCTCCCAGCTACCTGAGCACCCAATATTCACATGGCCACTTCAAAACCCTAAAGAGGACTGGCAGTGCCACTGACGATCCAGAAGACATCAGGAACAGTTATATTAGGGCAACCAGATGGCTAAAGGGCAGTGAAAGAACAAAACTGACAAAAATCAGGGAAATATAACTCCAACGAAATTCAGTGAGTTTAACACAGCAAGCCCTGAATAACACACCACAGCTGAAACACATGAAAATGATGACAAATCTATACTTAGGAAAATGATGGAGTCCTTTCAAGAAGAAGTGAAATCACTGAAAGAACACAAAGAATCCTCAATTTTACAGATAAAAGCATTGGAGAATACCATTAGAGACCTCCAAGCCTATGCAACCCAACATGAACAGGAAAGAGACAAGACAATGAAAGATTCAAAAGATTTGAAAGATTTGCAGACAAAGACAAGCAAATTGGAACAGGAAACATATAAAACAAATAAAATGGTTCAAGACTTGAAATTAGAAGTAGAAGCAAAAAAACAAAAAACAAAAACACAATCAGAGTTAATCCTGGAGGTAGAGAATCAAGGGAAGAAAACAGGAACTACAGACATGAGTAACAGAAATAGGATACAAGAGATGGAAGACAGGATTTCAGGCATGAAAGATTCAAAGGAAGAAATAGGTACAACAATCAAAGAAAATGACAAATCTAAAAAAGTTCTCACCCATAACATCCAAGAAATCAAGAACACAATGAAAAGACTGAACCTAAGAATTATAGGCATAGAGGAAAGAGAAGACTCCTGACTCCAAGGTCCAGGAAACATCTTCCACACAATCATAGAAGAAAACTTCCCAAACCTAAAGAGGGAGATGCCAGTAAAATTCCAAGAGGCATAGAGAACACCAAACAGATTAAAACAGAAAAGAAACTCCTCTCGCCACATAATAATTGAAACTCCAAATGTACAGAACAAAGAAACAATATTAAAAACTGTAAGAGAAAAAGGTCAAGTAATATAAAATTGCAGACACTTCAGAATTACACCTGACTTCTCCTCAGAAACTTAAAAAGCCAGAAGGGCCTGGGCAGACATCCTTCAAGCCCTGAGAGAACATAGGTGCCCGGCCAGACTACAATACTCAGCAAAACTCTCCATCAACATAGATGGAGAAAACAAGATATTCCATGACAAAATCAAATTTAAACAATATCTGCCCACAAATCCAGCCCTACAGAAGATTTTAGAAGGAAAATTCCAACTCAGAGAAAATAACTACACCCAAGAAAACAGAGGAAGCAAAAAACTCCACTGCAGCTAAACCAAAGGAAACACAGGATCATCACCTACACCAAAATAATGGGAAATAACAACCTTTGGTCATTAATATACATCAACATCAATGGACTCAACTCTCCAATAAGAAGACACAGACTTACAGAATGGATTCATAAACAAGACCCATTGTTTTGCTGCATACAAGAAACACATCTCACTTACAAAGATAGACACTACCTCAGAGTAAAGGGCTGGGAAAAGGTTTTCCAAGCAAATGGACCCAGGAAGCAAGCTGGAGTAGCCATCTTAATATCAAATGAAATAGACTTAAGTTAATCAAAAGAGATAGAGAAGGGCACTACATATTCGTTAAAAGAAATATTCATCAAGACCGCATCTCAATATTGAATATGTATGCTCCAAATTCAAGGGCACCTACATGTGTAAAAGAAACTCTTCTAAAGTTTAAACAACGCATCGATTCCCACACATTAGTAGTGGGAGACTTCAACACCCCACTCACAACAATGGACAGGTCATCAAGACAGAAACCAGAGAAATAAAGAATCTAACAGAATCATGAACCAAACGGACCTAACAGATATCTACAGAACGTTTCACCAAAACACAAAAGAATACACCTTCTTCTCAGCACCACATGGAACCCTCTCCAAAACTGACCATATACTTGGACACAAAGCATGCCTCAACAGATATAAGAAAATTAAAATAACCCCTTGTATCTTATCAGACCACCATGGAATAAAGCTGGACTTCAACAACAACAGAAATAACAGAATGCCTACACACTCATGGAAACTGAACAACTCTCTACTGGATGACTCCTGGATCAGGGAAAAAATTAAGGAAATTAAGGACTTCTTAAAATCCATGAAAATGAAGGCACATCATACCCAAACCTATGGGTACAATGAAAGCAGTGCTTCGAGGAAAGTTCATAGCACTGAGTGCCTTCAAAGAGAAAACTAGGACAGCTCATATTAGCAAATTAACAGCTGAAATGAAAGAACTGGGGAAAAAAGAAGCAAACACTCCCAAGAGGAGCAGAAGGCATGAA
This sequence comes from Lophiomys imhausi, assembly GCA_907164525.1. NCBI lineage: Eukaryota > Metazoa > Chordata > Mammalia > Rodentia > Muridae > Lophiomys > Lophiomys imhausi. Next base: position 6,150 of record CAJQZJ010033406.1, on the reverse strand, counting down.
ATCATCAAACTTAGGATTGAAATCAACAACTTAGAAACAAAAAGAACAATACAAAGAATCAATGAAACCAAGAGTTGGTTCTTCAAGAAAATCAACAAAATAGACCCTTAGCCAAATTAATTAAAAGGCAGAGGGGAAAAACCCAAATCAACAAAATCAGAAATGAAAAGGGAGAAATAACAACAAACATTGAGGAAATCCAGAGAATCATTAGGTCCTACTTTAAAATCTGTACTCCACCAAATTTGAAAACCTAAATGAAATGGACAATTTTCTTAATAGATTCCACATACCAAAGTTAAATCAAGATCAGGTTAATAGCTTAAACAGCCCTATAACCCCAAAGGAAATAGAAACACACTTTTAAAATCTCCCAACCAAGAAAAGCTCAGGGCCAGATGGTTTCAGCACAGAATTCTACCAGACCTTCAAAGAAGAGCTAATACCAATACTCTTCAAACTCTTTCACAAAATACAATCAGAAGGAAGACTGCCAAACTCGTTCTATGAGGCCACAGTTACCCTGATTCCTAAACCACACAAAGACCCAAAAAAGAAAGAGAACTTCAGACTAAATTCCCTCATGAACATAAATGTAAAAATACTTAATAAAATACTGGAAAACTGAATCCAAGAACACATCAAAAGGATCATGCACCATGATCAAGTAGGCTTCATCCCAGGAATGCAAGAATGGTTCAACATACGAAAATCCATCAGCATAATTCACCATATAAACAATCTGAAAGAAAAAAAAATGCATGATCATCTCGTTAGATGCTGAAAAAGCATTTGACAAAATCCAACACCCCTTCATGCTAAATGTCCTGGAGAGAACAGGCATACAAGGACCATACCTAGAAATAATAAAGGTGATATACAGCAAGCCAGTAGCCAACATCAAATTAAATGGAGAGAAACTTGAAGCATTTCCTCTAAACTCAGGGACAAGACAAGGATGTCTACTTTCATCATATTTCTTTAACATAGTACTTGAAGTTCTTGCTAGAGGAATAAGACAGCTAAAGGAGACCAAGGGGATACAAATTGGAAAAGAAGAAGTCAAATTATCCCTATTTGCAGATTATATGATAGTATACATAAGCGACCACAATCATTCCACCAGAGAACTCTTACAGCTGTTAAACACCTTCAGCAAGGTGGCTGTATACAAAAATTAATTCAAAAAAATCAGAAGCCCTTCTTTATACACAAAAAAAAGATGTAACACTAGGGCAATCAAAGCCAGTCTGTCTTATTTCTGCTGCATAGCTTACCAGCTATCAGCAGGATGTGTGCTTCAGTGACTAAGACAAATATAAACAAGAACGTGAAAAATAAAAATAAATAAATGGGCTGAGAAAGAAATTAGGGAAACACACCTGAAGGGGCTGATAGGTTAATATAAGTTAGATTTAGTGAATACCTACGTTTCTGATACAGTCTCTTATTTCGGGGCATGAAGATCAACTGCTGT
>CAJQZJ010033405.1:0-14093 GCA_907164525.1 Lophiomys imhausi | reverse complement strand
TATTTATCCTTCTCAGCTCTCTGAGGTGGTTGAAGAATAGACAGCTTTAGTCTCACAGCTAAATTTTCAGTTGTTTAGGAATCAAGAGGGTGTTCTAGATCTAAGAAGATGGTTATAATAGTGATGCAAGTTAGTATGAAAGCTAAGTCAGTTATAGAACTTTAAACTCATGGAGATGGTTAGAAGGTAGAAGGTTAAAGTCAGGGGCCAAATATGTATGAATTGGACATTGGGAAGGTATTGTGGGCCATTTAACTCTCATAAATGTGACATAGATAATTCTGCTGTTTTGTATAGAATTTACTGTTATAAGAGAAAGAACCATTTGTTGGATTGAAAAGGGAAGCTGTTGTGGGGGAAGAGGGTGGAAGGGTGGGACAGGAAGGGGGAATAGGGAAGGGTTTGTGACTGAGATGTAACTTGAAGAAAAAAAATAAAGTACTTACATAAAAAAAGAAATAAATTACTTATTTCATTCTTTTTCATTTTTAATAATTTAACACCCTTTGCTTTATGCAAAGCACAAACTGAAACTTATATGTCACTTCTGTTTTCTCCCCTCTCTGGCTTCTTCTTCATTCCAATTTATTTTAGCTTATATATGATTTTTTAAAAAAAAATTAAAACTTGAATACATTTCTACACACAGGAGTTGTCATGTAATAAGAAACATATATATACATATATATCTGCTATCATCTGTCAATCTATTTATCATCTGTCTGTCTGTATTATATATTTATATTTTATATTTATAGTTTCAAATATATATATTTGAAAGAGATATTTGGTATTTAGTCTACAACTGTGTTCAATTTTCATTCCCTCCTAAATGATTTTTTTCAGATTTTTGACATTTCAGAAATTTAAAATTCAAGATACAGACTTTCATCATGTTTCTTTTTGTCTTGAGGAACAATTTCATTGTTCACACAATTTAACTTTTGTTTTCTCAGTTTCTTTCTCTAATTAGTAAATAACAAAGTGCTTTCATTATTTCTTTCTCTCTTTTTCTGTCCTAGCCCCATCCTCTGTCTCTGTCTCTCTCCTGAGATAAGTCCTCAATATGTAACCATGAGCCTGAATACATGCAAGTTGTTCTTACTCAGCCTCTCAACTCTAAGATTATAGGTATAAAGTCAACAACCCAAATATCTTCAATATTTTCTGCTGTCAATTGTCTTTGGTGTCATTCTGTCATATTCTCTCTCTCTCTCTCTCTTTCTCTGTCTCTCTCTCATTGTTTCCCTGTCTTTGTTTCTCTGTATCTCTCATGGATTGATACTCGAATATTTGGCTCTATCAAACCACATTTAAGACTGAGATTAATTACATTCCTAAATATAAAAAAAATCTTTGAGATTAATTTTCCATTTATTAATTTTTCATGTTTATTTATTATTTCAAGTTACATCTCCATCACACTGCCTTTTTCTACCCCTTCTTGTCCCTCCCTCCCACTCTCTCCTCCCTCCCCCAACCATACCACTCCTCCAATGTGGACTGTCCCTACATATCAGCAGCTTTCATTTCAACAGTCATATGAGGGCTAAGAGCTTCTTCTTGCACTGGGGGCTTACATGGTATCACCACTACACAAAGTGTTCCACTAACAAGTAACAAAATCTATGTTCCTGTTCCTTTTGGTGTGTTGATTGTAGGATAGTTATCCTATACTATATGGCTAAAATCTACCTATAAGTGAATAGATGCCATGTGCAAATTTCTGAGTCTGGGTAAGCTCACTCAGGATGAGCTTTTCTAGTTCCATCCATTTGGCTTCAAATTGCATGATTTACTTGTTTCTGATCGCTGAGTAGTATTCCATTGTGTAAATGTACCACAGTATTTTTATCCATTCATAGGTTGAGGGACATATGGGTGGTTTCCAGTTTCTAGCTATTACAAACAAGGCTACTATCAACACAGATGAGGAGATGTCCTTGTGGTTTGGTAAGGAATCATTTGGATGTATACCAAGAAGTGCTATGGGTAGGTCTTGAGGGAGAGCTATTCCAAGCTTTCTAAGATATCAGCAGACTGATTTCCATAGTGGTTGTACAATTTTGCACTCCCACCAGCAATGGAGGCGTATTCCTCTTTCTCCACAACCTTGCCAGCATGTGATGTCATTTGAGTTTTTGATCTTAGCCATTCTGACAGGTGTGAGATGGAATCTCACAGATTCCAGAAGAGGCCAAAGAGTTCCCTGTAACTGGAGTTACAGGAGGCTGCAAATCATTCATGATGAATAGTTAAACTGGCAATTTTGTTTTCTATTAGAACATCAAATGTTCTTAACTACTGACCTATCTTTTTGGTTCTTTTCTTGTTTTTGATATTGAAGATTTTGTCCAAGTTGATTGAGAAAAAAAAGTGATGATGTAGAAATATGAGAATACTTACAGTGGTATTCAATTGATTTACTGACTGTTCACTTGTTATAAGTAATATAAAAATATTGTGGTACAGAATATTCTCTCTCTTGGAGAATATGTTATCTGCTTGTCTATTGTTTGCTTTCATTGAAATAGAAACAATCTTGATTTTTGGAATATTTTCATAGTACACAGTACTGTTTCAAAAAGAGAAGTTTTTAAAAAATATATCATGGACATTGACATTGACCAGATATATCTTCTCATTTTCTTCACAAGTTCCCCATTCTGTTAATCTTCCTCTCCTATTTATCTTCTGTTTTTACATCATATATCATATGTATGTATAAATATGGCTTTAGTAGTTATAAATGTACAGTATATACAGATTTTTAATGCAATGAAATCCCATTTGTCAATTACTTGTGTTATTTCTTGAGGTATTAGTGTTCTTTTAACAAAACATTCCCCTATCTCTTAAAAAATCAAACACTTCCTTTATTTTAATATAGCATTTCCAAGTTTCTGTTTTTCTGTAGTTCTGTGATCAATTTTGATTTGACATGTGTAAATTGTGAAAGACAATGATAGATAATATTGAGTTTTGAATAGGAATGATATCCATATATTTGAACACTTACTCCCCAATTGGTGGAAGTGTTTGGGAAGGATCGGGAGTTGTGGCCTTTGAGGAACTGTGTCACAGGTATGGGCATGGTGGATTCGAAAGTCCCTACCTTTTCCAGTGAGCTCTCTTTACGTCCCACTGGCAGATAAGGATATAAACTATCAATTACTACCATAGCTTCATGCTTGCCTGCTGCACCCTACTGGGATGGTCATGGGAACTTCCCTATGGGACTGAAATCCCCCCAGTTATGTCATGGTATCTCTTCACAGAAATCAAGATCACAACTTAGTTATCTCCATTGTTCTACATGTAGATACTCAGCTTTCCTATTACTAGTTGGTAATTATCTGTCTTCTCGACAAGTTATTTTGTCACTTTCATGAAAAAATTACTTACATGAAGTTCTGCGTATTTATTTCTTCAAATTCTTTCTGTTCTTTGATTTATGTCTTTTAAAAATACTTTATTTAATTTTGTATCAATATACAAAGATCAATACCGATGTAGCCCAATACAATCTTAATTTTGCATTAATATACAAAGATCAATACCAATTTAGCCAAATATAATATTAATTTTGTATCAATATACAAAGGTATAAGGGCATATTCAATAATATGTCCTTTTTTCTTGATCTTTCCTATATTATGTCTATGTCCCATTTTTTTCTCAACTCTGTTCACTACTACATATGAGAGAAAGAAGGATACAGAAAAGAAAAAGAAAGAAGTCCCTGGGTCTAACCTCCAAAACCTATTTAACAAGACCATTTAACAGCTTGTAATCTCTTCCCCTAAATAACAAGATTTTCTATTATCCACCAAATGACCAAAGGGGGGAAAACACCCTCCCCACCTTGTGGGGATGGGACGTCACTCTCTTAAAATGACACTCTGCTGATTTGGGACATAGTAAGCCTGTTTGGGGCCCAAATAAGAATGGAACAATGGTTTAAAATGTTAATAGAATCATTTGATGTTCAGTCCTTTTGTGCTCAGCTATTTAAATGTCCTAAGAAGTTCGTGGACAAAAGCTGAACTTCAGGGCTTTACTGAAGTTCTGGCTCGAGCAGTCTGTGGAGCTGAACAATCTTAACGATTTTGAGTTGTTGAGGTTGTAGATATTTGGGGAAAGAGCTATTGAGGAAGTGTGCATGGCTGGATCATCTGGGCTACTTGTCTTCTTTGGTGTCTGATCTGTTTTCTTCTGAGGTTGTCCAGTTGTCCCTGGATTCCTTGGATGGATGCTTTAAATCTCCTGGCAAAATAAGAACAGAGCCTTGCCCTAATCCTAACTCTAGGGCACTATCTTTTTTTTTTTTTTTTTTTTGGAGGGGGGGTCAGGTAATATTTTTCCTGGAGCAAATTTGTTTTGTTTTGTTTTGTTTTTGACAATATGAAAAGTATTATCTTTCAATTCAGATTAAAAAAGAAATTATTTTGATATTTTGGAGCTAAACAAATATTTAAGTATATATTTTGAGATCTCAAAGGATAATTTGTTTGAATTTCAGCATGCCTTTTGTAAGTAGCTTTTAAACTTAAATCCTTCCAAATCCTATGTGCCTGTCACTGTGTTCTAAGTACTGGGATCAAAGATATATGATATTAAAGATGAGCTACACCACCCCTGGATCAAAGTTTTTCTCTATTTAGAGCTTGTTTTGTGTCAGTCTGACCTTGAGCTCTGAGATCTTCTGGTGTCTGTCTCTAGTGTGTTGGGATTAAGGGTGTATTCTTCTCAAATGACGGGATTAAGGGTGTGCACAATCACCACCCTGTTCCTTGTAACTCTAGAATTTATAAGACAACTAATTCTATAGTGATCATCCTGTCTCTGCTGGAGTTAAAGGCATTGGCTAACACCATGCATTTCATTTATTTTACCTTAGATCCAAATTTTTTCAACTCTTGAAGGTTTAGAAAACCAGGTTGAACAGCAGTGACCTTTAACTTATTTAAAGTATTTTAAACCTGTTACCTGCTTTTTAAAGCCAAACCATGAAAATTTCCTATATATCTATTAAAAAAATCTTTTAAGCTGCTATCAAGTTTGTGTATTCTATGTGACCACCTGCAGTCTAACATTCTAACCTGAAATTAAGGCCATTTTCCTTTCATGCCGATAAGGTAAGTATACCTTTGGTAAATTATAGTTTGAATTTTTTATACTGTATTTTTATTATATTTTTAAGCTTATTAACTCTTTTCTTTAAAAAGTATTATTTTGTTTTCTCAAGTTACTTCTAGAACATAGTTTCCTCCCTCCTCCCCTCCTGGCCCCTCCCTTCTTCTCTCCTTCCCTCCCTCCCTCCCTCCTTGTTGCTCTACTTGGTACAATCCTTCTCCTCAGATGAGGTGGTATTGACCCTTGAATACTGATGCAAAATTAAGATTGTATTGATCTTTGTATACTGATACAAAATTAAGATTATATTTGGCCACATTGGTATTGATCTTTGTATACTGATACAAAATTAAGGGTAATGCTTTTTAAATGTATTGTACCTAGTAATGCTTAAAAATGAAATGTGAAGTTTCAGACTTTTGCTACCAACTAACATAAATTGTTTAGGATAATTAAGAAATGCAAACCAATAGTCATTCAAGCTTGTCATTTCATTAGGTACTATGACAGTCTATCACAGTTATTTTCTAAGCTACTCAGAAATCAAGTTGCTAAGAGACAAACAACATTTGTTTATCTAAATATAAGAGATAGATGGGGGTCTTAAAAACCTCAAGAGATCTGTAGAATATGGCATTCAAAGATGTTTTCTTAACTTAGATTTTTTTTTGATATTGAGACATGTCAGATCCTGACAGCACTCCCCTATTCTACTCCAAGTAGAAGATGACAATCAAAGAATCTCCAGTGGGAGATGGTTGAATTAGTGGCAAGCCTATCACTTGGCAAGAAAAACCCCTTGCTTCAACTGTAGATAGAATGCTGTACAAAAAGGACAAAACTTGGAAGCAGGTAAGTCGACAGCCTAGCTCTGCCAAGACACCATAGGCAAGTACTTCATAATTCCTGCTTTATAATCAATGTATGCTAGAGAAATGGGGACAAATGGTTGAAGACTGAGGCTGTAATGTATGGAGGTAAAATGGGAACTGTCCAGGCAGCCGTTGGTATGTCATCTTTTAGTTTTGGAGGCTTCAGGCCCTGCACTTCCTATATAATCAGATATATTTACCCTTCTCAGGTCTCTGAGGTGGTTGAAGAATAGATAGCTAGAATCTCATAGTTAAATTTTGAGTTGTTTAGGAATCAAGAGGGTGTTCTGGACCTAAGAAGATGTTTTTAAAATTGTGATGAAAGTTATATAGAAGCTGAGTTAGATATAGAACTTTAAATTCATGGAGATGGTTAGACAGTAGAATGTTAAAGTCAGGTGCCAAATACATATGAGCTGAACATTGGGATTGTATGCTAAGCCATATAACTCTCATAATTGTGGTGTATTTATTTCTGTTGCTTTGTATTGTATTTATTGTTATAAGAGAAAGAACTATTTGTAGGACTGAAAGGGGGAGCTGTTGGGGGGAAAAGATATACCTTAAACTTAAAAAAAAAAAACAGAAGAGGATGGGGGGGTTGAGGGAGAAGAGGGTGGTAGTGTGGGACTGGAGGGGGGAGTAGGGAGGGGATAGTTATTGAGATGTAACTTGAAGAAATAAAAAATAAATTTAAAAAAGAAAAAATACTTTATTTATTCTTGAAATTTTCATACATTTATAAAATATATTATGATAATATCCAACTACTACTACCTCTCACCCATGCCCTACTTCCCAACTCCCGCTCAACTCCATGTGTTTTTAATGTTATTATTTGTAAGGACCTGAGTTCAATTAGTGATAACCATATGTGCATGGATGCAATCCATCTGAGGGGGCAGAGACAACTTAACAGTGAATTAATTCCTAAAACAACCTTTATAACAGTACCATGTCCTTTAAAAAAATATAAATTAGTGGTATAACTTGAAGTCAAATAACATGAGTTTCAGAAGAGTTATTTGTCTGATAATTGTTTTTCCTAGCTAAGTCCTTTTCATTATTGCTATATACAAAAGCCACTGATCATTTTAGATTGGTTTTGTGTCCTCATAATTTGTTGATATAGAGGTAACTTGACTTTCTTTTCATTTTGTATTTCTTCCATTTGTTTTTGTTGAGCTAATCTAGCTCTGATTTCAGGTATTGTATTGAATGAGAATGGAGAAAACGGACACAGTTTTCTCTTCCATTCTTCAGTAGAAAGACTATGAGCTCTGCTTCATTTACAATAATGTTGGGTAGGGTCTAGGGAGATTGTTCAGACAGTAAAGTGCCTGATATGTAAGCACAAAAGGTCGAGTCCAGATGTCGAGTGCCCATATAATGAGCAGGGAATATTTGCATATACCAACAACCTACAGGGAGAAGACAGAAACAGTAAATTTCTTGAATCTCATTGGTCAGCCAACCTCACCCAATGGATGAGCTTCAGATTCAATGACAGTCCTTGTTTCCAACAATAAAAGTGAAGAGTTATAAATGCTTCATGTATATGAATACTTGTATGTATAAAGTGGTGGTATAAACATTTTATATTCCTAGTTTCTTAAGATGTTTTAATTTACATATTAAACTTCTGTGACATCTGTGGAACAAAGCCCGTTTGGTCACATTGATATATGGCTAATTTGGTTTGCTGTGTTTTATTAAATGTGTTTGCATCCAGGATCATTAAGAGATTAGCCTCAATTTTTTCTTTTCTCTCTTTCTTTTTTTTTTTTTTTGAAGGAATCATTATCTGACCGCATTTCAAAAATCCTTCTCTTCCTATTTTATGCAGTAATTTGAGGATTTTGGCTCTTCTTTAAATTTTGGTAGAATCATGAAATGAATCACCTGGGCCTTTGTTTTAGTTGACAGGCATTTTAATACCACTACACTCATATGGATTGTTATAGATATACTTGAGTTGTTTATGTTTTATTTGTTTGAGTTCAGCAGCTCATATGTGTCTAGAATTTTATGAATTTCTTCTAAATTTTAGGGTCTATTGTAATATACTTGTATTTACTTCTTATTTTTGGAGATTATAATACAACTACATCATTTCCCCATCCCCTTTCCTTCCTCCAAACCCTTCCATATACACATCCCTCCTCTCTTTCAAAACAATGGCCTCTTTCTTCATTAAATGTTATTACATACAAATATGTACATATATATTCCTATATACATAAATACAACCTACTCAATTTGTATGTTACTAGTATATATGTTTTCAGGCTTTATTTCTCAGGATTGAATAATAAATTGGTATGTTATTCTCTTGGGAGGACTATTTCTCTTACTCTCAGCATTCCTTAGTTGCCATAGCCTTTGTATATGTTTGAGACCTCTTATGCTCTCCCCTATTAAGATGCTAAGTCAATCTAATATTTAATTTCAATATCTCCGATGTAACCCTGCTTCTATGTTTTTGTATGTATGTCTTGTCCATTGGATATACGAGAATTTTAAGGCCATTATTGTGTTGAGTTCAGTTAGTGTGCCTATATCTAGTAGTGTCCCAGAAACCAAATATTCCAATGTTTACGGTATAAATGTTTAACATTTTTATAGCTTCTGATGCAGAATGCCTTTAATATGAAGTGACCTTCTTTGTCACTTATAATTATCATTTGAAGTCTAATTATTCAGAATTTCAGGCTCCATTTGCTTAGAAAATCTTTACTATCATTGCCACTGTGTTGTGCTTCTTAGAAGCAACAAACACATAGGACCTCTCTTTAAATCCAATTTGCCATTGTTGCCATTAACCTTTAGAATTATTACTGAATGGAAAACATCAATTTCTTCATTCTTTGTTATAATTGATACATTACCAGTATTTATTTCTCTGCATTCTGTTCTAGTACAATTTAGCCTTTCTTGTGCTCTCATTGAGTGTTTTGATCTTCCTCAGTATGTAGTGACCTTTCAAGTATCTTCCGCAGTACTGCCTTGGTGATTATTCATTCTTTCAGTTTGTGTTTCTTATGTTAAATTACCATTTCTCTTTAAATTATGAAGGATAGCTTACCTGAATTAGTTATTTATAGTGATGATTATTATACTTGAGAGACTAAACTGCATTTTTCCATGTCCTGGTCTTTGAGTTTCTGTTGAGATAAGTGCTTTATTCTGATAGGTTTATGGTTGTATGTGAATTAATGTGTGTAGTTTGTGCTTCTTAAAGATCTTGTCTTTTAGTACATAGTCTTTTAATCATAGTATATTAACTATAACTTGGAATGGTTCTTGTATGTATACATGTGTGTGTGCTTGACATTCTAAATGACTTCTGTTGGCTGGAATTAGGGGTCAGTGTTGAAGAGTGCATTGTGCACTTCTAGAGGTCCTGAGCTCAGTTCCAAGCACTCATGGCAGGAGGTCACAACTGCCTATAACTATAGCCACAGAGAATCTAATGATCTCTTCCGGCCTTGGAGGCAACCTTCATAAACATACACACAAATAATAATTAATATAAATTTTAAATGTCTCTTATAGCTATATGTCTATCTATTTCCATGAATTAGGCAAATTTTCAGCTATGATTTTATTTAATATATGCTCTCTGCCATTACCTTGGACTGTTTGTTCGCTCTACACTATAGTTTATATGTTTGATATTTAATGGTGTCACTTATATCTCACTTGCTCTACTCATTATTATTATTTCATCTTTATTATTGTCTGTCTGGGTGTTCTTTTCTTCTAGTTGACTGAGCTTTTCATTTACAAACTTTCAATGTCATTTTTTTCCTCAGAATTTCTAGGGCTTTATTGAATTCCTCTTCCTTAGTCTCGAATTGATTTCTATATCTTGCTCAGCTATTTCTCTGTTTTAATTCATTCTGGACTTTATTCATTCCTTTTTTATTTTGCTGTAGCTATCATTACTGTGTTTTGTATGTGGGGTAGCATTTGTGAATATGAACATGCAGAGGTCAGAGTAAAACCTTAGTGCTGAATCTCAGACACCTCCGATTTTCTTGTTGTTGTTGTTTTTGTTTGTTTGCTTGTTTTGAGAAAGAATGTATCACTATACCAGAACTCACTGAGTTTCCTAAGGTTGCTGAATAGTGAATTCCAGGTATCTCTCTATTTCTACCTGTGTTGTATTTGGACTACACATGAGCACCTCCTCACTGAGATATTTTCCATTAATTAATTAATTTATTTATTTATTAATAATTAATGTAATGATACATCCTGATCACAGTCCCTTCTCCCTCCTCTTCTCCCAGTACCCTTCTCACAGGCAGCCTCCCTCCCATATTCCCCTCCCCCTTCTCCACAGAGAAGAGGGCTTCTGGGGTGAAACTCAGGGCTCCCTACTGACATGGCAAATATGTTACTGAATTATCTCCACAGTCCTTGAATTTGCTTACAATCATGTTACTGACGTCTCCAATAATTCATGCTGTATTTAGTTTCCCATGAAAGCCACTATAAAAATGCTCTGTAGAAAAGTGGGAAGAAAGTTCAAGAAGCTGAAATACCACAAAATAAGAGAGCCAGTTGAATAATAAGAGAGAACCATAAAGGAGTGTTTGCTAGGAATTATTATTGACCTCACACATATTTGTATAAAAGTGGACTTTCTAAGAAGCATAAAGAAAACCTCTCAGGATGATAGACCTTAAGCAGGAGACAGATAATCTTTGCACTAACTTCCTTTACCCATGAAAAGATTTTTCTATAAGTGTGCTGCCTCTTCCCCAAACAGAGGATGCTTGTCTAGGCTGAGTTGTTAAAGTATTGTAGAATATTCCAATCAATAGAGCAGAAAAAATGGCATATGTTCCCCATTGGGAGGAAATCAATAGTCAGGGGACATCTAATCTGGGCTCCTAAGCTGCTCATTTTTATTCAGACATCTGTGTCCTTGGAGTTATAGAGCTGAAACCTGGTAGATATAAAACCACAGATGACTGGAGAATGGTGAGTTGTTAAAAGTCATGAGTCTAGTCAATTTAACATGAATGACTTATAGGAACCAATTACTTTCAAGATATGCCTCCCAATCACACTGAATCCACCTTGTAGAAGGAAATATTTACAAGTTACTACTGTACAGTTCAAGCAAGTGGCATAGTCTCGGAAGTGAAATACTCACTCTAGACAAAAGAAAGGAAGAGACGTGGGGGGCAGAGAGCAAGGCAAGCAAAAAAACTGAAGGCCTCAAGTGTAGGGATTGGATACCAACACAGCCACAAAACCTGTGACCTACAGTGTATCCTGCCTGCAGAATGTTCTGGGACTGGAGTCCAGCAGAATTGTCATCAAAGAGACCAGAGAGACATCATCACAACTAATGGGAGCGGATGCAGAGTCCACAGGCAAACATTGGTGGATCTAGAGGGTCTTGAAGAGGAAGAGGAAGGATCAGAGGAACCAGAGGAGTCTAGGACACTAGAAAAACAGGGCCCACAGAATCAACTGACTGAGGCTCAGGGCAACTTGCAAAGATCAGGAAGCCTGTTGGGGTCTGACCTAAGTCCTCTGCATATTTGTTATTGCTGAGTATCTTGGTGTTCCTCTGGGAATCCGAACAGTGGGAGCCGGGGCTATTCTTGACTCTTTTGTCTACTTGTGTGACTCTTTCCTACTGAGTGGCCTTGTCCAGCTTTGATGTGATAGTATGTGCCTGGTCTTCTTGTAGCTTGTTAGGCTATATTTGGCTAATGTCCCTGGGAATCCTGCTCTTTTCTGAGGGGAGTCAGGCGCAACAGGGATGGCGTAAGGTTTATTAAGGTAGGAAGTTAAGGGCGGAGCCACGGGGGAGTGGATGAGAAAGAATGAAAGAGGGGCATTAGGAAAGAGGGACAGAAGAAGAGAGGCATGAGGAAACCTGAAAAGAGAAAAAGAGACTATGAAAGATGTAGGCTGGAGCTTTTTTCCACCAGGTGTGGTGCAGCTGATGATGTAAGCAATTAAGGACACTAAAGGACTTTAAAGTCAGGCTAGCAGGAATGCCTGTAGAGTTACATGTTTGCATTAAGTCATTTTTGTATTTAATTTATGCAGTAATTAAATAAAAATCTACTTAAATTGACATAACAATATTAAACTGAAATGAATTAAACTTTTATATATTATGTTACATGTAAGAAGTTAAGGTAATTTCATTAATTGCATTTTGGTTGTGCTTAATTTCATCCCATAATATTTTACACATATGCTTTTTAAAAAAATATGTAGAATAGTAATAAGGCGCCCTGGCAGATAGGAACAAATATTATGTCACAGATACATTTGCATTTATTATGTTTTGTTATGTTCATCTAATTTCAATTGCTTCTGTGTTGTGAATCTCTTTCTGCATCCTTTCATTACCCTCTGTTTTTGGCTCTTTTTTCTTTTCCTTCTCTCATATATTATATCCAGACCTCAATTTCCCCTGCTTTCCCTCCCCCTGTCTCTCCCCTGTACCTCCCCTCTCTTTCAGATCCACCCCTTCTGACTCCCCTCAGACTGAGGGCGTGAGTAATTTCATCTTATAACTAAAGGGCGCTAGCCCATGAACTTGGACCCTATCCTACTTGCTTTATTTAAATCACCTGACAGAAACAGTTTCCTTCCAGCTTTTCTGATTTCCTGATCTCTGTGCTTCTGCACCCACCACCAGAAGATTGGTGAGTTCCCTAGCCCTTTATCCCAATACCAACAGGGTAATTTTTTATTTTGTAACTAGGGCATTTTCCCCAGCACTGGTCTAACCTCATGATAACTGTTGGGGCCTCTTTCTTTAGCATAGCCATTTATGTTTTCAGTCTCCATTTTAGTTATAAGATGAAATTGCTCACACTTTGTTACCTTGACACTCTGAAGAGTCCCCAACTACAGCTCCTTTTGGGACCAATCAAATTAAAGGTCAGTTAGAAATGCTTAGCCACATTTGAATAGATCTTTGTATATTGATACATAATTAAAGGTAACGCTTCCTAATGGTATTGTACCTAGAGATACTCAAAAATGAAATCCCTCTCAGGTCTCTGAGGTGGTTGAAGAATAGATAGCTAGAGTCTCATAGTTAAATTTTGAGTTGTTTAGGAATCAAGAGGGTATTCTGGATCTAAGAAGATATTTTTAAAATTATGAGGCAAGTTAGTATGAAAGCTGAGTTAGATATAGAACTTTAAACTCATGGAGATGGTTAGATAGTAGAATGTTAAAGTCAGGTGCCAAATACATATGGACTGGACATTGGGAATGTATGCTAAGCCATATAACTCTTATAATTGTGGCCTATTTATTTCTGTTGTTTTGTATTGTATTTATAGTTATAATAAAAAGAACCATTTTTTGGACTGAAAGGGAGAGCTGTTGGGGGGAAAAAAGAAATACCTTAATCAAAAAAAAAGAAGAAGAGAAGAGGATGGGGGGGTTGAGGGGGAGGAGGGTGGAAGGATGGGACTGGAGGGGCGAGTAGGGAGGGAATTGTGATTGAGATGTAACTTGAAGAAATAAAAAATAAATTATTAAAAAAAAAAGAAATGTGAAGCTCTGGCCTCTTGATACCAACCGTCTTAAACTGTTTAGGATAGTTAAGAAAAACAAACTCCTAGTCATGCATGCATTTCACCTTGTTAGCTACTATGACAGTCTATCACAGATATTCTCTAAGCTACTCAGTAATCAAGTTGTTAAGAGACAAGCAACATTTGCTTATCTAAATACAAGAGATAGATAGGACATCTTCAAAAACCCCAAGAGATCTGCAGAATATGGCATTCAAAGATGTGGTCTTAAATTAAGATTTTTTTTTTATATCATGACATATCAGCTCCTGACAGCACCCCCTATTGTACTCCATGTAGAAGAAAAACATCGAAGAATCTCCAGTGTGAGATGGTTGAATTAGTGGCAAGCCTATCTCTTGGCATGTAAAAACTCCTTGCTTCAACTGCAGACAGACTGCTGTTCAAAAAGGACAAAACTTGGTAGCAGGGAAGTCGACAGCCTAGCTCTGCCAAGACAGGGTAGATTAGTCCTTCATAATCCCTGCTCTACAATAAATGTCTGTCAGAGAAA
>CAJQZJ010033397.1:0-62923 GCA_907164525.1 Lophiomys imhausi | reverse complement strand
AAGAAATTAAATGCCAAGAAACCAAATAATCCAATCAAAAAATGGGGGACAGAGCTAAATAGAGAATTCACAAAGGAGGAATCCCTAATGGCTGAGAAACACTTGAAGAAATGCTCAACATCCTTAATCATCAGAGAAATGCAACTCAAGATGACTCTGAGATTCCATCTCACACCTGTCAGAATGGCTAAGATCAAAAACTCAAATGACAGCACATGCTGGCGAGGGTGTGGAGAAAGGGGTACCCTAATCCATTGCTGGTGGGAGTGCAGGCTTGTACAACCACTATGGAGGTCAGTCTGGCGATATCTTAAAAAACTTGGAATAGCTCTGCCTCAGGACCCAACCATACTACCTCTGGGTATACACCCAAATGCCTCTTCACGGAATCATAAGGAAGTTTCCTCATCTATGTTTATAGCAGCCTTATTTGTAATAGCTAGAAACTGGAAACAACCCAGATGTCCCTCAACCGAAGAATGGGTCAAAAATCTGTGGTACATCTATACAATGGAATATTATTCAACTATCAGGAACAATGAAATTATGCAATTCGCAGCCAAATGGATGGAACTAGAAAAGCTCATCCTGAGTGAACTAACCCAGACTCAGAAGGACACATATGGCATCTATTCACTTACAGTAGGATTTTAGCTATATAGTAGAAGGTATTGATACTACAACTAACACACCAAAGGGAACTTGGACATAGACTTCTTATTTTTAATTTTTATTCTTTATCTATTTTTTATATATTAGTTATTTTTTTTCCTATTTTTTAGTCTTTTTTATCTATTGTATGCTTATTGGTTTGTTTGTTTAGTAGTTCTCTCTCCCGGGCAACAAGACACTTTTCACTGATGGTACTGCTTCATAGATCCCCAATGAATGAAGAGGCTCTTGGCCCTCATACGACCTCTCAAATGAGATGAGGGACTGTTATATAAGGACACGCCACCCCAGAGAAAGGGGATGGAAGGGTTAGGAGGTAAAGAAAAAAAATTAAATGTGATGTTTCGGCCTTTTACTACTAATTGTCATAAACTGTTTAGGATAATTAAGAAATGCAAACTAATGGTTATGCAAGCCGGTCATTCAGTTAGGTACTATGACAGCCTATTATAGTTACTTCCTAAGCTAATCAGAAATAAACCGGCAAGAGACAAGCAACATCTGCTTACCCTAATATAAGAGATAGATAGGGCCTCTTCAAAAACCTCAAGAGATCTGCAGAATATGGCATTCAAAGATATTTTCGTAACTTTAGATTTTTTTATATCAAGGCATATCAACTCCTGACAGCACCCCCTATTCTCCTCCAAGTAGAAGATGAGCATCGAAGAATCTCCAGTGGGAGATGATTGAATTAGTCGCAAGCCTATCTCTTGGTAAGAAAAGCCCCTTGCCCCATCTGTAGACAGAATGCTGTCCAAAAAGTACAAAACCTGGAAGCAGGTAAGTCGACAGCCTAGCTCTGCCAAGACAGGGTAGGTAAGTCCTTCATAACCCCTGCTCTACAATCAATGTCTGTCAGAGAAGCGGGGCCAAATGACTGAAGATCGATGCTGTAATGTATGGAGAGAAAATGGGAACTGTCCAGGCAGCCACAGGTATGTCATTTCTTAGTTTGGGAAGCTGAAGGCCCTGTACTTCCTATAAAATCAGATATATTTATCCCTCTCAGGTCTCTGAGGTGATTGAAGAACAGATAGCTAGAGTCTCATAATTAAATTTTGAGTTGTTTGGGAGTCAAGAGAGTGTTATAGATCTAAGAAGATACTTTTAAAATTGTGTTGCAAGTTAGTATGAATGTTGAGTCAGATATAGAACCTTAAACTCATGGAGATGGTTAGATAGTGGAATGTTAAAGTCAGGTACCAAATACATATGGACTGGACATTGGGAATGTACGTTAAGCCATATAACCCTCATAACTGTGGCCTAATTACCTCTGTTGTTTTGTATTGCATTTATTATTATAAGAGAAAGAGCCATTTGTTGGACTGAAAGGGGAAACTGTAGGGGGAGATAAGATATACCTTAAATTTAAAAGAAAAAAAAAGGGAAGAGGATGGGGGGTTGAGGGTGGGAGTGTGGGACTGGAGGGGGAATAGGGAGGGGACTGCAATTGATATGTAACTTGAAGAAATAAAAAATAAAGGAAAAAAAAGAAGTACCATAATCCTTACTCCTTTTAAAATGTACATTAATTACAGTGGGGAAATTCAGTCTTACTGGTACAAGTGTAGAACTTGGCTCAAAAACCTAAAATTGGAGGCTGGAATATTATATAACTTTTCCAATAGTTTCACAAGGACCTCTGAAGAAAATATATTTCATATAGATTTGTTTGATATCAGTAAATCAACACAAAGTCGACTTATAAACATTTGTCTTTTATCTACGTTTCTTACAAGCCAGGGAATATATTGCATTGCATTTATTGCATTTAACTATACTAAACCACATAACAAAAGCAATTAAAGGAAACTAGGCCTGACAATGTTTTCATCCCCTGCTATTCTCTGTGTACTGGCCTACTAACTCAAACAAATATCTCTTTTTTTCCCTTCTTGCTTTATTTCCTTGTCTGGAAGACAGGAGACCTTCAAGTGTCAACTGTAGTGGTAGAAGCTGCTGGTAACTTTACTGGGGAATCTTCACTAGATTGATCAGTGGCATCGGTATTATCTTCATCTCTGGCCTCTGCTTGCCCTTGTTCATCTTCATCTCTGGCCTCTGCTTCCCCTTGTTGTTCTTTCAGAACCCTTTGGTAAAAGATTGTGTAGGCACCAGGTGTTGATTTGCGGATCTTGGCCAAAAACTGCAGGACTTTCTTCTTGTTTGGTTCGGCATCGGCTTGGGGACCCCAGAGGAACTCATAGCGTGGAGGATCGCTGTCGGCCACCTGGCGGTACTCCACCAGGTACTTCAGCTGCACCAAATACTTGGTCATGAGCTTCCGGGACTCACCAAAGACGTGGTGCTTCTTCCCTCCATAAATTTGCTTCTTCTTCAGGATCTCCCGTATATCTTCCTCGCTGATGCAATTGCCACGAATGAGAATTACAATCAGGATACTTATCAGGAAACCTGTCTTGGGTAAACTTTGCCAGCACGAATCCTCCCGTTGTTGGGGAGCTTCAGCATGCTGATGAGGTCATATGCAGGCTTACTGGAATTCACCTCCCTCACTTCCACTGCAAAGGCCATCTCCAGCTTCTCAGAGGCTTTCCTGAGGATCTCAGGGAAGTCCTCTACATACTTCCTGTTGACAACCCTCAGCATTTCTTCCTTGGTGCTGAGCTGCTTCAATTTGTAGTTGTGGAGCAGGTACTGATACAGCACCACCTCCCTTCCTGCTATCATATCTTGGTGCGGAATGAATGGTAGTGCATGGATTCACCCCAGCAGGGCGTTCCCTTTCCTTACTTTGCTCACTTTCCTCACTGGAACTTTCATCTGATTCAGAGGAACAAATATCCAGAGTAGTTGTGGGAGATGGTGTTGCTTTCTGATGTGCCCTGGGAATGCTGGATGGCTCAGTCTCAGGCTGGTTCTGGGAGGCAGCAGAGGTCTCTTCTGCTGCATTCTGAGAATCTCCAGAAACCTGAGCCTCACCTTGAGCCCAGTGGCCATTCTTCTGAGCACAGAGCTTACGCTTCTGACTGGCAGGCATGATGAGGGACAATAGCAAGATGTTTGATAAGGACTCTGGTGATGCAGACACCTGATGAGAGAAGAATGAAATTAGATGAACACTCTCTATCAGGGGGTTTCTCCTTGTCTTTACCAGAGTCAGCTTCTGTTTCTTTCCATGAGAGCAGGTGTTTAGGTATTTGGTTACTACAGGAAAGACACTAAGCCATGTGAGCTTTTAGATCCCTGTCTCTTGAAGTGACACTTTACATATTGATATTCTTATTGTTTCAGTGCCCCCCTTTATTTTTGTTAATCAAACCCCTCAAATCAATTACGTTGATATTCTTTTTACTCTGGCAGTCTATCTAATCCAGTATTTTGAGCACTAAACCTGTTTTTTAAAATATCTGGCATACAACTAAAGTAATGATTTAAAAATACGGAAATGTCAATAAGAACATTAGAAATTTAAAAAAATTAGTTAAGATAAAAAAAATACATAAAAGTCAAATGGTAAGTTTCACTGCAGGAAGAGTGGAACAGCACAGCTCCTAGACTGGTTCAGATCAGTAGTCTGTCCTACTGATTGCTGCTGCAATAATCTTGACACATTTTTAGATTTATTCTTTATTTTATGGCTATGTGAGAGTGCCTGTATGTATGAATATATGTATATATTTATGTTCACCACCTGTGTAATGGGGCTTAGATTTCTTTAGTGAATCTGAAATGCAGATTCTTGAAAGGACATGCAAATGAAATCAGTTTAAGACTCTTGGGTTTAAGTAGGAAAGCCCTGGTAAGTGAAAGGGGGCTTTTTCCCTTGGCATTGTTTCTCAAGGCAGCCTAGGCCACACTTTGAAAGTCTCTAATGAAGATTTCATAGGCTGCAGCATGCTAGACAACAGGCCCTGCACCCTGCCAGTATAGCACACTATATCTACTCCTGGATTTGGTGTTTGTTGGAGAGCCAGCCCTGAGGCAGTTAGTGTCAGAGAGTCAGCTCTGCCTTAGGTCTGCTATGTGCTGGTGTTGGCTAGGGAGAGATATCCTGCCATCCATTTTGCCCTCACCAACATTGGACAATGTGAGATCTGGACAAGATTTGGTTACAGGAGCAGGAGTGATGTCCCTGTAACTCACAGGCTGTAGCAAAGGAGAGAGCATAGCCTACACCCTGCCATGATACCACACTACATGTATATGTGGATTTTACTTGATCCTTTCCTGAGGTAGTGAGTATGGGAACACGAACCTTGCCTTTGTTGTGTTATGTGGTGATTTTGGCTATGAAGAGATGCCCTCCCCTCCCTTTTGCTCTCACAACCATTGGCCAACAGAAAATCTGGCCCAGATGGGGTCACAGGAGCAGGAGAGCTTGTCCTATACCTTACAGGCTGCAGCCAGGGGCCCAGCAGACCTTGGACCCTGCCAAGATTACACACAAGGCTGGTCCTGGATATGGGGGCTATGGGTGAGCCAGCCTGATGGAATGAGTTTGGTAGAGCCTGGCCTGCCTTTTGTGTGCTATGTGATGGTATTGGCTAGGAAGGGGTACCCTCCCTCCCTTTTGCCCTCACCACCATTGGACAACAGAAAATCTGACCCATATGGAGTCACATGAGCAGGAGAGCTGTCCCTATACCTCACAGTGTGTAGCACTGGGGACAGCAAGCAATGGACCATGCCAAGATAGCACACTATGCTTGTTCTGGATATGGGGCCTGTTGGTGAAACACCACTGTAGAAGTGAATGTGGGAGAGCCAGCCATGCCTTTTTTCTGGTTGGTGGTTGTATTGACTAGGGTGAGATATCCTCCCCTCCCTTTTGCCCTTACCAATATTTGCCGATTGGAGATCTGGCCCACATGGGGTCACAAGTGCAGGAGAGCTGCCCCTGTACTTCATAAGCTGCAGCAATCGGGAGACCAGTCACTGCACCTCTCCTGGGTAACATACTAGAGTTGCTCCTGGATATGGAGGTTATGGGTGAGCCAGTCCTAAGGGAATTATGTGGGAGAGCCAGCACTGCCTTCAGTCTGTTTTGTGGTGGTGTTGGAAAGGGAGATATGGTCACCCCTCTCTTTTGCACTCACTACCTTTGGCCCACAGGAAATCTGGGCCAGATGAGGTCAAAAGAGCTGGAGAGCTTTCCCTGCCACGCAAACGCTACAGGACCATAGAGAGACGACCCTGCACCATGCCATGATAGCACACTACAGCTGGTCTTGGATATGTGGTTTCTGGGTGTGCCTGCCCTGAGGGAGTGTTAGTGAGAGACTCAACCATGCTTTTGATCAGCTGTGTGATGGTGTTCTAAAGGGAGAGATGCCCTTCCCTCTCTTTTGCCCTAAACCATTGGCCAACACGAGAATTGGCTATGATTGGGTCACAAGAGCTGGAGAGCTCTCCCTGTCCCTCACAGGCCACAGCCCTCAGGGGAGCACACCCTGCATCTTCCCTGGTTAACACCCTAGAGACGGTCCTGGATATGGGGTTATGAGTGAGACAGCAATGAGGGTGTGAGTTTGAGAGGGCCACCCCTGACTTTTTTCTGATATGTGGTGGAATTGGCTAAGGAGATATGTAATTCCCCTTATGCCCTCACCACCATTGGTCTACAGGAGATCTGGCACAGATGGGGTCAAAAGAGCAGGAAAGCTGTCCCTGTACTTTATAACCTGCAGCACTTTGGAGGGCAGGCCCTGAACCCTGCCAGGACAGCACACTACAGCTGGTCCAGGATATGGGGTTTGTAGGAGAGTTAGTCCTGAGGGAGTGAGTGTGGGAGAGTCAGTCCTGCCTTTGATCTTCTATGTGCTTATGTTGTCTAGGAAGAGATATCCTGCCCTCCCTTATGCCCTCACCCACCATTGGTCAATGTGAGATCTTTCCCAGATCGGGGTACAAAAGCAGGATGGCTTTCCCTGTCTCTCACAGGTTGTAGTACTGGAGAGAGCAGGCCCTGCACCCTGCCATGACAGCACACTACAGCTGCTACTGGATATGTGGATTGTGCTTGATCCTTTCCAGAGGTAGTGAGTGTTGGAGAACCAACCCTGCCTTGTTTGTGTTATGTGGTGGTTTTGGCTATGGAGAGATGCCCTTCCCTCCCTTTTGTTCTCACAACCATAGGCAGACAGAAAATCTTGCCCAGATGTGGTCACAGGAGCAAGAGAGCTGTCCCTGTCTCTCACAGGCTGCAGCACTGGGGAGACCAAGGCTTAGACCATGCCAGTAGAACATGCTAGAGTGATCCTGGATATGGGGCCTGTGGGTGTGCCAGCACTGCAGGAGTGAGGGTGTGAGAGCCAAACCTGCCTTTTTCTTGCATGTGGTGTTATTGGCCAAGGAATCTTATCTTCCCCCTTTTTGCCCTCACCACAATTGGCTCAAAGGGATCTGCCCCAGATGATGTCACAAGAGCAGAAAGGTTGTCCCTGTCTGTCACAGGCTGCAGCACTTGGAAAATCAGACCCTATACCTTTCCTGCATAGCATACTGGAGCTGGTCTTGGATATGTAGGTTTTGGGTGAGCCAGCCCTGAGGGAATTATTGGGAGAATCAGCACTGCCTTCAGAGTGCTTTGTGATAGTGTTGGATAGGGAGAGATGCCCACCCCTCCCTTTTGCCCTCACCACTGTTGGAGCACAGGAAATCTGGCCCACATGGGGTCTAAAGAGCAGGAGAGCCAACACTGCCGCTCACATGCTGCAGCACTGTAAAGAGCAGGCCCTGCCCCATGCTATGGTAGCACACTACAGCACTTCATGCATATACAAGTTCTGGGTGAGCAAGACCTGAGGGAGTGAGTATGAGAGAGCCAACCCTGCCTTTGGTCTGCTATGTGGTAGGTTTGTCTATGGAGAGTTACTGTTTCCTCCCTTTTGCACTTACCACCATTGGCCAACAGGAGAACTGGCCCAGATGGTCAGAAAGGCAGGAGAGCTGTCTATGCCCCTCACATGCTAAAGCACTCAAGATGGCAGGCCCTGTACCTTGCCTGAGTAGCACACTTCAGCTACTCTAGGATATGAGGGTTGTGGGTGAACCATCGCTGAGTGTATGAGTGTGGGAAAGAAGTGTTGCCTTCTGTCTGCTATATGGTAGTATTGGCTATGGATAGATATCCTGCCCTCCCTTTTGCCCTCACCACCATTGGCCTAAAAGAGATCTGTCCCAGATGGAGTCACACGAAACAGAGAGTTGTCCCTGCCCCTCACATGCTGAAGCAGTCAAGGGACAAGGCACTGAACCTTGCCTGAGTAGTACACTACAGATGCTCCTGGATATGGGGGTTTTGGGTGAGCCAGGTCTGAGGGAGTGAATGTGGGAGTGCCAGCCTTGCCTTTGATCTCCTTTGTCATGGTTGGCTAGGGAAAAATGCCCTTCCCTCCGTTTTGCACTCACCACCATTGTCCAAAAGAAGATCTGGCTCAGATGTGGTCACAAGTGCAAGAGAGCTGTCCCAGTCCCTCACAGTGTGCAGCACCGGGGAGAGGAGGCTCTGCACTCTACCAGGATAAAATACTAGAGCTGCTCCTGGATGTGGGGTTTGTGGGCAAGCCAGCCCTGAGGGAGTGAGTGTTGGAGACCCAACCCTGCGTTTGGTCTGCTATGTGGTGGTGTTGGCTAGGGACAGATGCCCTCCCCTCACTTTTAAAAACCCTCAAAAGCATTGGACAACAGGAGATATTTCCCAGATGTGTTCACTATAGCTGGAGAGCTGTGTCTGTCCCTCAGTGGCTGTAGCATTCAGAGGAGCAGGCCCTAGCCTACCCAGGTCAGCTTACTACAGCTGGTCATGGATATGGAAGTTGTGGGTGAGCCAGCCTTGAGGCAGTGAATATGGGAGAGCCAGCACTGCCTTTTCTCTGGTATATGCTTGTATTGGCTAGGGAGAGATGTCTCCCTTCCCTTTTGGCCTCACCAACATTGGACAACAGGAGATCTGGTGCAGATGGTGTCTCAACAGCAGGAGAGCTCTCCCTGTACCTCACAGGCTGCAGCACTGTGGAGAGAAAGCCCTGCAAGCTAGCAGGGGAACATCCTAACTACTGCTGGATATGGAGTTTGTGACTGAACCAGTCCTGAGGGAATAAGGTTTGGATAGCTATCTCTGAGGGAATAAGGTTTGGATAGCTAGCCCTGCCTTCAGTGCATAATGTGGTGGTGTTTCCAAGGGAGAGATGTCCTCCCTAACTATTGCCCTCACCATAATTGACCATAAGGAGATCTGGCCCTGATGGGTTCACAAGAAGAGTAGAGATGCCCCTGTCCCCTACATGCTGCAGAACTCTGGAGAGCAGTCCCTGCACCCTGCCAGGAAAGCCCACTACAACTGTTCCTGGATTTGGGGGTTGTGGGAAAGACAGCCCTGAGGGAGTGAGTGTGGGAGAGCCAGCCCTATCTTTGGTCTACTATGTGGTAGTTTTGGCTAGGGCGAAATTTCTTCCTCTCCCTTTTGCATTCATCACCATTGACGGAAAGGAGATCTGGCCCAGTTGGGGTCACAAGTGCAGGAGAACTGTGACTGTCCTTCACGGTGTGCAGCACTGGGAAGAACAGTTCTTGGACCCTGCCAAGATAGCACACTAGGGTGGTCCTGGATATGGGGGCTATGGATGAGCCAGCAATGAGGGAGAGAATGTGGGAGAGGAGCCCTGCCTTTTTTTCTAGTATGTGGTGATATTGGCTAAGGAGAAATGTGTACCTCCCTTTTGGCCTCACTACCATTGGCCTACAGGAGATCTGACCCAGATAGGATCACAAGATCAGGAAAGCTGACCCTGTACCACATAGGCTGCAGCACATGGGAGACCAATCCCTGCACCTTTCCTGGATATCATGCTACAGCTGGTCCTGGATATAGAGGTTTTGTGTGAGCCAGCCCTGAGGTAATAATGTGGAAGAGCCAGCACTGCCTTCAGTCTGCTTTGTGGTGATGTTGGATAGGGAGAGATCCCTACCCTTCCCCTTTTCCCTCATCACCACTGGTGGACAGGAAATATGGCCAGATGAGGTGACAAGAGCAGGAGAGCTCTACCTGCCACTCACATGCTGCAGCACTGTAGAGAGCAGGCCTTGCAGCATGCCAGGATAGCACACTACTCCTAGTCCTGGAAATGTGGGTTCTGGGTATGCCAGCCCTGATGGAGTGAGTATGAGAGAGCCAACCCTGCCTTCAGACTGGTATGTGGTGGTGTTGGCTATGGAGAGATGTCTTCCCCTCCATTTTGTTCTCAACATTATTGATCAACCAGTGATGGGGTCACAAGTGCTGGCGAGCTTCCCCTGCCCATCAAAGGCTGCAGCACTAGAGAGAGCAGGCCCTGCACCCTGCCATGGTAGCATATTATAGCTGGTCCTGGATATGTGGGTGTGTGGGTGAGCCATCTCTGAGGGAGTGAGTGTGCAAGACCCAGCCCTGCCTTTGGTCTGCTATGTGGTAGTGTTATCTATGGAGAGATGCTCTCCCCTCTTTTTGCCTGCACCACCATAGTGCCATGAGAATTCTGGCCCAGATGGTGTCAAAAGATCAGGAGAGCTGCCCCTGTCCCTCACAGGCTGCAGCACTGAGAAGAGGACCTTTCCAGGATAGCACACTACAGCTGGTCCTGGATATGTGTGTTGTGGGTGAGTCAGCCCTGAGGGAATGAGTGTGGGAGAGCCAGGCCTGCCTTTGGTCTGCTATGTGTTGGTGTGTTGGCTAGGGAGGGATTCCTTCCCTACCTTTTTCCCTCACAATAATTGGCCAACAGGGGATCTGGCCCTGATGGGGTCAGAAGTGTAGGAGAGCTGTTCCTATCCTTCACATGCTGCAGCACTTGGGAGATCAGGCCCTGCCCCTTTCTATAGTAGAACTGGCCGTGCCAATGGAGGTTCCAGGTCCAGAACCAGGGCTTTTATTTGGCAGACCTCAATATCTACCCCATAGATGAACTGCTGGAGTGCAGAAAGAGGTCTGTTTCACAACCAAGAACTGCAATATCTCCATGACACAGGAAAATTTTGGCATATTTTAGAGGAGTTTCAGTGAGGTTCCAATACTGAAGGAGTAGCAGAAGTCAGGGCCTTCTTTCTAGACTAAGGAATCCTTATAATGAACATTTGCAGGCAGAATGGTGTACAAAGCAGAATAGTCTGCAGCTGCCAGAATTAGCTGTTATTTTCTATGATGTGACAGATTGCAAGGGTGGAGATTGGGTCTGAGGAGAGGTGAGAGATGGGAGATAGGGGTGCATGATGTGAAATTCACAAAATAACATTTTTCAATATAAAAAAAAGAAAAAGATCCTTTTATTGGAGCCCTGACTTCTGTCTGCTATGTGCTGGTGTTGGCTAGGCAGAGATATCCTGCCCTCCCTTTTGCCCTCACCACTATTGGAAAATGTGAGATCTGGCACAGATTGGGTCATAAGAGCAGGAGAGATGTCCCTGTCGCTCACAGGCTGTAGCACTGGGGAGAGCAACCCCTGCACCATGCCATAATAGCACACTACAGCTGGTACTGTATATGTGGATTGTGCTTGATCCTTCCCTGAGGTAGTGAGTGTGAGTGAACCAACCCTGCCTTCTTTGTGTTATGTGGTGATTTGGCTATGGAGAGATTCCCTCTCCACCCTTTGGCTCTCACAATCATTGGCCCATAGAACATCTGGCACAGATGGGGTCACAGGAGCAAGAGAGCTGGTCCTATACTTTGCAGGCTGCAGCCATGGGCACAGGAGGCCTTGGACCCTGCCAAGGTAGCATGCAAGTCTTGTCCTGGGTATGGGGGTTGTGGGTGAGCCAGCCCTGATGGAGTGAGTTTGAGAGAGCCAGCCCTGCCTTTTGTGTTCTATGTGTTGGTGTTGGCCAGGGAGAGATGCCCTGCCCTCTCTATGGCCCTTGCTACCATTAGCCTACAAGAGATCTGGCCCAGATGGTGTCACAATACCAGGAGAACTATCAGTGTCCCTCACAGGCTGTAGCACTGAGAAGAGCAGGCCGAGAACCCCGCCTGGATAGATAACACACTACAGCTGGTCCTGGATTTGGGGTTTATAGGAGAGCCAGCCTGGAGGGAGTGAGTTTGGGAGAGTCAGCCCTGCCTTTTGTCTGCTAAATGTAGGTGTTGGCTAGGTAGAGATATCCTGCTCTCCCTTTTGCCCTCACCACCATTGGCTGACAGAAAATCTGACCCAGATAGGGTTACAAGGATAGGAGATCTGTTTCTGTCCCTCACAGTTTGGAGCATTAGAGAGCAGGTCCTGCACCCTGCCATGAGGGCACACTAAGGCTGGTACTGGATATGTGGACTGTGTGTGATCCTTTCCTGGGTAAGTGAGTGTGTGAGAACCAACTCTGCCTTCCTTTTTCTATGTGTTGTTGTTGGCTAGGAAGAGATACGCCTCCCTCCCTTTTGCCCTCACCACCATTGCTCAACAGAAAATCTGCCCAATATAGGGTCACATGAGCAGAAGTGCTGTCCCTCTACCTCACATGCTGCAGCACTGGGGAGAGCATCATTGGACCCTGATAATATAGCACACTATGCTGGTCCTGGATATGGTAGCTCTGGGTGAGCGAGTACTGTAGGAGTGTGTAAAAAATAATTAAATTACGTTGGGTGCCATTTATAGAAATAATTAGTTAAATTGTTTACTAGTATTTATATTATATTTAATTGATTCAGCAGTGTTAATCTTTAATCCGCCATTATAAATGAGAACACAGACACCACGTGGATTTTAACAAGGCTTGGCCTGGGTTGAGCAATCTTGGCCCATCTAAGCTAGATCTTAATTCTATTAGCTGAATATTACCCCATATATACATAAGTCCCCTTGGAATGCTATTCTCCACTCTGTGCTGATGTTCCTGGCCATGTAGAAAGAGGTTCTTTTTTCTAACCCATGGCGTGTCTCCTGCTTCTTCCTGCTGCTGGCTGGAAGGAATTAATCCTCTGTCTAAAGTGCAGGCTTCCTGTTCTAATCCCAGGAAGTCCCACCTTTCTCTGTCTTTGCCCAATCTCAGGTCTCAGCATTTATTTAACCAATCAGAGTCAATGTAACAGACAGCAAACAGGACCAGTTAACATTTAGAATGCTTAACACAACCATCAATTTCCTCCTTCTGTCTAATAAAAAGGCTAAATTTTTTAACTCATATAGTAAAAACAATAAGAACAAATATGAAACAATCATGAAAACCCTGTATAAAAGTTATGCACATAATGTTTAGACTATTTGTATCAGGCAATCTTGAAGAAGAAAAAAATCATCTCTTCGTGTGTCTAAAGTTCTGAACCTGAATAATTTCTATCATATCCTATATTTATAAACCTACATTTTATTTAGACTTGAAAATAACCTTTTAAATCCTAAACTACTCAAGTTCAATTGAAATTTTATAACTATTATGCCTTCAACCCCATCAAAGACATAAGAAGGGATAAAGGTATTATTTGAGTGAGTAGGAAGCATAGGAGAGCAGCTTCCAAAAGAAATATGACAGTTTGTTTTCTAGACAGTCCCAACTATCTCTTGATATCGTTGGAGCATCATCTTCAGCCTTCTGGGCAAGCATTTTTCACTGACTAAATTGTGCAGCAAGAAATAATAAGGATTTTCCCATTCTGTCTCTGCAGAATCGTGACATCAACTTACCTGCATTTAAGCTCTGGTCTATCTTTGGACTGTATATAGTCTGTTGAGAGAGCAGGGGCATTTTTTTTTTATAATAGGAACTATCTCTTGGTGGGAGATTTCTTTTTGAGGCTCATTGTTTTCTTCCAAGTCAAATCGGAGCTGTCAGAAGCTGACTGTCTTAAGTCAAACAATTCTTAAAATAATAAAAACATCTTTAAATGCCATTTTTCTGGTATGTGGTGGTATTTGTAAGGAGAGATGACTTCCCCTATTTTGGACTTACCACTATTGGCCTACAGGTGATCTGACAGAGATGGGATCACAAGAGCAGGAAAGCTGTCCCTGTACCTCATAGGCTTCAGAAATTGGGAGACAAGTCCCTGTACCTTTCCTGGATAGCATACTAGAGCTGCTACTGGATGTGGATGTTGTGAGTGAGCCATCCCTGAGGGAATTATGTGGGAGAGACAGCTCTGCCTTCAGTCTGCTATGTGGTGATGTTGGAAAGGGAGAGATGGCCACCCTTCCTTTTTTCAGCTATGACCATTGGCACATAGGAAATCTGGGCCAGATGGGGTCACAAGAGCCGGAGAACTGTCCCTGACACTCAAATGCTGTAGCACTGTAGAGAACAGGCCATGCAGCATGCCAGGATAGCACACTATCAATGGTCTTGCTTATGTGGTTTCTGGGTGAGCCAGCCCTGATGGAACGTGTGTGAGAGAGTCAATCCTGCCTTTGGTCAGCTATGTGGTGGTGTTGTCTAAGAAGAAATGCCCTCCCCTCTCTTTAGCCCTACAATATTGTCCAACATGAGAACTGTCTCAGATAGGGTCCCAAGAGCTGGAGAGCTCTGCCTGCCCCTCACAGGCCCCAGCACTCATGGGAACAGGCCCTGAACCTTCCCTGCTTAACATACTACAGATGGTTCAAGGATATGGAGGTTGTGGGTGGGCCAGCCATGAGGGTGTGAGTGTGGGAGGGCCAGCCTTGACTTTTCTCTGATATGTGTATGTATAGGCTAGCAAGAGGTGTCTCCCCTCCCTTTTGACCTCATCAACATTGGCTGACAGGACATTTGGCCCAGATGGGATCACAAGATCAGGAGAGCTCTCTCTGCCTCTCACATGCTGAGACACTCCATAGAGCAGGCCCTGCACCTTTCCTGAGTAGCCCAATACAGCAGGTTCTGGATATGGGGGTTGTGGGCGAGCCATCCCTGAGGGAGTGAGTGTGGGAGATCCAGCCTTCCCGTTTTTGTGGTATGTGGTGCTATTGGCTAAGGAGAGATGTATTCCACTCTTATGCCATCACCACCATTGGCCTACAGGAGATCTGGCCCAGATGGGATAAAAAGAGAGGAAATATGTCCCTGTAATTCTTAGGCTACAGCTCTCTGGAGAGCAGGCCCTGCACCCCGCCAGGACAGCACACTACACCTGGTCCTGGATTTGTGGTTTGTAGGAGAGCCTGCATTGAGGGAATGAGTGTAGGAGATTCATCTCTGCCTTTGGGGTGCTATGTGCTGGTGTTGGCTAGGGAGAGATATCCTGCCCTCCCTTTTGTCCTCACCACCATTGGACAATGTAAGATCTGGCCCAGATTGGTTCAGAAGAGCAGGAGAGCTCTCCCTGTCCATCACAGGCTGTAGCCCTGGAGAAAGCAGGCCCTGCACCCTACCATAATAGCACACTACTGCTTGTACTGGGTATGTGGATTGTGTGATCTTTCCCTCAGGGAGTGAGTGTGGGAGAACCAACCCTGCCTTCCTTGTGCTATATGGTGGTGTTGAGTAGGAAGAGATACCCTCCTCATGCTTGTGCCCTCACCAACATTGTCCAACAGATAATCTGGCTCAGGTGGGGTCACATGAGCAGGAGAGCTGTTCTTGTCCCTCACAGGGTGCAGCACTGGGGAGAGCAGGCATTAGATCCTGCCAAGGTAGCACACTATGCTGGCCCTGGATATGGTGCCTGTGTGTGAGACAGCACTGCAGGAGTGAGTGTGGGAGAGCCAGCCCTACCTTTCTTCTGTTATGTGGAGGTATTGGCTAAGGAGAGATATCTTCCCCCCATTTCGACTTACCACCATTGGCCTACAAGAGATCTGGCCCAGATTGGGTCAGAAGAGCAGGAAAGCTGTCCCTGTACCTCAAATGGGCTGCAGCACATGGGAGAACCGTCCCTGCACCTTTCCTGGATAACATACTAGAGCTGCTCCTGGATATGGAGGTTATGGGTGAGCCAGCCCTGAGGGAATTATGTGGGAGAGCAAGCACTGCCTTCAGTCTGCTTTGTGGTGGTGTTGGAAAGGGAGAGATGGCCACCCCTCCCTTTTGCACTCACTACTATTGGCACACAGGATATCTGGGTCTGATGGGGTCACAAGAGCCGGAGAGCTGTCCCTGTCCTCACAGGTTGTAGCACTGAGGAGAGGAGGCCCTGCACCCTGCCATGATAGCACATAACCTCTGGTACTGTATATGTGGATTTTGCTTGATCCTTCCCTGAGGAAGTGAGTATGTAAGAACCTACCCTGACTTTGTTGTGTTATGTAGTGATTTTGGCTATGGAGAGATGCCCTCCCCTCTCTTTTGCTCTCACAACCATGGGCTGACAGAAAATCTGGTCCAGATTGGGTCACAGGAGCAAGAGAGCTTGTCCTATACCTTACAGGCTGCAGCCATGGGCCCAACAGGCCTTGGACCCTTTCAAGGTAGCACAAAAGGCTGGTCCTAGATATTGGGGCTGTGGGTGAACCAGGGCTGATGAAGTGAGTTTGTGAGAGCCAGGCCTGCCTTTTGTGTGCTATGTGGTGGTGTTGGCTAGGAAGAGCTACCCTCCCTCCCTTTTTCCCTCACCACCCTTGGCCAACAGAAAATCTGACCCAGATGTTGTCACATGAACAGAAGAGCTGTTCCTGTACCTCACAGGGTTCAGCACTGGGGAGAGCAGGCATTGGAATCTGCCAAGGTAGCACACTATGCTGGTCCTGGATATAGGGACTGTGTGTGAGACAGCATTGTAGGAGCCAGCCATGCCATTTTTCTGGTATGTGGTGGTATTGGCTAAGGATACATGTGTTCCCCCCTTTTGGACTTACTAACTTGGCCTAAAGTAGATGTGACCCAGATAGGGTCAAAAGAACATAAAATTTGTCCCTGTAGCTCATAAGCTGCTGCAATCTTGATACCAGTCACTGCACCTTTCCTGGATAACATACTAGAACTGCTCCTGGATATGGATGTTGTGGGTGAGCCAGCCCTGAGGTTATTATGTGGGAGAGCCACATGTCTTACTCAATGAACTTTAACTTGATTGCTCTCATTAGAAGTATCATAATCCTTATGCCTTTTAAAATGTACATTAAGTTACAGTGGGGAAATTCAGTCTTACTGGTACAAGTGTAGAACTTGGCTCAAAAACTTAAAATTGGAGGCTGGAATATTATATTACCTTTCCAATACTTTTACAAGGACTTATAAATATAATATATTTCATATAGATTTGTTTGATATCAGTAAGTAAACACAAAGTCGAATTCATAAATATTTGGCTTTTATCTATGTTTCTTACAAGCCAGGGAAATATTTCATTGCATTTATTGCATTTAACTTTACTAAGCCACATAACAAAAGCAATTAAAGGAAACTAGGCCAGACCATGTTTTAATACCGTGCTATTCTCTGTGTACTGGCTTACTAACTCAAACAAATCTCTCTCTCTCTTCTCTCTCTCTCTCTCTCTCTCTCTCTCTCTCTCACATCTGTCTTTTCGTGCTTTCTTTCCTTGTCTGGAAGACAGGAGACCTTGAAGTGTTAACAGTGGTGGTAGAAGCTGCTGGTAACTTTACTGGGGAATCTTTACCAGATTGGTCAGTGGCATCGGTATTATCTTCATCTCTGGCCTCTGCTTGCCCTTGTTCATCTTCATCTCTGGCCTCTGCTTGCCCTTGTTGTTCTTTCAGAACCCCTTGGTAAAAGATTGTGAAGGTACCAGGTGTTGATTTGCTGATCTTGGCCAAAAACTGCAGGACTTTCTTCTTGTTTGCTTCGGCATGGGCTTGGGGACCCCACAGGAACTCATAGCGTGGAGGATCGCTGTCGGCCACTTGGCGGTACTCCACCAGGTACTTCAGCTGCACGAAATATTTGGTCATGAGTTTCCTTAGCTCACCAAAGACTCGATGCTTCTTCCCTGGATAGATTTTCTTCTTCTTCAGGATCTCCCACATGTCTTCCTCGCTGACGCAATTGTCGTGAATGAAGATGACAATCAGGATACTTATCAGGAAATGGGTCCTGGGTAACCCTTTGCCGGCACGAATCCTCCTGTGTTCGGGAGCTTCAGCATGCTGATGAGGTCATATGCTGTCTTACTGGAATTCACCTCCCTGACTTCCACTACAAAGGCAATCTCCAGCTTCTCAGAGGCTTTCCTGAGGATCTCAGGGAAGTCCTCTTCATACTTGTTGGTGACAACCCTCAGCATTTCTTCCTTGGTGCTGAGCTGCTTCAATTTGTAGTTGTGGAGCAGGTACTGATACAGCACCACCGCCCTTCTTGCTATCATATCTTGGTGCGGAATGGTAGTGCATGGATTCACCCCAGCAGGGCGTTCCCTTTCCTTTCCTTGCTCACTTTCCTCACTGGAACTTTCATATGATTCAGAGGAAGAAATATTCAAAGTAGTTGTGTGAGAAGGTGTTGGCTTTCTGAGGTGCCCTGGGAGTGCTGGATGGCTCAGTCTCAGGCTGGTTCTGGGAGGCAGTAGAGGTCTCTTCTGCTCCATTATGAGAATCTCCACAACCCTGAGCCTGATGAGCCTCACCTCTGTTCTTCTGGCACTTCTCACGAGCATGGAGCTTACTCTTCTGACCTTGAGTCATGATGACTCTGGCTAAGGTCAAGAACAGTAAATCTTGGAAAGGTGCTGGGTATGAAAGCACCTGTAAGAAATAGAAAAAAAAATGTTATGAACACATTAATAAGGGAGAGAACATCTTGTTTGTAACTAAGGCTGCCTCTGCAGATTTCCATGAGTGCAGCTTTAGGAATCCAACATTCTGCTGTTGTAAAAGGCTTATCCCCTGAGTAAGAATGTAGACAATTTTTAGCCTGGGACTTCTCTATTTTGCCTGTGTTGTACTTGCCTAATAAGCAGGGGTGACAGTGGAGAACTTCTGTTTTGAGATTCATGGAACCTCTCATTTCCTCTCAGTTCACATCATCAGCTGAAAAGCTTTGATCCTGTGTCCTTTTCTACTCTGAAGCTACCATTTCTGTGAAATTCTAGCCGGTTTAAACAATTTTCTTCATCTTAGCTCTCTGAAATACCCAGAAAACACCTGTTGTGGATTTAGTCCATCTTCTTTACAAAAAACAAAACAAAACAAAAAAGCTTTATAACTTTAACAAATAAATTAATTAAAATAAGAAGTACTTATTTAAGAAATTTGTCACTGTAGCATAAAGGACTTTAATAAGTGCAAAAATACTAGGGATTGTTTGGCTTTTGAGAGTTAGGCTTTTTTTTTGAGACAGGGTTTCTCTGTGTAACAGCTCTGGCTGTCCTGGACTCACTTTGTGGACCAGGCTGGACTCGAACTCACAAATATCCACCTGCTTCTGCCTCTAAGGGCTGGGATCAAAGGTGTGCACCAACACCACCCAGTGGCTTTTTTAAAACATTTATTTATTTCTCCAAGTTACATCTTAATCATAGCACCCTCCCTCCTCCCCCTCCCAGTCCTACCCTCTACCCTCCTTCCCCTCTCCCTCCTATCTCCTTTTTTTAATTTAAGGTGTATCTTCCCCCCCAACAGCTCCCCCTTTTAGTGCAATGAAAGACTCTTTTTCTTATAACAATAAATACAATTAAAAACAATAAGAATAATAAGGCCACAATTATGAAAATTATAAGGTATAACATATATTCCCAATGTCCAGTCCATACATATTTGGCAACTGATATTAATATTCTATTATCTATCTATCTCAATGAGTTTAAAGTTCTATACCTAAAGAGTTTGGATTTTTATTTTTAATTTAAATTCTCTGTATCTTTGTATTTAAAGTACCTTACAGAAACTTTAAAATGTGTCACTACTATTTTTATAACCACCAAGTACTTCATAGCACTGGAGTAAACCAGTCTCTCTTCTATCACAACTGCCCAAACAATTCAGTCTGTCATTAATTGAGGTGTTACATAGGTCTTCCTGCATCTTTACGTTGATTTATGATCATATTTAAAGTTTTCCTCTATGCTGATTTGAGGCCCCTCTACCCACATTCAGTTCCTCATATCCACATGTAGAAACAGCCCAGTAGAATTTCTTGGGGACTCCCAGGATTGATGGCAGGGATAGGCCTCAAGCCTTCTGACACTCCTAGGATGGGTGATTCCCTCAGAATTCACTCAGCATTATGCCTAAAGAAAGTGGTACTCCTTTTGCTTAATGGAGGCAACTTTACCTTGAGGCTAAGCTCTGTACCCAACCTACAGGTTTGAGATTCTCAGCTACACATACATGATCTTCACTGGCATTTCCACATCAGTAAGTGTCCTTTCGTTTCCTGTAGTTAACATAGGGTTTTCCTAATTCTGCTCCCTAGTTTGATTTAATGTCTCATTCCAAAGATCTCAGAAAGAAAGCAAA
Organism: Lophiomys imhausi; assembly: GCA_907164525.1. Classification (NCBI taxonomy): domain Eukaryota; kingdom Metazoa; phylum Chordata; class Mammalia; order Rodentia; family Muridae; genus Lophiomys; species Lophiomys imhausi. The sequence continues at coordinate 42,989 of CAJQZJ010033397.1, read as the reverse complement.
TGTGGATCTATCTACATTGGTCCACTCTCCTCAGGACTTCCCAAGACTGAGGACAATGAAGCTTGAGAGAGAGTTTCATAGTTTACTAACCCATGCTGTACTTAGAGAAAACCCTGAATTACATTCTCAGAATGCAAAGAAGATGGCTCAAAATTGCCAGTAATTCAAGCTCTGGGGTATTTGACAACCTCTTCTGGCTCCTGCCAAATACTGCACTCGTGTGCATATACCCACAAAAAAATACACGTAATTAAAAATAAATCTTAAAAAAAACCAAGACTGAGGAGAGGAGTACAACTGGTGTTAGTTGCTTTTTTGTGAGGAATCCTGCAGCTGAGAGTGAACACAGAGATTTCTGGAATGGGAGATTCAACCTTCTACTTGGACCAAGACAGTGAAAGCCTAATTTGTTCAAGACAATGAAAATCGCAACTTTTTGCTCCACTTTAATTTTTGGAGGGTGGACTATCTTCTAAGCTGGCAGAAACAGAAAAACTCACTCAGGACAAGGGCTTATATTGTGGGAATGAAGGATATGAACTAGGGACGCAAGTGTCTGAGACTTGCCATGACTAAAACAAGGGCACTGGAGTGGCAGGAGAGGTGCAGGTGGTGAACCGGACATCTTCTGAGGTAAATCTTTGAGAACGGGATAGCTCTTACTTGTGGAGAAAGCGAGGCTCTTTTTTAGTGGGCATAGATCAAGAATTGGGGCGGAAAGAGGACAATGATAGGGAGATGTAACCGGAAGTAATAAATAAATATTTTTGAAAATTACAGAAGAAAAATCTTTAAAAAAGAATTAAATACAATATAGTATGTCTGTGGCAGAGTGTTAGGGGGTGTTCTCATTTAAGGTCATCCAAACCTAACACCAATGGTGCAGTAAGGCTGAATCCTCTGAGGACCGAAGAAACTGAGAACGTCCCCTTGCTCCCTCAGGGAACTCTTGGGAGCCAAGCAGGGTAGTTCTTTTCTGGTGATGGAGAAGAAAATAAAGCTTGATGGGGTCTCTACATTGGGCATTTAAAAATCTCATTTACTTTCTCACTTTGACTCTGGCTGAAACTTGGACCTGTTTTCTGCTTCTGCTGAAGTCGCAGTTAGCTCTGGATTGAGCTCCAGAAGGCATCTCCTCGTGCCTCACACTGGGTTTTAAAGCTCTGAGGAGGAAGTGACCTATGCCACCAAAGAAAGCAACCTGGAGGAAGAGAGGCTCACTGCACATGCCACTTCTCTGTCACCGTCTCTGGGGTGGAGTGAATATGCTCTTTCTGTCTCACACAAGTCCAAATATTTGATACTTAGTAGTGCTTTAGGTTGACTTGGCTGCCTTCCATGATTTCTTTTCTGAGATCTTTGAGGCAGTCCACATAAAGGATAAAGCTTGGTCCTTTTGGTACAAGTGAAGGTAATGAAAAATCATTGCATAAGTTTTTATGATTGGGTGTTCTTAGGACACCATCACGATTCCTTTTTTTGTTTTGTTTTGTTTTGTTTTTTTTTGTTTTTTTTTTCAAGACAGAGTTTGTCTGTGTAACAGAGCCCTGACTGTTCTGGACTCTCTTTGTAGATCAGGCTGGCCTTGAACTCACAGAGATCTGCCTTGCTCTGCCTCCCGAGTGCTGAGATTAAATGCATGAGCCACCACGCCCGGCTTTTTAATTTTTTTAAATAAAAGATTTCTTCATAAACAGAAAATATTTGCATACTTTTATGAAGACTGGAGCAAGTCGGTTTCTCAAAAGTCTTGGGTGATAAGGAAGCTAAAGAATAAGGTGGTGGGATTGGTGTAGGAAATGACATTCAGGATACATACTTATTGATCTTTTCCTTTTCTCTGTCATGCACACTCAATGTTTATAAACCTTTTCTTGCTAAATATCAATTACTACAGGAAAATGATGAGTTAGGTTTTTTTGCTAGATGCTGCTTTTTCATGAAAATCAAGATATTCATTACTATTATTATTATTTTGATTTGGTCTATCAGAAAAAGAGCACCATTTCAAATGAAACAGTGTGTTCTGGAGGATCATTACTGAATTAAATTCTTGGCAAATAGAATACATTTCAATAAAGTGGCTTATGGAGCAAATCCAGGCTGAGATTAGAATACAGGTCTGTACACGTTTTTAAAAGATATGACAAATTGAACCCAGTTATAATATTAGTAAATATATTTACACTTTGATCCTTGATCAGATAGAACTATACATAAAATGTTCAAAGAAATTTGCTTACTTCATTTTTAAAATTAAAATTTAATTTTATAATTTAATACCATAAATATTATATTAATGTTATTTCCATCTCTGCTTCTCCTTAATAATTTAACAAAATAATATCAATTTGGATATTCATTTTTTATGAAAAACATAACTTGCATTATCTGCTCCCCTTATTTATTTTGATGTTCTCTTTTGCTACTGTGGATCCAATCCCAATACTTTCAACAAAAAATATTTTTAATAAACCATCTGAAATATACCTAGAAGTATTGAGGAGGAAAATGAATAAAGATTAATATATATACTTAACTGTTGCTGTAATGGAATAACACAACTCTTGATTTCTGATCAGTGATATATCCTTCCTCCATCCTCCATAATAACATCAGAATCTTACAGTTTGTTTTACTTGCCATTCAATTGGCATTGATAAGCATTTTATATCATCAGCATTAAATTCACATGTGCAAATGTGTTCCCCTTCTTTACTCTTGCCCTATTCTAAATTTTTTTATTTGGTGGTACTGGGGATTCAATCCAGGGAAATCCCAAATTTATTCCCTAGATACACATATTTAACAATTAAAAGCTAAGCTCCACATAGGGAAAACATATAATATTTCTTTCTTAGTTTATGTTATAGAATATATTTACTAGTCCTATGCTTTGTTCTGAATTTTTCATTTTTCTTTTTTTTAATTAAAATTATCATATTACACACACACAAATATTTTTCAGGACAAACCACTGGACTACTAAACGTGTGTGTGTGTGTATGTGTGTGTGTTGCATCTGTCTCCCTGTCTGTTTGTGTGTATGTGTGTGTCTGTGTCTATCTGTGTTTTTCTTGCATGTATGTCTGTACCATGTGCATATCTGGTGCCTATGGAGGTCAGAAGAGAGTGTTGGATCCCCTGGAACTGGAGTTATAGATGAATCCATCTGGATTCAGGAATAAAACACAGGTCCTTGCAAGAACAACAAATGCTTTTAACTGCTGAGCCAACTCTCCAGCTAAAGTAATTTCAATTTTCTTTATAGATTAATAAAATTCTGTTGTGTACATTAATCGCATTTTCATTATCCATTTATCTGTTGATGGATATCTAAACTGATTCAATTTCCTTGTTATTGTGAATAGAGCAGCAATAAATCTGAACATGCAAGTATATCTTTAGTTAAATGTAAAATCTTTAGGGTACATGCTTAGGAGTGATGTAACTTGGTCATTTTTCCAGTACTACTTTTGAGGCATTTCTAAGTTGCTCAGGCTGATCTTTAACTTACTATGTAGCCCAAATAGCCCACAAACTTACGACTTTTTTACTTAATATCCCATGTAGCTTGAATTACAGGCCTGCACCAGTATTCTCAGTTTATAAGTTGAACATTAATTGAAATGTGGCAGCATTAGGAAATAAATACTTTGGCAGATAATTGTGCTAGTTGAAATCATGTGGTTGGGATTGCTATAATGTTCTTCTAGTGTTTGTATAAGGACAGGCCAGAAAAGTTTTACTTTCTGTTGTGTTGACACTATATGAGAACACAAATTTACATTTATCTGAAAAGGAGACCTCACCAGATACCTCACCAGATACCAATTCTGCCAGCACCTTGATCTTGCATATTTTAGCCTCCAGAATATCAAGAAAAAATATTAGTTTTTAAAACCACATAGCCTAAGACATTCTGCTATAAAATAAATTATATCAAACCAGTAGTTTAAGATCATTGGAATATATGTCCTGTAGAAAATCCTAGTTATAATTATTGACAAATATTTTTGTGTTTAATGAATTTCAGGTGTGATTTTTTTTTACTCATATAATATCATCATCATGTCTGGGAATTTATTTTTTTAATCAAAGATAAGTAACAAAAAATTAAATAATCTGAGAAAATTCTAAAAGAACCAAAATATGTTCTTACTTTTCAAAAACTCCAGTTGAGAGTGCACATAGAACAACTGTTGAGATAAAACAAAGATACCACCAATTCTTGTCTATTTAATCCTGAATTGTAACTTTCTCACTTTGTCTCTCTCTCTCTCTCTCAAATTCATGTTGAATTTTTACCTTCATTAAATCAGAGGCAACTCTACTGAGAGATAAGAACTTTAAGATTAATCTATTAAACACTAATACTTGGTCAAGGAGTAACCGTTTATGAAGGTATTAATGCACACAAGAAGATACTCAGGATGAAAATACACAAAGGTGCCACCTTGCGAAGAGACAAGAAAAAAAGAAGATGAAGACAGAGATCTAATAGGAAGTTCCTGATGATGTCATCTTGCTTCCATAACTGTGAGAAAATAAATTTCTGGCTTTAAGCCACTCCATGTATGATATATTTATGGTAGGCTAAATGAGTGAATACTTTATCTTTTATTTCTAGAAAAATTCATAAGAACACACTTTAATGACCTACTCCATTTATGAAGGAGAAAGTTTCACAGGATGTTTTTGTGCCAGTCAAACAAAAGACACTCTATAGATAAAAATCAATGATTACTATTTCACCATGGTTGACAGCTGTGGTGAGCATCATCCTTACTTCCACCATAGAGCCACATAGAGATTGGTAAAAATGAATAAATGGGGGTTAAAGGAAGATAGGATTTATAGATCGTGGCATGGTAACATTTAATTCATATGAAAGGATATCTTCATTGTTTCAGTAATTGTAAAGGCTGGTGGAATAAAGAAGCCCAATGCTTAGGAACAAGCAAGATAAATTCTTGGTCCTCAAGATGAATATAGTTATTTATCAAGGAAAAATTACTTGGAATTAAACTACAGGGAGGTTTTATATTTATTTCATGTGCAGTTTCCAATTCTATCAAATGCTCAGCCATTACATAATGCTAAAGCTTAATTTTAGGCCCTCTCCTACAGTATGGTTTTCTATTCAAAGTTCTCCTTTAACACTGCTTCTGCATGGCTTCTGCTCACCAGTCCTGTGGCCTCGCATAGCTTACATGTAACATACTTCAAATTGCATCACATATTGACATGACATTTCCTTACATTCTAATTTGTCTGAGAAAATTTACTATGCTCCTCACTGATATTTTTCTTATGTTTGTGTAACCCATGGGGATTATTTTAATATTTGCCTCATATAATTGCAGCCTCTAGATTCTAAAATTCTATTAGAATAAATGTAATATTTACCTTATCATCCTCAATATGAACAAAGAAATATCTACAGAACAATAAATCAATGTTTGGAAATAGATGGACATTGAACAAGAAATGTGAGTTATTAAAACTTAACATCCTCAACCCATTATAATAGTCTTAACATATCACATTATAAATTATTTATTTTTATATAACAAAAGTGAAAGAAATAATAGAGTAGAGAGAGAAACACTCCCCCATCTCCTCTGAGTGGTGGAAGAGTTTGTTGGGTTGACTTCAAAGGACCAGAGGCTGATAGGGAGCAGGAGTTTACTGATGTGAATGGTAGATATAAATATAAACCAAGAGGATTCTAACTCATGCACAGGCAGGTTGTTCATTACATAATTTGAAGGGTGAAACATTCAAAGTCTAAGACATGGAAAAATTTGTTTTCCTTTATTTTTCTTCACTTTTGATTCCACTTTAGGCCACATTCATATTCATATATATTCCAATATAAGTAGCTGGGAGGAGTGGAGAGAGGGGAAACAGTGGCCTGGGGGTATTTTATGGGGAAGGATCTGTTTTCAATTTTTAAAAATATCCATTTAACAAGAAAAATATGTCTGATTTTGGAAATCTAACCTACTATTCAATGCTAGTGACATCATGGATCTTGGAAGAGAACCTACAACTGCCACTTTACTAAACAAGCATAACACTTACTACAATATATTTATACCCACAGATAAGTGTTGTCCTCTTCTCTCATCAAGGAAACTCTTCTGGGCAACAGAAAGAGACCTTTACAGAAAACCACAACCTGTCATAATGAAAAGTTGTGGAGCCCAATCACAATGGATATTTCAAAATACAACTCCAGCACCAAAGGCTCAGGCAACATTGAAGAGAGGATCTTTAAGTTTGCTGTGAGATAGTGTCTCCTGGGAGTGTCGAAAGCCACACACACAAAGTCATACCAATAGGACTTCCTAAACCATGAGTTGAACTAGGACAACTGTAGGTATGCTAATGTTAAAGGGGAAAAGCCCACTTTAATATTCCAGAAAAATAAGAAAAAATAGATGGTCAAATAATTTCTAATAATTTTGTATGATTTGAAAAGTTTATATTAAATGATCATTTCTTGACTTCATATTTAATATGATGGACCTTTCAAATGGGCTTTTTGTGGACATTTTTATAGTACCTTGGTTTTGGTCTGTATTTTGAATTTCTATTATGTAGCCAAAGATGTGTGGTTTTTCTCTAGACTTATCTACTAATTTATATTTTTCTAACATGTTTGTTGTTTTTCTTTAGAGTTAATATTTAGGGATATAATCTTCAGAATAATATATATTCACAAGAACTCAAATATATGAAATGGTGGAGAATACACATAGTTTTTAGGAGTGGAACTTGTTCTGTGTAAGAACTGTCTTTCCAGTCCTTATTTTTTCATTTTTAATTTATGTATGGTATCTAAATTTTAAGATTTAATTTTGCCCAAGTTATTTAATAATCTCAGTAAGTCAAAATATTTGGGTTTATTTTATTTATTTATATACAAACAATAATTGAATATTTATGGAATATGTAAGTTGAACAACTTTCCTTTATTTGTCTGAATTTAGTGGGGTCAACCATTTTATTGGTGAGTCACTTCCTATTTCCCATGAAACACATCATAAGCACATTAGTACAAATCATAACCTAAATAACAACACTCCCCAATTTCTTTACAAAAATAGTATAGATCTTACCATAACAATACATATATAATTAATGTTCTGATTTATAAATTTATAGTCATATGCTATTTGAACTCTTTATTTAAAAGCACAATAATTAGAATTAACTAGACAGTGAGAGAAGGAAGTAAAAGTGGGAGAATTTGAGGGATAAAAGAAGCACAAAAAAATAAGGAAAGAAAATGAAGGGAACATGAGAGAGAGTGAGGACATTCAGCAATATATGCACTACAATTAGGGTACAAAATGTGACAAACAAAACAACAGAAATAAATAGGCCATGATTATAAGAGTTATATGGCTTAGCATACATTCCCAATGTCCAGTCCATATGTATTTGGCACCTGACTTTAACATTCTACTATCTAACCATCTCCATGTGTTTAAAGTTCTATATCTAACTCAGCTTTCATACTAACTTGCCTCATAGTTTTAAAAATATCTTCTTAGATCCAGAACAACCTCTTGATTCCTAAACAACTCAAAATTTAACTATGAGACTCTAGGTATCTATTCTTCAACCATATAACTCTTATAATCGTGGCCTATTTATTTCTGTTGTTTTGTATTGTATTTATAGTTATAAGAAAAAGAACCATTATTTGGACTGAAAGGGAGAGCTGTTGGGGGGGAAAATAAATACCTTAAACTAAAAAAAAAAAAAAGAAGGGAAGAGGATGGTGGGGCTGAGGGGGAGGAGGGTGGAAGGGTGGGACTGGAGGGGGGAGTAGGGAGGGGATTGTGATTGAGATGTAACTTGAAGAAATAAAAAATAAATTATTTTTAAAAAAATGTCCTACTTAGGGCTGAGCATTCATGCCTATATACAAGTATATATATATACATATTGTAGAATTGCTACACAAAGATAATTAACATATGTATTGCTTTACATACTTGTCAGCTGTCGTTTTTGTGATATTTCTTCAAATATGCTATCAATAATATTTCTGCAAGTTTTCATCAAAGCCATAACTGTAATGCTACTAAAATAAAAACAAATGTTAGTGATCAAAACTGATGTTGTGTTAAAAGGTATTTCAAAATAGTGAAATGAGATTATAAATAGAACTCTGTTAAAGACATGGAAATTAAAAAAAATGTGACAAACAGTGTATTTCTTTGTACTTAATATTGGTCTTGCAAAACTTGAAAAGTTCGTTACCCTGCTCAAATAGAACATGAAACACCTGTCTGGGCCTTGAATAACAATATAAAAGGCTACTGCACATGGCACTGGAACATTGTCTAGCTGGAACAATAGCTTCATCCATGGTTTAAACCCAAGCTCAAGATTTTTCTCATCTCATTTAGACTTTTCTTTAAGGCTAAGAAAAGACCAGGTCAGATCCTGTCATTTAATTTAGGCAACTAACTTAGACTTCCTGAAGCTTGCATGTATCTCTGTTAAGTATTAATGCAATAGAAATTAACTGCAGATGTGATCACTTTTAGGAACTTACTGGTATTCTTTTCCTATAGCAATATCTTTTGATAGTTTTTCACTAAGCATGTACCCATCAGTGTTTGAGATTCACTGTAAATACCCCAAGCAAATCAGTATGAACAAGAGACTAACATTATAATGCTTGGAATAGAAAACTCATTTTCCAGTGTATTTTTTGGATGCCAACATTATCTCTAGTACTTGCAGATACATCATTGCAACAAAAATTTGTCTAATTCTGTGGATAATGCATAATTCTCAATTTTAAAATATAAGTTAAAAATTTAAGACAATTAAATTGAAACTCAACTATACTTTGTAGATACCATAGAAATCTACATGTAGCTTTGCCTTTCAATAGTCATAAAATGCACTCATATAGTGGATTAACTTTTGCATATAGGAATAGCCAAGTTGCTAATAACAAGGAGACAAACTGCAACTAAACAAATTGGACTCTTTTCTTAACATTTTTACTTCCCAGGAGGATTTTGGACAACTCATGCTCATTTATTCCTTACCGTGTTTAACAATTTTAATCAAGTGATATTTTCAACACAATTTTTTGAAAAACTTGCAAATGTTTTTATTATTTACATTTAAGGAACAGAGCATGGCATGTGGTAAAATATGTTTATAATAAAATGATCACAAAAGATTGAATGCAGTTAATAGTCATGAGTTATAAAAGACAATATAAACTTAATTGCTTTTATAGTTCTATCTCTGTCATGGATGTTTTTGGTTTACTGGTAGATAGATGAATAAAAATATATTTGATGGTGATAGTGAAAACCCCCAACTGAAGCTCTACAGATTTACAATGGCTTTTCAAACTATATAGAAGTTCACTGAGATGTATAGACTTTGAGTCTGTTTAATTTTTGGATATAATATCTCCTTACTTTCATTTTTTTGTTGTTTTTTTCAAGACAGTGTCTCTCTGTGTAGCCCTGGCTATACTGGAACTCACAGAGATCCTCCTGCCTCTGCCCCCTAAATTCTGGGATTAAAGGTGTATGCCACCATGCCCAGTACTTACTTGCAATTTTTTGCTGGAGTTTATAAAAAAACAAATGATTATAATATTGAAACACATTAAAATCATTTCAGACCTTATTTTAAATCTATCAAGATAGTGTGGATAAATTGAACTTCACCAATAACTAGTTGAACACCTTTGTCATACTAATAACAAGTATTCATAGGTAAATTTCTAATATGATTATCCATTGAAGATGGATAATATCCATTTGAGATGTCCCTAGAAAACTACTACAGTTGGTAACTATAATTATTCATGTGTAGAGGAATTTTAATCCAACAACATGGCTGTTCTGAGAAGTGATCACATCCAAAGACCTTCTAAAAGGGTCTATGTGATCCAGCTGGAATGCAGACATGCCCTGGATTACAGTATGATTTGGATGGAATACAGACATATCCTTAGTACACACCTTTAATCCCAAACAATGGTGTCTCCTAATTGAGGGACAAAGTGGCAAATCAGAGAAAGATTTCACAGAATGGATCAGAATTAAGATATGCCCAAACTCACAGGAGAACAGACATGAAGGAGAGATGATTTAAGAGCAGTACTGGGAGAGAGGAGAGTTCATGGAGACAGTACAGCTAAGTTTGGTGTAGCTTAGTTGAGTGCAGTTGAGTTCGATTCAGTTCACGCAGTCAGTGCAGTTCAGCTCATAGAGTTCAGAAGCAGTTTTTCCAAGCAGAATTCAGTGAAAAGTTGAGAGAAGTCAGTTTGAATCAGTCAGCTTGGAAAGAAATTTTGAGCCAGAACAGCTGAGTTGAACCAGCCAGCTAGAGTTCAGAAAGAGCTAGAACAGGTGAGTTTATAGAGCAGTAAATGTTGGAGTCTGAATACACTGTAAGCATAGGTTAGAAGAAGGAGGCTGGATGCTGAAGCCTTCAAGGTCCTAGCTTGCAGAAAATTAGAAAATTAGATTGTATGGAGGCAACAAACTTCCAGACCTAGGCCTAGGGATAGTTAGATGGAAACATTCTGGACTAAGCCCAAGCCATGTATTAGTAAATCTTGGGCACAGCTCTCATCTCATTCCCTCATCTGAGGAAATAAAAATGACAATTATATTCATGAATATCTAAAGTCATGGGATCACCCACACATCAATAATTGTAAGGCAAAATGTTCAAATTTAAACCCCATTATTCATATTATGAAGCTGGACTGTCTTGTGGGTTTATTGGAAACACACACACACACACACACACACACACACACACACACACACAGCTCCATTAATAAATGACCATAGAAGCTTGATTTGTAATACACAATATTGAAGATGCTCCAACAATCCTTAAAGAAATTATTAGATTTAAACAGGTACATTGTTGCAAAGGAATAAGAATAAACCATTAATAATACAATTCCAGCATTCTGAAGAATGAGTCAGAAATTTGCCCTAATTTTGAGCCCAACCTGATCTATATAATGAGAACCTGTTTAAGATAATAAGAGGACTGATGAAACTATACACACACACACACACACACACACACACACACACACACACATATATCTCAACCTGAGTGTATCTCAACACAAAATAATGCCCAGTGCAAAACCAAAACTAATAATCAAATACTGTATGATATAAACTAATGTTCAAATTAAATTCTCATCATGAAAAATTAGTAATGTAGATTTGTATCATCAGAAGTTAAGATTTTGGAAATATAATGTCACTTAAACAGGCCAGGATATTACCTGTCTCATAGTTCCCTATCCTCCTTGCAGCAGTAAGTACATTTAAGTGAAGTTTCATAGAATTATAATGATTTGTACTACATCATTGTTGTAAAAAATTTAGCCAGGTAAGGATAAATTCAGTCTCACCATTTCAGAGGTTTAAGTCCATGTTCAGTTTCCATAGGGCTATGATCATGTAGAACTTCATGGAGGAGGAGGCATAGTAGAATATGTAGTTAAGCACAGCTGCTTCCCACATGGAAAGCAGAAAAGCTGCAGGGAAGTATCCAGGAATAAGATATTTCATTCCAGGCACAGTCATAGTTTCCTAATTCCTTCCAGTACATCCTATCTCTTAGTTTCCTCTACCACCCAATAAGACCATAAAATATAGAACTCATCAAGGAATTAACCACCCATTTGGTCAGAGGCCTCCAAGGCTATCACCTCTGTTTATAATGCTGAAAGTGGTTGATGTTATTTTTTGTTGTCAATATTATTCACATACAGTCTTTCATGTGAAATATAAAATAGTTCATATGGAATTGTATCATGTTACAGAAAATACATCTTAGACATGAATATAATTTCTTCTTTATAAAGATAATTGGAAACCTTTTCTGGAGTGAGTTGTTACATTAACTGAATAGACATAGCTTAATATTTAAATTTTAAAATTTCCCATTTGTAAAGGGGGATTTAAACTCCCTTAAAACCAAATGATTGGCCAATATAAGAGAAAAAAAAAACTTCACAACTCAGGAGTATGTGCTCATTTTTGTTATTCTGTAGGTAAATTTTATGTGTTAACTTGACTGGACTATGGATTACCCAAATAACTTAATGAAACATTGTTCCTGGTGTTTCTGTGAAAGTAGATTTGAATGAGATTAACATTTGATTTGGTGGACTGAGTAAATCATATTGACCTCCTGAATGCATGTATGCCTTGCCTTGAAAAGAATAACCCTTTCCTAAGTAGGAGACAGTTCTGCATGAATATGTTCAAGTGAGTTATCGAGAATGTTGTATTTTTTGCCCTCAAAATAAACTGAGACAAATCACTCTTTGTTATAGAACTAAACTTCTGGAGCTCCTATGTCTCCAGATTCATGGCAGCTCTTGAATACTGTTGAAACTTCACATTGAGTGATCAAGTTTCTTATTAAATAATACATGTATAAATACATATGTAATTTATATACATGGATCTGTAAATATATAGCTATACATTTACACACACATATAACATATGCAACAGGCTTACTTTAATCTGAGTTACTATGATATAACAGCATAGGGAGCATGGCTTCTAAATAATTAGAATTTATTTTTTGCTGTTCTGGAGATTGGGATGTACAAACTTTAGTCACTGATATGTTTTGCACCCTACTTTGTGGCTCATAAGTGTCTTATGACCTAATCCCTCAAAAACCTAATCTTGAACTATCAGGTTATGGGGGTTCCATTCTCATAAGTGACTGAGTGCTACCTCACAAGACTGAGTCAGGTCTCCCATGACTGTAGTAGTACTTGTGAAGTGGATTGTTATAGAGCAAGGCTACCCTATTTTGGGGTCCCATGTGCATAGTGTCATTTCCATTTTAGAATATCCAACATCTGGTAACACAGCCGGTGGGAGAGGGGAGTGACTTTGTAACTATTGGCATCAAGGTATTTAGATTCTGTGGTCCAGAAATGTAAGGCAAAAAAAAACTATAGAAGCTCAAGTATTTTGCTATAGTTCCTCAAAAGAGACTTAGATGGTATTCTGTTGGGGAAGGACTAATATCATTGCTTCTGATAGGGTGATTTCAATGCTGAGATCTGGTTACCACCCCTTCTGAGGCATTCTCTGATTGGTTGAATAAATGCTGGGGCCTGAGATTGGGCAAAGACAGAGGGAGGCAGGACTAAGTCGAGGGCTTCTGAAGCAGAAAGTCTTGGGTGAAAGAAGCCTCCAGTAGCCAGAAACAGCCTCAAGAAGAAGCCTCCAGTAGATGAAGTAGGAGCAAGAAAAGAAACAAAGAGCAGGAAGGAAGAAACATGCCATGGATTAGAGAAAAGAATCTGATTGTACATGACCTGGAACATTGGCATAGCATGGAGAACAGCCCAGGGGACATATGTATATTATAAGGGGATTTATTCAGAAATAGAATTAAGAGCTAGCTTAGATGGGCTAAGATTGCTCAATTCAGGCCAAGGCTTGTTAAAATCCATGTGGTGTCTGTGTGCTCATTTATAATGGCTAGTTAAGGATTAACAACTACCAATCAATTAACAATAGTATATAAATACTGTTAATCAATTTAATTAATTTTTACAGTACTCCTTATTTTTATGACCTGAAATACATTTTGAAGTAGTGACAAAAGTGAACATAAACAAACAAAAAAGAGAGACACAAGTTCTGCCTAAAGTTTGGAAGAGTAGATGAGTGTGGGATTTAGGTGAATTCAGATTAGATATTGTATCCTTTCCTATCACTTAACAGCCCTGTAGAGTTTGTCCAGACATATAACATATGAACATGTAGTTGCACATATGAATTTACAATGATATTTAGTGAATGTTCAACCCTCTGCATGATTGAGCCAGAAAAACTCCCAGCATGTGTGGGGGTTGAGGTCTTAAAATCCCACCCCTAGCTGAGGAGCTATTGGCAGCTAATAGGAGAGAATAAGTCACTTTACTTCAGAGATGCAGCCCCTGAGATGGGGGACTAAACCACACATATGTAGACAGCACTAAGGAGACTCAGTAGGTGTATACAGAAAGAACACACAAAATTAGGAGGGAATAGTGGAGGAGGGGATAAGAGGCAAAATGGAGGGGAGGAAGTGGGGTAAATTTGATCAAATCACATAATATGCATCTATTGAATTTCCAAACCAAAACAAAAAATGCAAATTATTTCATTAAAAACTGATTCTGTGGTAGAATTTTAAGGATCGCTTATTTATACTATCATATCATCTGGAAATAGGAATACTTTGACTTCCTCCTTTCCAATTTGTATCCCCCCTTGATCTCCTTTAGTTTTCTTATTGCTCTAGCTAGAACTTCAAGTACTAAGTTCAATAGATACTGACAGAGTGAGCAAACTTGTCTTGTTCCTGATTTTAGTAAAATTACTTTAAGTTTCTCTCTATTTAGTTTGATGTTCACTATGGGCTTCCTGTATATTGTATTTATCATGTTTATATTTAGGCCTTATATCCCTGATCTCTCCAATACTTTTATCATGAAGGGGTGTTGGATTTTGTCAAATGCTTTTTGAGCATCTACGGAGATGATCATATTTTTTTTCTTTCATCTTGTTAATATGGTGGATTACATTGATGGATTTTCATATGTTGAACCATGCCTGCATTCCTGGGATATAGCCTATTTGATCATGGTGTATGATGTTTCTTTATGATGTGTTCTTGGATTCTGTTTCCAAGTATTTTATTGAGTATTTTTGCATCAATGTTCCTGGGGGAAATTGGTCTGAAATTCTCTTTCTTTGTTGAGTCTTTGTGTGGTTTAGGTATCAGGGTAACTGGCTCCATAGAATGAAATTGGCAATTTTCCTTTTGTTTCTATTTTGTGGAATCATTTGAGCAGTATTGACATTAGCTCTTTGAAAGTCTGGTAGAATTCTGTGCTGAAATCATCTGGCCCTGGGCTTTTTTGATTAGGAGACTTTTGATGACTGCTTCTTTTCCTTGGGGGTTATAGTACTGTTTAATTTGTTTACCTGATCTTGATTTTAGTTTTGGTAAGGGAAATCTATCAAGACAATAATCCATTTCATTTGGATTTTTCAATTTTGGGAAATACAGACTTTTGAAGTAAGACCTTATGATTCTTTGGATGTCCTCAGTGGCTGTTGTTATGTCTCCCTTCGGTGGAAGAGTTAGGGGGAGGTTTGATGGAACTGGATGGATTAAGGACACCACAAGAAGACCTACATACCTAATTAATTTGGACACAAAGTTGCTCATAGAAACTGAACCACCAAGCAAAGAATGTGCATGAACTAGTCCTAGGCCCACAACACATGAATCTGATTGCCTGCTGGATCCTGAAGTGGATTCCCTAACAATTGGATTGGGATTATCTCTGACATGGACTCTGTTGTCTCCCTTTGGATCCTATTTTCCTAGCCTTATCTTGCCTCAGTGTAAGAGGAGGCACTTAGATCTGATGCTATTTGATGTGCCAGAGTGGGTTGGTACCAGACGGGGCAGTATGGGGGAAGTGGGTGGGAGGGTAGGACGAGGAGGAGAGGAAGAAGGGGGTTGTGATTAAGATGTAAAATAAACAAACAAATAAACTAATGAAAAAAAGTGATTCTGAAGAGCCCTATCCAAACCATTGGAATATAAAAAATATATGAAAAGCACTCAAATCTGAGAATTTAATGAATGGCAGTTACACAAAGTATGACATTGCAAAGTATTTTTTAATCATTCTGAGTTTTTCTTTTAAATCATGATATGCCCAAGCTATGTAGCACCTTTCGTTTAGGGGACACTAAATATAATCATGCTTTTAAAAGAAAACCACCTTAAATTTCCTCATGCAGGGCTATATTCTCAGATCACTCAAGTAAATAAATTTCGAGAGTCCTGGTATTTGTATCAAGGACCTAAAACTGAAACACAATCACTCATGTTTTCATTCACTTCATAACCACTAAAATGAGGCTCTCCTTTAGAGTTCAATGCATTATAGTCAAAGTAATTTAATTATTAGATGACCTTGTAATGAAACAGGTAATAATATTCCATCCTATTACAGAGTTCTATCATAGTACCTCCTGAAATATGTCAAGGTAGTGCCAAATTTTCTTTAAAAACACCTTGCAAGTGATTTCATAAAACATCTAATTTTTGCTATGTTCTCTGGCCTTCCAAAGTAAATGTAAAGGAAACTTTCCCATCCCAGCATTTAGTTTGCCATTTAAAACAGAATCTGACAGAACAGTTCCTTACTCAGAATTGTTATTAAATATTCTAGCTCATGATCCCACCTAATGTAAAATAGTCTCCTTTGCAGATGTGCTGCAATGCTCAAATTTCAAGCTGCTTGTTTTCTAGTTGTTACCAGGGATGATGGCTCTTGTCAGCATATCCAATTCTTCCTCAGTCCTTATTTACATTTAGATCCTAGAGTTTTACCATTTTTCTATAAAATATACAAGTTATGGGTTCAATCTATGGGTAGCTGGTTTCTCTTTTTGTTGTTGTTCTAATGATTGTTTCAGAGAAGTTGCTACAAATCAAATAATATAGTGAGCATGTGTTTAATATTTATGATTTTATTCTCCCTACATTATTGGATTAGCTAAGAAAATCCAGATGAATATCTTTCAAATACATCAAAAGCAGTAATAATAGGAAAACAGTGAAAACCTTCCTATCATTTACCTTTCTCTTTTCCCTTCTCATAGTTGTTTTGCTGTAGGATGTGTTCACATACTCATGTTCATTATACACTTGTTCCATTACTTGTTATTGAATTCCAGATGATTAAAAATGACCATGGATTTTTCATTACATGAAATATAAAGCTTTTGGGGATCCAAGATGGAGGCAACCCATGCGGACGCATTTTAATTTCCGGGAAAAAGTCACAAAAACGGCAAGTGTTACAAGCCACTGTACAAACAAATCTGAGAGTCTCGACCCTCTGGGTCTCACCCAACTACCCAGGTACCACTAAAAGTCCCTGGGCGGGATGCTCCCTCCCACTCTGAGACAAACTCGGAAGCTGCTGAATCCAGGAATCGGGATCCCCCATACCCCACCAGGAGAGACACATTGAGTAAGTTCCAATCTAATACCCAGCGGGCATATTCAGACTCCACATGGGGATACTCACCAGTCTACTTGGCCACCCCAGGTCTCACACAGACGATCCAGCTATATGGCAAAGGGTTCCGGACCCGTGGAAGTGCACGCAGCTTGGCTGCAGAGTATTGTCAGGCTGCAGATTGATATCCACTGCGGTATATGGGAACTTAGTCGACCGTGACATCACTTGAAAGTTTCCAGACCTGGGCCGTGGGAGCAGCAAGGCTATAGGGGGTGAAGGCAGATTTATCCACCACAGGAGACAATCCTGGGCAAACTGCGAGGTATTTACAATTATTATCAGACTTTTTTGCTAGTACTGTCCCTTTCAGCGGGGAACCAGAGCTTACGTGTATACAGCTCAACCCCCCTGGATTAGTTAGGTCTCCACCTAGGAGGCGGGGCTGAATGACTCACCTTACAGGGGTGGAGTAAGGCAATTCGACTCCTACACCAAAGTGCCCCCTTTATACCCAAGTCCAGAAGACAACTAAAAACGTCCAAATGGCCAGAGTCCCCAGATAAAAAAAAAAATCAGAGCGGAATGACTCCAAAAAAAAAAAAAAGCAATGCTATTTCATCCAACACGGACCACCTCACCACAGCTGAAACACATGAAAACGTTGACAATTCTACATTATGGAAAGTGATAGAGTCCCTTCAAAAATAACTTAAATCTATGAAGGAATTCAAAGAAGCCACACTTGCACAAACGAAAGCGAAGGAAAACACAATTAGAGAACTTCAGAACAAGGTGGCTCAACTCGAACAAGAAAAAGAGAGGACAATGGAAGACTTCCAGGCAAAGACAAGCAAATTGGAGCAGGAAATGTACAAAACAAATAAACTCACTCAAGCAGTGAAAATGGAAATAGAAACAATAAAGAAACCACAGTCAGAGATAAAAATGGAAATGGGGAATCAAGGGAAGAGAGCAGGAACTATGGATTTGAGTACCAAAAATAGGATTCAAGAGATGGAAGACAGGATCTTAGGCATAGAAGATTCAATGGAAGAAATCAATACAACATCCAAAGAAAATGAAAAAGCTAAAAAAAATCTCTCACCAACAATATCCAAGAAATCAAGGATTCAATGAAAAGAAGGAACCTAAGAATTATAGGCATAGAGGAAAGAGAAGACTCCCGACTCCATGGTACAGGAAATATCTTCAACAAATTCATAGAAGAAAATTTCCCAAAACTAAAGAAAGAGATGCCAATAAAAATCCAAGACGCTTACAGAACACCAAACAGATTAGATCAGAAAAGAAACTCCTCTCGCCACATAATAACTGAAACTCCAAATGTAGAGAACAAAGAATTGATATTAAAAGTTGTAAGAGAAAAAGACCAAGTCACATACAATGGCAGACCCATCAGAATTACACCTGATTTCTTCTCAGAAACTTTAAAAGCTAGAAGGGCTTGAACAGATGTCCTACAAGCCCTGAGAGAACATAGGTGCCCAGCCAGACTACTATACCCAGCAAAACTCTATCAACATAGATGGAGAAAACAAGATATTCCAAGACAAAATCAAATTTAAACAATATCTACCCACAAACCCAGCCCTACAGAAGAACCTAGAAGGAAAATTTCAACTCAGAGAAGATAACTACACCCAAGAAAACAGAGGAAATAGAAATCTCCACATCAACTAAACAAAAAGAAACACAAGATGACCAGCTATACCAAAATAATGGGAAATAACAACCCCTAGTCATTAATATCCATCAACATCAATGGAGTCAACTCGCCAATAAAAAGGCACAGACTTACAGACTGGATCCGTAAACAAGACCCATCTTTTGCTGCATAAAAGAAACATATCTCACTATTGAAGATAGACACTATCTCAGAATAAAAGACTGGGAAAAGGTTTTCCAAGCAAATGGACCCAGGAAACAAGCTGGTGTAGCCACCCTAATATCAAACAAAATAGACTTCCAATTGAATTTAATAAAAAAAAGACAGAGATGGAATTACATACTCGTTAAAGGAAATATTCATCAAGAGGACATCTCAATACTGAACATCTATGCCCCAAATACAAAGGCACCTACATTTATAAAAGAAACGCTTCTAAAACTTAAAGCACACATCAATCCAAAGACTTTAGTAGTGGGAGACTTCAACATCCCACTCACAACTATGGACAGATCATCAAGACAGAAGCCAAACAGAGAAATAATGAGTCTAACAGAGGTCATGAACCAAATGAACCTAAAAGATATCTACAGGGGGGGCCAAGATGGCAGCAAACTGCACGGACGCATTTTGAATGTGGGAGAGAAGAGCCATAGAAAACATAGAGTTGTGGGACACTGTGCAAAAACCAGAGGGTCTGGCCCCTCCGGGAACACGCACAGCTCCCAAGGGACTGTTAAAAGTCGCAGGGCAAGGCTCTCCCCCATCTCTTGCAGACACGGAAGCCACTAAATCCGGGATTCGGGAACTCTCATTTGGAGAGGCGCCTGGTAAGATCGATCCCAACACACAGCAGGCAGAATCAAAGGCCACATGGCAATCGCCCACTAGCCTACTGGGCTTCCCACACCTCAGGAAGAGCTTATAACTATTTAGGAAATTTTGTAGAATAGTTAAAGTCTTGTGGGGTTTTTTTGTTTGTTTGTTTTTTCGAGACGAAGAAAAAGGGAGCTCAGCGGGTGACCCGCAGCCGCTCGAGCAGGAGCGGAAGGTGTGCGGGTAGAGCACTTGGGGAGGGAAGGGGACGCTGGCAGGAGGGGCCGAAGCTCCACCCACCTACGGCAAAGCAGATAGAGCGGGAGACTGGATCTGACGGCAGGAGGAGCCGAAGCTCCGCCCACCCACTGCAAAGCAGCTAGGGCGGGAGGCAGGTTCAGAAAGCTGGAGGGGCCGAAGCTCTGCCCGCCCAAGGCAGAGCAGATAGGGAGGGAATAGGCCTGGCCTGTGGCGGAGAAGCCTAGTGGGTAACCAGAAGCCAGGGGACCATAGCTGTATTCGGGTAAAAACAGAAACATTAGGTGTGGAGCCAGGCCGTGTCGTGTCAGCCTCCGTGACAACAAACAAACCACACAAAATCTGTGCCTGGGCAAACAGGTCCATATCATTAGAACCACTGAAGGCTGATCACTCAGTGTGCAAAATAGAGAAGTCTGAACTGGGAGCAGTGTAACAATCCCAGACCATGACTCACTACCTGGAAATAGGCTGCACCAGCTCACAACGATTCAGGCTATTAAAACCACAGTGACCCTGAGATCACCCTGTAAGCAAGGACAGATAGCCAAGCAATTAGACTCCTTCACCAAAGCATCCCCTGTGGATCCAAACACAGAAAACGACAAGAACAGACAGCTAAACACACACACATGGACAAAGGTCCAAGAAAAAATAGAAATCAAAGAAATATGACTCCAACAAAGCAGAATTATCCTAGCTCATCCAATTCGGATGACCACACCAACATTAACACATGAAAACAATGACAATTCTGCATTATGGAAAGTGATAGAGTCCCTTCAAGAAGAACTTAAATCTATGAAGGTATTCAAAGAAGCCACAATTTTACAAGCCAAAACAATGTACCATTAAAGAGCTCCAAGCCAAAGTGACAGAGCTTGAATAGGAAAAAGACAAAGCAATGAAAGATTTTCAGACAAAAACAATTATGCTGGAGAAGGAAATGTACAAAACGAACAATACCATACAAGACATGAAAATAGAAATAGAAACAATAAAGAAAATACAGTCAGAGTTAAAAGAGGAAGTGGAGAACCAAGGGAAGAGAACAGGAACTACGGATGCGAGTATCAACAATAGGATGCAAGAGATGGAAGACAGGATCTCAGGCATGGAAGATTCGATGGAAGAAATCAGTACAACATCCAAAGAAAATGAGAAGGCTAAAAAATCTCTCACCCACAACATCCAAGAAATCAAGGACTCAATGAAAAGACGGAACCCAAGAATAATAGGCATCGAGGAAAGAGAAGAGTCCTGACTCCAAGGTCCAGGAAATATCTTCAACAAAGTCATAGAAGAAAACTTCCCAAACCTGAAAAAAGAGATGCCAATAAAAATTCTAGAGGCTTACAGAACACCGAACAGATTAGATCAGAAAAGAAACTCCTCTTGCCACATAATAATTGAAACACCAAATGTACAGAACAAAGAAAGGATATTAAAAGCTTTAAGAGAAAAAGGCCAAGTCACATACAATGGCAGACCCATCAGAATTACACCTGACTTCACCTCAGAAACTTTAAAAGCTAGAAGGGCCTGGACAGATATCCTACAAGTCCTGAGAGATCATAGGTGCCCAGCCAGACTACTATACCCAGCAAAACTCTCTATCAACATAGATGGAGAAAACAAGATATTCCATGACAAAATCAAATTTAAATAATATATCCCGACAAACCCAGCCCCACAGAAAATCTTAGAAGGAAAATTCCATCCCAGAGAAGAAAACTTCACCCAAGAAAATAAAGGGAATAGAAAACCCCACAGCAACTAAAGCAAAAGAGACACAGGACCATCACCTATACCAAACTAATGGGAAACAACAACCCCAGGTCACTAATATCCATCAACATCAATGGTCTCAACTCCCCAATAAAAAGACACAGATTTACAGAGTGGATCCGCAAGCAAGACCCGTCCCTTTGTTGCATACAACAAACACATCTCACTACCAGAGATAGTCACTACCTCAGAGTAAAGGGCTGGGAAAAGGTTTTCCAAGTAAATGGACACAGGAAGCAAGCTGGAGTAGCCATCCTAATATCAAACAAAACAGACTTCCAACTGAAGTTAATGAAAAAAGAAAAAGAAGGGCATTATATACTCATGAAAGGGAATATTCATCAAGAGGAAATCTCAATACTGAACATGTATGCCCCAAATACAAAGGAATCTACTTTTCTAAAAGACACACTTCTAAAACTTAAATCACACATCGATCACAACACATTAGTAGTGGGAGACTTCAACACCCCACTCACAACAATGGACAGATCATCAAGACTGAGGCCAAACAGAGAAATATTGATTCTAATAGAGATCATGAAACAAATGGACCTAACAGACATCTACAGAACGTTTCACCCAAACACAAAGGAATACACCATTTTCTCAGCACCCCACGGAACCTTCTCCAAAATCGACCAAATAGTTGGACACAAAGACAGTCTAAATAGATACAAGAAAATTGAAATAACACCTTATATCTTATCAGACCACCACGGAATAAAGCTGGTCTTCAACAGCAAAAGAATCAACAGAAAGCCTACACACACATGGAAATTGAACAGCTCCTTACTGGATGACCACTGGGTCAGGGAAGAAATAAAGAAGGAAATCAAAGACTTCTTAAAATACAACGACAATGAAGACACAACATACCCAAACCTATGGGATACAAAGAAAGCTGTGCTACGAGGAAAGTTCATAGCACTAAGTGCTTTCAAAAAGAAAATTTTGCCAGCTCATATTAGTGAATTAACAGCCAAACTGGGTGAATTAGAAAAAAAAAGAAGCAAACACACCCAAGAGGAGCAGAAGGCAGGAAATCATCAAACTTAGGGCTGAAATCAACAACTTAGAATCAAAAAGAACTATACAAAGAATCAATGAAACCAAGAGTTGGTTCTTCGAGAAAATCAACAAAATAGACAGACCACTAGCTAAATTAACTAAAAGGCAAAGAGAGAGAACCCAAATCAACAAAATCATAAATGAAAAGGGAGAAATAACAACAGACATTGAGGAGATCCAGAAAATATTCGGGTCCTATTATAAAAATCTATACTCCGCCAAATTTGAAAACCTAAGCTAAATGGACAGTTTCCTCGATAAATTTCACCTACCAAAACTGAATCAAAATCAGATTAACAGCTTAAACAGCCCAATAACTCCTAAGGAAATAGAAACAGTCATTAATAATCTCCCAAACAAAAAAAAAAAAAAAAAAAAAAAAAAACCCCCAGGGCCAGATGGCTTTAGCATGGAATTCTACCGGACCTTCAAAGAGGAACTAACACCATTACTCTTCAAACTCTTCCACCACATAGAAACAGAAAGAACACTGCCAAACTCATTCTATGAGGCCACTGTCATTCTGATTGCTAAACCACAAAAAGACCCAACAAAGAAAGAGAACTTCAGACCAATCTCCTTCATGAACATACATGCAAAGATACTTAATAAAATACCAGCAAACCGAATTCAAGAACACATCAAAAATATCATACATCATGATCAAGTAGGCTTCATCCCAGGAATGCAGGGATGGTTCAATATACGAAAGTCTGTCAATGTAATTCACAATATAAACACGATGAATGAAAAAAAAACCACATGATAATCTCGCTAGATGCATTAAAGCATTTGACAAAATCGAACACCCCTTCATGCTAAAAGTTCTGGAGAGAACGGGCATACAAGGACCATACCTAGAAAAAATAAAGGCAATATACAGCAAGCCAGTGGTCAACATCAAATTAAATGGAGAGAAGCTTGAAGCATTTCCTCTAAACTCAGGGACAAGACAAGGATGCCACTTTCACCATATCTCTTCAATATAGTACTTGAAGTTCTTGCTAGAGCAATAAGACAACTAAAGGAAATCATAGGGATAAACATTGGAAATGAAGAAGTCAAATTATCCCTATTCACAGATGATATGTTAGTATACATAAGCGACCCGAAAAACTCCACCAAAGAACTCTTACAGCTGATAAACAACTTCAGCAAGGTGGCTGGATACAAAATTAACTCAAAAAAAAAAATCAGAAGCCCTTCTTTATACAACAATCAAGCATACCGAGAAAGAAATAAGGGAAACAACTCCCTTCACAATAGCCAAAAACAATATAAAATACCTGGGGGTAACTCTAACCAAACAAGTAAAGGACCTATACAACAAGAATTTCAAGCCGCTGAAGAAAGAAATGGAAGAGGCATTTAGAAGATGGAAAGATCTTCCATGCTCATGGATAGGTAGGATCAACATAATAAAAAAAGCTATTCTACTAAAAGCAATATATAGATTCAATGCAATTCCTATCAAAATACCAACAAAATTCTTTATAGCCTTGGCTGTACAATAAAAAAGCATCTGGAGGTATCACCATCCCAGATTTCAAGCTGTACTACAGAGCAATAATATTAAAAACAGCATGGTGCTGCTATAGAAACAGACAAGTGGATCAATGGAATCGAATTGAAGACCCAAATATGGACCCACACACCTATGGCCAACTAATCTTTGACAAAGAAGCCAATACCGCACAATGGAAGAAGGACAGCATCTTCAACAAATGGTGCTGGTCCAACTGGATGTCCTCTTGTAAAAGAATGAAATTAGACCCATACCTATCACCTTGTACAAAACTTAATTCCAAGTGGATCAAAGACCTTAACATAAGGCCGGCCACACTAAAGATATTAGAAGAAAAAGTAGGAGAAACCCTCGAACTCATTGGCACAGGTGACGACTTTCTGAACAGAACACCAACAGCTCAGGACCTGAGAACAACAATCAATAAATGGGACCTCATGAAACTGAAAAGCTTCTGTGAGGCAAAAGACACTGTCATTCAAACATATCAGCAGCCTACAGACTGGGAGAAAATTTTCACCAACCCCATATCTGATAGAGGGCTATTATGTAAAATCTACAAAGAACTCAAGAAACTAAATGCCAAGAAACCAAATAATCCAATCAAAAAATGGGAGACGGAGCAAAATAGAGAATTCACAAAGGAGGAGTCCCTAATAGCCGAGAGTCACCTGAAAAAAGCTCAACATCCTTAATCATCAGAGAAATGTAACTCAAGATGACCCTGAGATCCCATCTCACACCTGTCAGAATGGCTAAGATAAAGAGCTCAAATGACAGCACATGCTGGCAAGGGTGTGAAGAAAGGGGAACCCTCCTCCATTGCTGGTGGGAGTGCAGGCTTGTGCAACCACTATGGAGGTCTGTCTGGAGATATCTTAGAAACCTTGGAATAACTTTGCCTCAGGACCCAGCCATACCACTTCTGGGTATACACCCAAAGGACCTCTCACGGAGACATAGGGAAGTCTCCTCATGTATGTTCATAGCAGCCTTATTTGTAATAGCTAGAAACTTCAAACAACCCAGATGTCCCTCAACTGAAGAATGGATTAAAAAATTGTGGTCCATCTATACAATGGAATATTACTCAGCTATCAGAAACAATGAAATCATGCAATTTGCAACCAAATGGATGGATCTAGAGAAGCTCATACTGAGTTTGCTAACCCGGTCTCAGAAGGATGCACATGGCATCTATTCACTTATAGTAGGATTTTAGCTATACCGTACAAGATATCTGTACTACAACCAACACACCAAAAGGAACATGGACATAAATTTCTTTTTTCTTTTCATTTCTTTTTCTTTTTCCTTTCCCTCTTTTTTTCTCTTTCTTTTTCTTCTTCTTTTTTGTTGTTGTTCTTGTTTTTGTGGGTTTGTGTGTCTGTTGGTTTTTTTTTTAGATTCCCCCCTGTAGCAAGGAGACACCTTTCACTGGCAGTACTGCCTCGTAGGCCCCCGGTGTATGAAGAGGCCCTCAGCCCTCATATGACTCCTGATCTGAGGTGAGAGACTGGTATGCAGGGACACTCCACCCCAGAGGATCAAGATGGAAGGGTCAGGGAGTAGAGCATGGGAGGGTGGGGCTGGGAAGCAGGAAAAGAGGACAATAGGTCAAGGATTTAACCTGTAGCAACAAACAAATAAATTCACTAATTTAAAAAAAACAGGTAACAACGTTATAACACTGTAAATAAAATAAAGGACACAGCCCTTCAACCTGGTTTTATGAATCTCCAAGTGTCGAAAAAACGTAGAGCTAAGGTAAAATACAGGAGAAATGTGGTGTTAACCCATGCCTTTAATTTCAGCAGAGACGGGAGGAGCACCATAGAGTTAGTGGACTTATAAATTCTAGAGTTACACGGAAAAAGGGTGGTGAGGGTACACACCCTTAATCCCATCATTCAAGAAGAGTACACCCTTAACCCCAACACACTAGAGACAGAAACAGGCAGATCTCAGAATTCAAGGTCAGACTGATACAAAACAAACTGTAAATAAAGAAAAACTTCTATCCAAGAGTGGTGGAACACATCTTTAATCCCCTCAGATGGGAACCACAGGTCTCGGATCCCAATAATTAGAATGCAGAGACACACACATAGGATTTGGAAGGATCTAAGCTTAAAAGCTACTTACAAGAGGCCCACTCAATACAAACAAATTGTCCTTCGAGATCTCAAAATATATACACTAAAGCTGGTTTAGCTCCAAAATAACAAAATAATTTCTTCTTTAAACCAGATTGAAAGATAACACTTTATATATTGTCAAAAACCAAATTTGCTTCAAGAGAAATATTACCTACCCCCCCCCCAAAAAAAAGAGGGTGATTGTCCCTGAGTGAGTATTAAGGTAGGGCTCTGTTCTTATCTTTCCAGGAAAATCAAAGCATCCATTCAAGGAACCCAGGGACAACTGGACAATGGAAACCTCAGCAGAAATCAGAATCAGACACCAAAAGAAGACGAGTGATCCAGATGATTCAGCCTGACAGACTCCCTCAATAGCTGTCTCCATCAAAAGCCTACAACCACAACAACTCAATATCTCTAAGACCGTTCAGCTCTACACTATGCCCCAGAAAGAACCTCAGTAAAGCCTGGAAGTTCAGCTTCTGCCTACAAACTCCTTAGTACATCTAAACAGCTGAGAACAGAAGGACTGAACATAAAAGGATTGTACCAACATTTTTAACCATTTTTCCATTTTGGTTTGGGCCCCAAACAGGTTTACTATGACCCAAATCAGCAGGAAGTCATTTTAAGAAAGCGACGTCCCATACCCAGAGGGTGGGGTGGGTGTTTCTCCGCCCCCCCACTTTTTTCGGTTATTTGAAGGACAACTGAAAACTCTGTTATTTAGGGGAAGAGATTACAAGTTGTTAAATGGTCCTGTTTAATGGGTTTTGGAGGTTAGACCCAGGGTATTCTTTCTTTCCCTTTTATGTATCCTTCTTTAGCTCCTATGTAGGAATGCATGGACTTGAGAAAAATCGAGACATAGACAGCACAGGAAGGATCAAGAAGAAAGGTCACATTATTGAATATGCCCTTATACCCTTGTATATTGATACAAAATTAATAGTATATTTGGCTAAAGTGGTATTGACCATTGTTTATTGTGCAAAAATAAGATTGTATTGGACTATGTCGGTATTGATATTTGTATATTGATACAAAATTAAGATTATAGTTGGCCACAATGGTATTGACCCTTGTATATGGACGCAATATTAAGATTGTATTGGGCCGCATAGGCATTGATCTTTGTATATTGATACAAAATTAAGAGTGTATTTAGCCACATTTGAATAGATCTTTGTATATTGATACAAAATTTAAGGTAACGCTTCCTAATGGTATTGTACCTAGAGATACTTAAAAATGAAATGTGAAGCTCTGGCCTCTTGATACCAATCGTCTTAAACTGTTTAGGATAGTTAAGAAAAACAAACACCTAGTCATGCATGCATGTCACCTTGTTAGCTACTAAGACAGCCTATCACAGATATTCTCTAAGCTACTCAGTAATCAAGTTGTTAAGAGACAAGCAACATTTGCTTATCTAAATACAAGAGATAGATAGGGCATCTTCAAAAACCCCAAGAGATCTGTAGAATATGGCATTCAAAGATGTGGTCTTAAATTAAGATTTTTTTTTTGATATCGTGACATATCAGCTCCTGACAGCATCCCATATTCTACTACAAGTAGAAGAAAAGCATCGAAGAATCTCCAGTGTGAGATGGTTGAATTAGTGGCAAGCCTATCTCTTGGCATGAAAAAACTCCTTGCTTCAACTGCAGACAGACTGTAGTCCAAAAAGGACAAAACTTGGTAGCAGGGAAGTCGACAGCCTAGCTCTGCCAAGACAGGGTAAGTAAGTCCTTCATAATCCCTGCTCTACAATATGTCTGTCAGAGAAACAGGACCAAAAGGCTGAAGACTGATGCAGGAATGTATGGAGAGAAAATGGGAACTGTCCAGGCAGTCACTGGTATGTCATTTCTTAGTTTTGGAAGCTGCAGGCCCTGCACTTCCTATATAATCAGATATATTTATCCTTCTCAGCTGTCTGAGGTGGTTGAAGAATAGACAGCTTGAGTCTCATAGCTAAATTTTGAGTTGTTTAGGAATCAAGAGGGAGTTCTTGATCTAAGAAGATGGTTATAATAGTGATGCAAGTTAGTATGAAAACTAAGTCAGTTATAGAACTTTAAACTCATGGAGATGGTTAGAAGGTAGAAGGTTAAAGTTAGGGTCCAAATATGTGTGAACTGGACATTGGGAAGGTATACTGGGCCATTTAACTCTCATAAATGTGGCATATTTAATTCTGCTGTTTTGCATAGAATTTACTGTTATAAGAGAAAGAACCATTTGTTGGAATGAAAAGAGAAGATGTTGGGGGGGAAGAGGGTGGAAGGGTGGGACAGGAAGGGGGAATAGGGAAGGGTTTGCGACTGAGATGTAACTTGAAAAAAAATAAAGTACTTATTAAAAAAAAAGAAGTGAAGAGGCACCAAGTTCCCTATTGTCACTAGATGCTAATCTAAACTGTCTTTTACTAACTCCTATCACAGATCTATGTCCAGCTGTGAAGGCTAGTGTTAATTGTCAATTTGAGGAAATGTAAAGTCACCTGGGAACAGGACCGCTAATCATACCTATAGGGAGTTGTATTGTTTACATTAAGAGGGTCTGACCACAG
Organism: Lophiomys imhausi; assembly: GCA_907164525.1. NCBI lineage: Eukaryota > Metazoa > Chordata > Mammalia > Rodentia > Muridae > Lophiomys > Lophiomys imhausi. Next base: position 14,021 of record CAJQZJ010033397.1, on the reverse strand, counting down.
TGGGTAACACCATTCCCTAGGCTCTTGGTCAAGCAGACCCTGGACTGTGTGAGAGTGAAGTCATCTAGCTGAGCACAAGCATCATACATTCAATGTTCTGTTTGCTAATATGAAGGCAAAGTGAACAGCTTGTGTTCTTGCCGTCATGACTTCCCTGAAGTGATGGAACTGTGAGGTAAAATAAACTCTCTTCTAAGTTTCAAAAAAAAAAAAAAGATATCTACAGAACGTTTCTCCCAAACTCAAAAGAATACACCTTCTTCTTAGCACCTCACAGAACCTTCTCCAAAATCAACCATATAGTTGGACACAATGATAGCCTCAACAGACACAAGAAAATTGAAATAACCCCTTGTATCTCATCAGACCACCATGGAATAAAGCTGGACTTCAATAGCAAAAGAATCAAGAGAAAGTCTACACACACATGGAAATTGAACCACTCATTACTAGATGACCACTGGGTCAGGGAAGAAATAAAGAAGGAAATCAAAGACTTCTTAAAATCCAACAAAAATGAAGACAAAACATACCCAAACCTATAGGACACAATGAAAGCGGTGCTACGAGGAAAGTTCATAACACTAAGTGCCTTTAAAGAAAATTGTGACAGCTCATATTGGCAAATTAACAGCTAAACTGAGTGAATTGGAAAAAAAAGGAACAAACACTCCCAAGAGGAGCAGAAGGCAGGAGGTTATCATCAATTTAGGCCTGAAATAAACAACTTAAAACAAAAAGAACAATACAAAGAATCAATGAAACCAAGAGATGGTTCTTCGAGAAAATCAATAAAATAGACAGACCCTTAGACAAATTAACTAAAAGGCAGAAGGAAAAAACCCAAATTAACAAAATGAGAAATGAAAAGGGAGAAATAACAACAGATATTGAGGAAATCCAGAGAATATTTGTATCCTACTTTAAAAATCTATACTCCACACAACTTGTAAACTTAAGTGAAATGGACAATTTTTTTCATAGATTCCACCTACTGAAGCTAAATCAAGATCAGATAAACAGAAAGAACATTGCCAAACTTATTCTATGAGGCCACAGTCACCCTGATTCCTAAACCACACAAAGACCCAACAAAGAAAGAGATCTTCAGACCAATCTCCCTCATAAACATAGATGCAAAAATACTTAATAAAGTACTAGCAAATCGAATTCAAGAACATATCAAAAGTATCATACACCAAGATCAAGTAGGCTTCATCCCAGGAATACAGGGATGGTTCAACATACGAAAGTCTATCAACATAATTCACCATATAAACAAGATGAAAGAAAAAAAAAACCACATGATAATCTTGCTAGATGCAGAAAAAGCATTTGACAAAATCCAACACCCCTTCATGTTAAAAGTTCTGGAGAGAACGGGCATACAAGGACCGTACTTAGAAATAATAAAGGCAATATACAGCAGGCTATTGGCCAACATCAAATTAAATGGAGAGAAACTTGAAGCATTTCCTCTAAACTCAGGGACAAGACAAGGATGTCCACTTTCACCATATCTCTTCAATATAGTACTTGAAGTTCTTGCTAGAGCAATAAGACAACTAAATGAGATCAAGGGGACAGATATTGGAAACGAAGAATTCAAATTATCCCTATTTGCAGATGATATGAAAGTATACATAAGTGACCCCAAAAATTCCACCAGAGAACACTTACAGCTGATAAACACCTTCAGCAACATGGCTGGATACAAATTAATTCAAAAAAATCAGAAGCCCTTCTTTATACAACAAACAAATGGGCTGAGAAAGAAATAAGGGAAACAACCCCCTTCACAATACCCACAAACAGTATAAAATGCCTGGGGATAACCCTAATCAAGCAAGTAAAGGACCTGTACAACAAGAACTTCAAGCCCTTGAAGAAAGAAATGGAAGAGGCCTTTAGAAGATGGAAAGATCTCCCATGCTCATGGATAGGTAGGAACAACATAATAAAAATAGCTATCCAACCAAAAGCAATATATAGATTCAATAGAATTCCTATCAAAATACCAACACAACTTTTTGTAGACTTGGAAAGAGCTATTCTCAATTTCATATGGAACAACAAAAAGCCCAGAGTAGCTAAATCAATCCTGTACAATAAAAAACAAAAAAACAAAAAAAAAAACATCTGGAGGTATCACCATCCCAGATTTCAAGCTGTACTACAGAGCAGTAGTAGTAAAACCAGCATGGTATTGGCATAGAAACAGGCCAGTAGATCAATGAAATCAAATTGAAGATCCAGAAATGGACCTACACACTTATGGCCACCTAATTTTTGACAAAGAAGGCAAAATGGCACAATGGAAGAAGGACAGCATCTTCAACAAATGGTGCTGGTCCAATTGGGTGTCCATTTGTAAAAGAATGAAATTAGACTCATACTTGTCAACTTGTACAAAACTTAAGTCCAAGTGGATCAAAGACCTTAACATAAGGCAGGTCTCACTAAATCTACTAGAAATAAAAGTGGGAAAAACCCTTGAACTCACTGGCACAGGTGACAACTTCCTGAACAGAACACCAACAGCTCAGGACCTGAGATCAACAATTAATAAATGGGATCTCATGAAACTGAAAAGCTTCTGTAATGCAAAGGACACTGTCATTCGAACAAAACGGCAGCACACAGACTGGGAGAAAGTCTTAACCAACCCCACATCTGACAGAGGGCTAATATCCAAAATATACAAAGAACTCAAGAAATTAAATGCCAAGAAACCAAATAATCCAATCAAAAAATGGAGGACAGAGCTAAATAGAGAAATCACAAAGGAGGAATCCCTAATGACTGAGAGATACTAGAAGAAATGCTCAAAATCCTTAATCATCAGAGAAATGCAACTCAAGATGACTCTGAGATTCCATCTCACACCTGTCAGAATGGCTAAGATCAAAAGCTCAAATGAAAGCACATGCTGGTGAGGGTGTGGAGAAAAGGGAACCCTACTCCATTGCTGGTGGGAGTGCAGGCTTGTGCAACCACATGGAGTTCAGTATGGCGATATCTTAGAAGTCTTGGAATAGTTTTGCCTCAGGATCCAGCCATACCATTTGTGGTTATACACCCAAATGTCTCCTCAAGGAATCATGAGGAAGTTTTCCTCATCTATGTTTATAGCAGCCTTATTTGTAATAGCTAGAAATTGGAATCAACCCAAATGTCCCTCACCCTAAGAATGGGTTAAAAAACTGTGGTACATATACACAGTGGAATATTATTCAGCTATCAGGAACAGTGAAATTATGCAATTTGCTGCCAAATGATGGTACTAGAAAAGCTCATCCTGAATGAGATAAGCAGACTCAGAAGGATGCATATGGCATGTGTTCACTTTTAGTAGAATTTTAGCTATATAGTGGAAGATATCGACACTACAACCAACATACCAAAGGGATCATGGACATAGACTTTTTATTTATTTATTATTTTTTTAATTTTATTTTTTCTATTTTTTATTGTTTTTTATCTGATTGTCTGCTTATTTGTTTGTTTGTTTTTTAGTTCTCTCTCCCGGGCAATGAGACAGTTTTCACTGGTGGTTCTGCCTCGTATACCCCCAATGAATGAGGAGGCTCTTGGCCCTCATACAACCTCTGAACTGAGATGAGGGAATGTTATATAGGGACACTCCACTCCAGAGAAATGGGATGGAAGGTCAGGGGGTAAAGGAAAAAAAAAATGAAATGTGAAGTTTCAGCCTTTTGCTACTAATTGTCATAAACTGTTTAGGATAATTAAGAAATGAAAAGTAATAGTCATGCAAGCCTGTCATTGTGTTAGGTATTATGACAGTCTATTATAGTTATTTTCTATGCTAATCAGAAATAAAGTTGCTAAGAGACAAGCAACATCCGCTTATCCTAATATAAGAGATAGACAGAACCTCCTCAAAAACCTCAAGATATCTGCAAAATATAGCATTCAAAGATGTTTTCTTAACTTTAGTTTTTTTTATATTGAGACATATCAATTCCTGACAGCAACCACTATTCTACTCCAAGTAGAAGATGAGCATCAAAGAATCTCCAGTGGGTGATGACTGAATTAGTCGCAAGCCTATCTCTTGGCAGGAAAAATCCCTTGCTCCAACTGTAGACAGACTGCTGTCCAAAAAGGACAAAACTTGGAAGCAGGTAATTTGACAGCCTAGCTCTGCCAAGACAGGATAGGCAAGTCCTTCATAACTCCTGCTCTACAATCAATGTCTGTCAGAGAAACGGGGCCAAATGTCTGAAGATCAATGCTGTAATGTATGGAGAGAAAATGGGAACTATCCAGGCAGCCACTGGTATGATATTTCTTAGTTTTGGAACCTGAAGTCCCTGTACTTCCTATAAAATCAGGTATATTTATCCATCTCAGGTCTCTGAGGTGATTGAAAAATAGATAGCTAGAGCCTCATAATTAAATTTTGAGTTTAGGAATCAAGAGAGTGTTATGGATCATTTAAAAAGATGCTTTTAAAATTGTGTTGCAAGTTAGTATGAATGTTGAGTTAGATATAGAACTTTAAACTCGTGGAGATGGTTAGATAGTAGAAAGTTAAATTCAGGTGCCAAATACATATGGACTGGACATTGGAAATGTACGCTAAGCCATATAACCCTCATAACTGTGGCCAAATTACCTCTGTTGTTTTGTATTGTATTTATTATTATAAGAGAAAGACCCATTTGTTGGACTGAAAGGGGGAGCTGTTGGGGGAAATAAGATATACCTTAAACTTAAAAAAAGGGAAGAGGATGGGGGGTTGAAGGTGGGAGGGTGGGACTGGAGGGGGGGAGTAGGGAGGGGATTGCGATTGAGATGTAACTTGAAGAAATAAAAAATAAAGTAAAAAATATGCACTTCTACAAACTTACAAAAAAAAAAAAAGTACTCAAACTACTCTTTGGCAAGTCAGGCTGCAGGTTATCCTCGGTACAGATTTGATCATCTTGGCCAATCAGTGAGTGCGGATAATAAATATTTCCCTCAGGATGGATTTCTCTCTTCTTCTGTGGGACCTGACTGAATCCATCTTGTAAAAAGATTCCATTTTGTATTAAGTTTTACTCAAAGCTGACCTCCAGTTCCAGAACAACAACAAAATGTACCCGACCTTGTATTCCAGGGGTATTCCCTTGTTATCACCAGACAGCTCACTCTGAGAAAGCACCCAAAAAGTCTCAACAAACTTTCTGATGGTCAAACTGACCACAGTTGATTAGTCAGTAACAATGGACCAATCAGAAATAGACATGACTAGCTACACAAATGTCATCCAGTCATATGGTAAAGAACCTGCTTCTTTGTCTGAGTCTCTATATAAACTCTGTGCTTTTGGTTCTGGGGGCTCTCAACTCAAACTGCTGTGTCAATGAGTGCTGACAGTCCAAGCTCTGAGCTTGAATAAACAACCCTCATATATTTAAAAAAAAAGAAATATAAAGCTTTTTTCACTCTTGTTGGGAATCCAATGTAGGACTTCACGCATGTTAGGCATTTGCTGTATTTCTGATCTATATTTCCAACATGAAGTATCAAAATTGTAACTGATAAACTCAATAAAATAGTAGCAACAATGCAGTCTAAATGAAGTATATACTTGCCTATTGAAGCTCAGTAAATATTTAAATGAAAAACCCAAAGAAAAAAAAATCAAAGTGTCACTCTTACTGTCAAACTATCAGGAAGCCTGGGATCATTCCTCTGTGCATACTCCTAGTGCACCAAAATAGGAAGAATAATAAAAAGTGAAAAGAGACAAAGTCTTCAAAGCCAGAAAAAAAAAGTTGCAAAAGTTCAAATAAAGAAAAAAAAGTACAAAACCTGTGTGTGTGTGTGTGTGTGTGTGTGTGTGTGTGTGTGTGTTTAACAGTAACAGCTAAAGAAAACAAAACCTTATTTTGAGAGAGAACAAGGAGATAGATACATGGTAGGGATTGGAGGGAGGAAAGGAATGGGAGAAATGATGCAATTAAATTTTAGTTTAAAAATATCTCTTTTTATATGAAAAAGGATGAGTGATATTTAGATAAGAGATAGAGATACAGAACTTGATTTCGCACTGAATATCTTTGAAATATTGGGCACTCAACAACTTCATAAGGAAACTCCAAATGATTAGATTTTAGCATGCTGATGGATAAATCACTGTGTAATTTATTTGGGGGGGGAGTATAAACTGGCACACTTCTGTTCCATTTCGAAAAGTTCCTTTGAACTTGAAAGGTATAAGATGGAAAATTTGTACAGATCTGATATTCTCAGTTGCTTTTTAAAAAATTATTCATTTTGATATTATAATGTAATTGTATCAATTCTCCATTCCCTCCTCCACAGCACTTCTATATACCTTGCCTTCTTCTCTTTCAAATTCACAGCCTCTGTTTTCATTAATTGTCATTGTATGTGTATATGTATGCTATACATATTCCTAAATATAACCAGCTCAATCTGTATGATGTTAATTGTATATGTTTTCAGGACTGACCATTTGATATTGGACAACTGATTGGTGTGGCCTTCCCTGGAGAAGACTATTTCTCCCACTTTCAGAAATCCTTAGTTACCTCTAATTTTTCTTCAGGCTTGAAGCCTCGTTGTCTATCTACTTTGACATGTCTATTGTCGTCCTCATTCACCTTGTGTTTAAACAGTCATATTGCTAAGACTTTATTAGTGTAGCTTTTGACATTACTAGGAGACAAAATATCACAAAAAACCCATCATTCAAGCCATTCTAGCTTCCATGTTCCATGTTTCACATTGCCTTGTGAAAGCACTTCTGAGTGTGGAGAATTACCCCACGTGAACTGCATACTATGGAGGTATGTGCAGGACAGGTATCCATTCAGGAAAGAACTGCCAGAAGTTTGGTAAATAATCCAATTAGGTGAAGCATTCAAGGCCATGGGCTGTTTTTTTTTAAGTACTTTATTTTTTTTTTCTTCAAGTTACATCTCAGTCACAAACCCATCCCTATTCCCCCTTCCTGTACCACCCTTCCCCCCTCTTCCCTCCCAACAGCTTCCCTTTTCAATCCAACAAATGGTTCTTTCTCTTATAACAGTAAATTCTATGCAAAACAGCAGAATTAAATATGCCACATTTATGAGAGTTAAATGGCCAAGTATTCCTTCCCAATGTCCAGTTCATACATATTTGGACCCTGACTTTAACCTTCTACCATCTAACCATCTCCATGAGTTTAAAGTTCTATAACTGACTTAGCTTTCATACTAACTTGCATCACTAATATAACCATCTTCTTAGATCTAGAACACACTCTTGATTCCAAAACAACTCAAAATTTAGCTATGAGACTCAAGCTGTCTATTCTTCAACCACCTCAGAGAGCTGAGAAGGATAAATATATCTGATTATATAGGAAGTGCAGGGCCTGCAGCTTCCAATACTAAGAAATGACAAATCAGTGACTACCTGGACAGTTCCCATTTTCTCTCCATACATTCCAGCATCAGTCTTCAGCCTTTTGTTCCTGTTTCTCTGACAGACATTTATTGTAGAGCAGGGATTATGAAGGACTAACATACCCTGTCTTTGCAGAGCTAGGCTGTCGACTTCCCTGCTACCAAGTTTTGTCCTTTTTGGACTACAGTCTGTCTGCAGTTGAAGCAAGGAGTTTTTACATGCCAAGAGATAGGCTTGCCACTAATTCAACCATCTCACACTGGAGATTCTTCGATGTTTATTTTCTACTTGGAGTAGAATAGGGGGTGCTGTCAGGAGCTGATATGTCACGATATCAAAAAAAATCTTAATTTAAGACCACATCTTTGAATGCCATACTCTGCAGATCTCTTGGGGTTTTTGAAGATGCCCTATCTATCTATTGTGTTTAGATAAGCAAATGTTGCTTGTCTCTTAACAACTTGATTACTGAGTAGCTTAGAGAATATCTGTGATAGACTGTCTTAGTAGCTAACAAGGTGACATGCATGCATGACTAGGAGTTTGTTTTTCTTAACTATCCTAAACAGTTTAAGATGTTTGGTATCAAGAGGACAGAGCTTCACATTTCATTTTTAAGTATCTCTAGGTACGATACCATTAGGGAACGTTACCTTAAATTTTGTAATAATATACAAAGATCTATTCAAATGTGGCTAAATACACTCTTAATTTTGTATCAATATACAAAGATCAATGCCTATGCGGCCCAATACAATCTTAATATTGCGTCCATATACAAGGGTCAATACCATTGTGGCCAACTATAATCTTAATTTTGTATCAATATACAAATATCAATACCGACATAGTCCAATACAATCTTATTTTTGCACAATAAACAATGGTCAATACCACTTTAGCCAAATATACTATTAATTTTGTATCAATATACAAAGGTATAAGGGCATATTCAATAATCTGACCCTTCTTCTTGGTTCTTCCTGTGCTATGTATGTCTCAAATTTTCTCAAGTCCGTGAATTCCTACATAGGAGATAAAGAAGGATACAGAAAAGGGAAAGAAGGAATACCCTGGGTCTAACCTCCAAAACCCATTAAACAGGACCATTTAACAACTTGTAATCTCTTCCCCTAAATAACAGAGTTTTCAGTTGTCCTTCAAATAACCAAAAAAGGGGTGGGCGGAGAAACACCCTCCCCACCCTGTGGGTATGGGACATGGACGTCCCTCAGTTAAAATGACTTCCTGCTGATTTGGGTCGTAGTAAACCTGTTTGGGGCCCGAACCAAAATGGAAAAATGGTTAAAAATGTTAGTACAATCCTTTCATGTTCAGTCCTTCTGTTCTCAGCTGTTTAGATGTCCTAAGGAGTTTGTAGGCAGAAGCTGAACTTCCAGGCTTTACTGAGGTTCTGGCTGGGGCATTGTGTAGAGCTGAACGGTCTTAGCGATATTGAGTTGTTGTGGTTGTAGGCTTTTGATGGAGACAGCTATTGAGGGAGTCTGTCAGGCTGAATCATCTGTGTCACTCGTCTTCTTTTGGTGTCTGATTCTGTTTTCTACTGAGGTTTCCATTGTCCAGTTGTCCCTGGGTTCCTTGAATGGATGCTTTGATTCTCCTGGAAAGATAAGAACAGAGCCCTGCCCTAATCCTCACTCAGGGACAATCACCCTCTTTTTTTTGGGGGGGTAGGTAATATTTCTCCTGAAGCAAATTTGTTTTTTTGACAATATATAAAGTGTTATCTTTCAATCTGGTTTAAAAAAGAAATTATTTTGTTATTTTGGAGCTAAACCAGCTTTAGTGTATATATTTTGAGATCTCGAAGGACAATTTGTTTGTATTGAGTGGGCCTCTTGTAAGTAGCTTTTAAGCTTAGATCCTTCCAAATCCTATGTGTGTGTCTCTGCATTCTAATTATTGGGATCAGACACCTGTGGTTCCCATCTGAAGGGATTAAAGATGTGTTCCACCACTCCTGGATCGAAGTTTTACTCTATTTAGAGTTTGTTTTGTATCAGGCTGACCTTGAGCTCTGAGATCTTCCTGTTTCTGTCTCTAGTGTGTTGGGGTTAAGGGTGTACTCTTCTTGAATGATGGGATTAAGGGTGTGTACCCTCACCACCCTTTTCCGTGTAACTCTAGAATTTATAAGTCCACTAATTTAATGTTGCTCATCCCGTCTCTGCTGAAGTTAAAGGCATGGGTTAACACCACATTTCTCCTGTATTTTACCTTAGCTCTACATTTTTTCGACACTTGGAGGTTTATAAAACCAGGTTGAACGGCTGTATCCTTTATTTTATTTACAGTGTTTTAACGTTGTTACCTGCTTTTTTTAATTAATAAATTTATTTGTTTGTTGCTACAGGTTACATCCTTAACATATTGTCCTCTTTTCTAGTTTCCCAGCCCCCTCTCCCATGCTCTACCCCCTGACCCTTCCTTCTTGATCCTCTGGGGTGGAGTGTCCCTGCATAACAGTCTCTCACCACAGATCAGGAGTCATATGAGGGCCGAGAGCCTCTTCATACACCGGGGGCCTACAAGGCAGTACTGCCAGTGAAAGGTGTCTCCTTGCTACGGGGGGAAAACTAAAAAAAAGACCAACAGACACACAAACCCACAAAAACAAAGAACAACAACAAAAAAAGAGAGGTAAAAGAAAAAGAAAAAAAGGAAAAAGAAAAAGAAATGAAAAAAAAAGTTTATGTCCATGTTCCTTTTGGTGTGTTGGTTGTAGTACAGATATCCTGTATGATATAGCTAAAATCCTACTATAAGTGAATAGATGCTGTGTGCATCCTTCTGAGTCTGGGTTAGCTCACTCAGGATGAGCTTCTCTAGATCCATCCATTTGGTTGCAAATTGCATGATTTCATTGTTTCTTATACCTGAGTAATATCCCATTGTATAGATGTTGTAATCGAACTTTTAAATTATTATTTAACACTTATTTATTTATTACTAAATTCACTTATAACAAACACCAACAATTTCTTTACTATTAATCCTATAAATTCCTACAACCCCTTTAACCTATCCACTAAACCTATTGATAATCATAACAACCACTTTCATAACCGTTTAGAATGATACAGTCTCTGGGGCAGGTCATCAGTCGTCAGGAACACAGTCTTTATTGTAGATTCTTTAACACACTTAGCAGTCCTTCTTCTGGATCTCTCAGATGCAGGTTCGTCAGGGTCGTTGGTTATTACAGTCTCACCTTAAATAAGGCTTCATGCTTTCTTCTCTGTGGGAGACCCCAGCCGTCTGCAGGCCACCTTACTTCTTTTGAATCAGGAACTCAGCTGCTCTGCCTCAGTCCTTAAAGCCAGGCACAGTTTCCCCTAGGCCACTGTTTGGACAGATCAAACCCCTCTAGGCAAAAGCTGAGCCACAGGGTCCAGTCCTTGGCCTTTTGGTGTCTGGCTCAGGCTTTCTTTGCTCATCGGCTTCTTTCTGCTTCAGGGAGAGAGCTGGCCATCAATGGCCAGCCCTTTTTTCAGAAAGACTCTTGGAGCTCTCTAGCAACAGGGGCCTCTTCTCTTCTGGGCTCCACGCACTGTCCTCAAATAGGAGGAACTCTGTTTCAGCTTAATTTGGGCTCCGCCCACTTAGCAGCTGAAAACAATGTCAGGCCAGATACTTTGTTTCTTCAAGTCTATTGAGTCTTTCCTGTTATTCCTGACTTCAACCTTGTTTTTCAGTCTATTAAGTCTTTCCTGTTTTTGCTGACTTCATGCTGATAATGCACTTCAGGCCCCGAGTTAAGAGACAGTATCAGAAACTCCTACATATTTTCTAAATCTAATTTATCTAACCCCTACAGATGTACCAAAGTTTTCTAATCCATTCTTCAGTTGAGGGACATCTGGGTTGTTTCCAGTTTCTAGCTATTACAAATAAGGCTGCTATGAACATACATGAGGAGATTTCCCTATGTCTCCGTGAGATGTCCTTTGGGTGTATACCCAGAAGTGGTATGGCTGGGTCCTGAGGCAAAGTTATTCCAAGGTTTCTAAGATATCTCCAGACAGACCTCCATAGTGGTTGCACTAGCCTGCAATCCCACCAGCAATGGAGTAGGGTTCCCCTTTCTCCACACCCTCACCAGCATGTGCTGTCATTTGAGTTCTTTATCTTAGCCATTCTGACAGGGGTGAGATGGAATCTCAGGGTCCTCTTGAGTTGCATTTCTCTGATGATTAAGGATGTTGAGCATTTCTTCAGGTGACTCCAGGCCATTAGGGATTCCTCCTTTGTGAATTCTCTATTTAGCTCCGTCTCCCACTTTTTGATTGGATTATTTGGTTTCTTGGCATTTAGTTTCTTGAGTTCTTTGTAGATTTTAGATAATAGCCCTCTATCAGATGTGGTGTTGGGGAAGATTTTCTCCCAGTCTGTTGGTTGCCGTTTTGTTCTAATGACTGTGTCTTTTGCCTCACAGAAGCTTTTCAGTTTCATGAGGTCCCATTTATTGATTGTTGATCTCAGGTCCTTAGCTGTTGGTGTTCTGTTCAGGAAGTTGTCACTTGTGCCAATGAGTTCGAAGATTTCTCCTAATTTTTCTTCTATTATCTTTAGTGTGGCCGGCCTTATGTTAAGGTCTTTGATCCACTTGGAATTAAGTTTCGTACAAGGTGATAGGTATGGGTCTAACTTTATTATTTTGCAAGTGGTCATCCAGTTGTACCAGCACCATTTGTTGAAGATACTGTCCTTCTTCCATTGTGCGGTTTTGGCTTCTTTGTCAAGGATTACTTGGCCATAGTTGTGTGGGTCCATGTTTGGGTCTTCAATTCGGTTCCATTGATCCACTGGTCTGTTTCTATATCAGTACCATGCTGTTTTTAATATTATTGCTCTGTAGTACAGCTTGAAATCTGGGATGGTGATTCCTCCAGATGCTTTTCTATTGTACAGGATTGATTTAGCTATTCTGGGCTTTTTGTTGTTCCATATGAAGTTGAGTATAGCTTTTTCCAAGTCTATAAAGGATTGTGTTGGTATTTTGATAGGAATTGCATTGAATCTATATATTGCTTTTGATAGAATAGCCATTTTATTATGTTGATCCTACCTATCCATAAGCATGGGAGATCTTTTCATCTTCTAAATGCCTCTTCCATTTCTTTCTTCAGCGACTTGAAGTTCTTGTTGTATAGGTCATTTACTTGCTTGGTTAGAGTTACACCCATGTATTTTATATTGTTTGTGGCTATTGTGAAGGGGGTTGTTTCCCTTATTTCTTTCTCGGTATGCTTGATTGTTGTATAAAGAAGGGCTTCTGATTTTTTTTGAGTTAATTTTGTATCCAGCCACCTTGCTGAAGTTGTTTATCAGCTGTAAGAGTTCTTTGGTGGAGTTTTTGGGGTCACTTAAGTATACTAACATATCATCTGCGAATAGGTTTAATTTGACTTCTTCATTTCCAATGTTTATCCCTTTGATTTCCTTTAGTTGTCTTATTGCTCTAGCAAGAACTTCAAGTACTATATTGAAGAGATATGGTGAAAGTGGACATCTTTGTCTTGTCCCTGAATTTAGAGGAAATGCTTCAAGCTTCTCTCCATTTAATTTGATGTTGGCCACTGGCTTGCTGTATATTGCCTTTATTTTTTCTAGGTATGGTCCTTTTATGCCTGTTCTCTCCAGAACTTTTAGCATGAAGGGGTGTTGGATTTTGTCAAATGCTTTTTGTGCATCTAGCGAGATTATCATGTGGTTTTCTTCTTTCATCGTGTTTATATGGTGAATTACATGGACAGACTTTCGTATATTGAACCATCCCTGCATTCCTGGGATGAAGCCTACTTGATCATGATGTATGATATTTTTGATGTGTTCTTGAATTCGGATTGCTGGTATTTTATTAAGTATCTTTGCATCTATGTTCATGAGGGAGATTGGTCTGAAGTTCTCTTTCTTTTTTGGGTCTTTGTGTGGTTTAGCAATCAGAATGACAGTGGCCTCATAGAATGAGTTTGGCAGTGTTCTTTCTGTTTCTATGTGGTGGAAGAGTTTGAAGAGTAATTGTGTTAGTTCCTCTTTGAAGGTCCGGTAGAATTCCATGCTAAAGCCATCTGGCCCTGGGCTTTTTTTTTTTTTTTTTTGGTTGGGAGATTATTAATGATTGTTTCTATTTCCTTAGGGGTTATTGGGCTGTTTAAGCTGTTAATCTGATTTTGATTTAGTTTTGTTAGGTGGAATTTATCGAGGAAATTGTCCATTTAGCTTAGGTTTTCAAATTTGGCAGAGTATAGATTTTTAAAGTAGGACCCGAATATTTTCTGGATCTCCTCAATGTCTGTTGTTATTTCTCCCTTTGCATTTATGATTTTGTTGATTTGGGTTCTCTCTCTTTGCCTTTTAGTTAATTTAGCTAGGGGTCTGTCTATTTTGTTGATTTTCTCGAAGAACCAACTCTTGGTTTCATTGATTCTTTGTATAGTTCTTTTTGATTCTAAGTTGTTGATTTCAGCCCTAAGTTTGGTGATTTCCTGCCTTCTGCTCCTCTTGGGTGTGTTTGCTTCTTTTTTTTTCTAATTCACCCAGTTTGGCTGTTAATTCACTAATATGAG
>CAJQZJ010033386.1:0-31564 GCA_907164525.1 Lophiomys imhausi | reverse complement strand
TGGGGGTGTTCGGGGGGGGGGGGGGTCTAGCCCCTCCGGTTTTTACACAGTGCCCAATATCTCTGTGGTTTTTATGGCTCTTTTTTCCCCGCGTTCAGAATGCGTCAGTGTATGTCGCCGCCATCTTCGCTCCCCTCTCAAAATTTTAAATAAGGAAAAATCTGGTAATCTGAAGCAAATGAGAATGTTAGTAATAGTTTGTTCATTGGAGGCACATGATGTCTTTTCACATAGTATGGAAAGAAATTGTCAGAACTGGAGTCAAGCCTGATTCAGGTGTTGGAACAATGTGACAGAAGTCCAGATCCCTGTGATAAGTCAAAGGCTTATGGAAAAAGTCGACAACGTTCAAGACAAATTGGTAATCTCAGAAGAGAATAGAACATATAAGAAAGAATAAATGGTAATGTAAGAAAAATACCCCAAACAGTTACAGATTGCCTTTCAAAGACTCAAGAATATATCCATACAGCTCAGAAGGAAGAACCAGTGAACTTACAACTAGGACTGTAGGACTTACTTAGTATGAAGACAAAATGTGCAATGAAGAGGCTCGTAGAACTCATCAAAGAGCTGTGGGGCACTATTAAATCAGAATCCACCAAGAAGAAGAAACTGAGTCAAAACAAATATCTGAATAAGCAATTTTGGAGAATTTTCAAAAATTATTGTTAGACACAAAGCCAAAGAACCATTAAACTTGAAGATTAAAACAAAAAAAAAAGCAAAAAAAAAAAATCTAGTTATACCGCAGTCAAACTATTGAAAACCAATGACAAAGAGAAAGTCTTACAAGCATCCAGAGGAAGGAAGACACATTAAAAACAGGGAACAGAACAAACTCAGAGCCAATGTCTTGTCACAAACCAGGTAAGTAAAAAGACAACAGAATATCTTAAATGACTGAGAACAAAAACACAAAACAAACAAAAGGACCCTGCCAAACCTGATGCTAAATTAAGTCAACATTTCTAAATGAAAGAGGAAGACTACCAATTCACCACCAACAGTTCTAATAAAATATGTTAAAAGGAATTGTTTAGGCAGAAGGAACATAAGTCAAAAGTTTGGGTCTGCACAAAGACAGAAAGAGGACTAGAAATAGGGAAAATGTGAATAAAATGTATTAATTCTTATGTTTTTTTACTTTCCCAAAAGATAAGTATTTAAGACAAAAGAGCAACACTGTATTTACAGCACATGAAGATGCAAAATGTACAAAAGCATACATAAGAAGTGGGAAGAGTTAAATAAAGTATGTATTCATGAAGTCCACAAACTACACACAGAGCGGCAATATGTTTTTTTTTTTTTTCGGTATTCTGTCTGCATGGATGCCTGCAGGCCAGAAGAGAGCACCAGATCTCATTATAGATGGTTGTGAGCCACCATGTGGATTCTGGGAATTGAACTCAGGACCTTTGGAAGAACAGCCAGTGCTCTTAATCTCTGAGCCATCTCTCCAGCCCCAGCAATATGTTTTCTGAAGCTAGATGCAGATGATTTAGAAACTCACCAAAGTGTTAAAGTATGAATCACAAGTTAATAGAATAGACTAAATAACAAAGAACATTCAATATAATGCAGAATTGGTGCAGGGGGACAAAGAAACACAGACCAAGTAGATTTTAATCCAATTGTATTAATGAGCAGAATGACTCCAAAGGCTCGCTCAAAGCAGATAGAAGGGGACTCCCAAATGCAGTGTGAGCATTTTGATTAGAATGTTTCCCCCACATTCATGTGTTAGAGATGTCATTCCTCAGTGTGCCACTGTTAAGTGGTGGGGCATTGTAGATGATATTTGGGTCATGCAAGCCATGCCCTCACAAACTCATAAATGCTTGTCACCAAAGAGTGGGTTAGTGATCATGGAGGAACCTGCTCACCCTTCTGCTTTCTGCCTCAGAGAGAAATGGTACAATGCTGTGCCCTGAGGCTTCTCAGCCTTGGACCTACCAACCCAAAGAAACCTGTTTGTTATAAGTTACAGCGTTTCAGGTTCGCCCCGATGGCAATACAGAATCACCAGGACAGAAAACTGTACTGAGAGTGACACTGTTCTTCTAAAGACAACTGAAAATTGAGAAGTGACTTTGGAAATGAATAATGATGAAACTTAGAAAAATTTGGAGGGACAAACCAGAAAAAAAAAAGCTCTGAATTACTGTAAGTAGTTTTAAGAGTGGTGCTGGAGACCATGTAAAAAACAAGAAGCCTGAGTCTGGGTTAGCTCACTCAGGATGAGCTTTTCTAGTTCCATCCATTTGGCTGCAAATTGCATAATTTCATTGTTTCTGATAGCTGAATAATATTCCATTGTGTAGATGTACCACAGTTTTTTAACCCATTCTTTGGTTGAGGGACATCTGGGTTGTTTCCAGTTTCTAGCTATTACAAATAAGGCTGCTATAAACATAGATGAGGAAACTTCCTTATGATTCCATGAAGAGGCATTTGGGTGTATACCCAGAAGTCCTATGGCTGAGTCCTGAGGCAAAGCTATTCCAAGTTTTCTAAGATATTGCCAGACTGACCTCCATAGTGGTTGCACAAGCCTGCACTACCACCAGCAATGGAGTAGGGTACCCCTTTCTCCACACCCTCGCCAGCATGTGCTGTCATTTGAGCTTTTGATCTTAGCCATTCTGACAGGTGTGAGATGGAATCTCAGAGTTGTCTTGAGTTGCATTTCTCTGATGATTAAGGCTGTTGAGCATTTCTTCAAATGTCTCTCAGCCATTAGGGATTCCTCCTTTGTGAATTCTCTATTTAGCTCTGTCCCCCATTTTTTGATTGGATTATTTGGTTTCTTTGCATTTAATATCTTGAGTTCTTTGTAGATTTTGGATATTAGCCCTCTGTCAGATGTGGGGTTGGTGAAGATTTTCTCCCAGTCTGTAGGCTTCCGTAAGCTTTTCAGTTTCATGAGGTCCCATTTATTGATTGTTGATCTCATATGGCATCTATTCACTTATAGTAGGATTTTAGCTATATAGTAGAAGGTATCGATACTACAACTAACATACCAAAGGGAACTTGGACATAGACTTTTTATTTTTTATTTTTAGTTTTTTATATATTTTTTACAATTTTTTATATTTTTTCTATTTTTTATTCTTTTTTATCTGTTTGTCTGCTTATTTGTTCGTTTGTTTGTTTTTTAGTTCTCTCTCCCGGCAATGAGACACTTTTCACTGGTGGTACTGCCTCGTAGACCCCCAATGAATGAGGAGGCTCTTGGCCCTCATACGACCTCTCAACCGAGATGAGGACACCCCACCCAGAGAAATGGGATGGAAGGGTTAGGAGGTAAAGAAAAAAAAATGAAATGTGATGTTTCTACTAATTGTCATAAACTGTTTAGGATAATTAAGAAATGCAAACTAATAGTTATGCAAGCCGGTCATTTTGTTAGGTACTATGACAGCCTATTATAGTTACTTTCTAAGCTAATCAGAAATAAACCGGCAAGAGACAAGCAACATCTGCTTACCCTAATATAAGAGATAGATAGGGCCTTTTCAAAAACCTCAAGAGATCTGCAGAATATGGCATTCAAAGATGTTTTCGTAACTTTAGATTTTTTATAGCGAGACATATCAACTCCTGACAGCACCCCCTATTCTACCCCAAGTAGAAGATGAGCATCGAAGAATCTCCAGTGGGAGATGATTGAATTAGTCACAAGCCTATCTCTTGGTAGGAAAAGCCCCTTGCTCCAACTGTAGGCAGAATGCTGTCCAAAAAGGACAAAACCTGGAAGCAGGTAAGTCGACAGCCTAGCTCTGCCAAGACAGGGTAGGAAAGTCCTTCATAACCCCTGTTCTACAATCAATGTCTGTCAGAGAAACGGGGCCAAACGACTGAAGATCAATGCTGTAATGTATGGAGAAAAAATGGGAACTGTCCAGGCAGCCACTGGTATGTCATTTCTTAGTTTGGGAAGCTGCAGGCCCTGTACTTCCTATAAAATCAGATATATTTATCCCTCTCAGGTTTCTGAGGTAGTTGAAGAACAGATAACTAGAGTCCCATAATTAATTTTGAGTTGTTTAGGAGTCAAGAGAATGCTATAGATCTAAGAAGATGCTTTTAAAATTGTGTTGCAAGTTAGTATGAATGTTGAGTCAGATATAGAATTTTAAACTCATGGAGATGGTTAGATAGTAGAATGTTAAAGTCAGGTGCCAAATACATATGGACTGGACATTGAAAATGTACGCTAAGCCATATAACCCTATAGCTGTGGCCTAATTACCTCTGTTGTATTGTATTGTATTTATTATTATAAGAGAAAGAGCCATTTGTTGGACTGAAAGGGGAAACTGTAGGGGGAAATAAGATATACCTTAAACTTAAAAAAAAAGGGAAGAGGATGGGGGGTTGAGGGTGGCAGGGTGGGAGGGTGGGACTGGAGGGGGTAATAGGGAGGGAACTGCGATTGAGATGTAACTTGAAGAAATTAAAAAAAAGAAAAAAATCAGGAAGCCTGGCCTCTCTCAGCCTTTCCTTCTAGCCCATCTCCACTCTCTGCAGACCTCAAGAAACACTTTCTACCAGGGAAACCAGCAGCCACACTGGGCTGAGATTAGGGTAGGTGATTTTCACTTTCTCATTCAGGTCTCTCCAGATTCACTTAGTCCTGCTGCAACTTGCCTGGAGGAGCCTCTCCTCTCACCCACCTCCATTCCCTGGGTTCACCACCTCTTGGTACAGAGTTAGTGTTCCCCTAGCTCTTTCCTGATGCCCCTCTCAGGCTTGCCTCCTAGCCTAATCTCCATTCTGTTGTGTGGCTCTCGGCAGTAGTTTGAATAAGAATGCCCTCCAAGGGCTCATCTGTTTGACTCTTTTGTCCACAGCTGCAGGGGCTATTTGGGAAGGATTAAGAGGTGTAGCCTTGTTGGAGAAGGTATGTTATTGGGGGTGGGCTTTGAGCCCAGTAACTTCTCTCTGTGTTTCTCTAACATGATGATAAGAATATAAGCTCTTGGCTACTTCTCTAGTGCCATGTCTGCCTGCCTACTACTTTGCTCCCCGAAATGATAGTCATGGCCATGACCCTCTGAAATTCTATGGAACTCTAAGCCCTTAAACAATTTCTTCTAGCCGGGCGTGGTGGCGCACGCTTTTAATCCCAGCACTTGGGAGGCAGAGGTAGGTGGATCACTGTGAGTTTGAGGCCAGCCTGGTCTACAAAGTGAGTCCAGGACAGCAAAAGCTGTTACACAGAGAAACCCTGTCTCGAAAAAACCAAAAAAAAAAAAAAAAAAAAAAAAACAATTTCTTCTATAAGTTACCTTGATCAGAATGTTTTGTCATAGAAATAGAAAAGTCATTAAGACATCTGCTAACCTTCAGAAACACTATCAGGGACCCCATAGCCACCACACTATACTAGATTCCAGAGTAGGCAACAGCAACCAAAGAACAGAAAATATCCACCCAAAGAGATGAGACCAGATACCTATGCCAAGAAACACTTCAAACAACCTAATTTCAGATGTCTAGATTCCAGCACAAACACACAAACATTAGCAACCAGGATAATATGCATCCCCCAGAAGCCAGAAACCCTATTGCAATAGGTCCTGAGAAAATCAACTTAGCTGAAGTATAAAACAAGGACTTCAAAATAGCAATTGCAAATATGCTCAAGGACCATGAGGAAGATATGACTAAATGCTTAATGAAGACCATGAAAACACAAACTATTGAATGCAATTATGAAAACATTTCAAGACATGAAAGTGTAACAAAGAAATAGAAATCACACACAGAAAAAAACTGATTTGATATTGAGACATATCAGCTCTTAACAACACTCCCTATTCTACTCCAAGTAGAGGATGAGCATCAAAGAATCTCCCTTTGGAGATGGCTGCATTTGTGGCAAGCTTGTCACTGGGCAAGGGAAAACCCTTACTTCAACTGTAGACAGAATGCTGTCCAAAAAGGACAAAACTTGGAAGCAGGTAAGTTGACAGCCTAGCTCTGCTAAGACAGGGTAGGAAAGTCCTTCATAATTCCTGCTTTATAATTAATGTCTGTCAGAAATACTGGGCCAAGAGGCTGAAGATAGATCCTCTAATGTTATATAGAGAAATTGGGAACTGTCCAGGCAGCCAGTTGTCTGTCATTTATTAGTTTTGGAAGCTGCTTGCTCTGTACTTTCTGTAAAATCAGATATATTTATCCTTCTCAGGTCTCTGATGTGGTTGAAGACTAGATAGTTATAGTCTCACAGTTAAATTTTAAGTTGTTTAGGAATTAAAAGGATGTTTTAGGTCTAAGAAGATGTTTTTAAGTTGGTAATACAAGTTAGGATGGAAACTGAGTTAGGTATAGAACTTTAAACTCATGGAGATAGATAGACAATAGAATATTAATATCAGTTGCCACATATGTATGGAGTGAACACTGGAATGTATCCTATACCTTATAATTTTCATAATTGTGGCCTAAGTATTTAAAAAAAAGAATTATGAGTTCTTGGAGAAGGGAGAGTGGGTGGGAGGGTTGGACCAGGATGGGTAGAGGGAGGGGACTGTGATGGAGATGTAAATTAAAGTAATAAATAAGCATTTTTTAAAAACTGGAAATGAAAAACTTAGGGTATCAAACAAAAACCTAAGAGTCAGTATCACCAACATATTAAAAGGCATAGAAGAAAGAACTTCTGGTTTTGAAGATAAATCAAAGAAAACATTAAATCTAAAAAAGTTCAAGCACAAAATGTCCAGGAAATATGGGACACTGTGAAAAGACCAAACCTAGGAATAACAGGAATAGAGGAAGGAGAAGAAATCCAGGTCAATGGCACAGACAGTATTTTAAACAAAATCAGAGAAGAAAATTTCCCTACTCTAAAAAAAAAAAAAAGATACCTATCAAGGTATTAAAACCATACAGAACACTAAATAGATTGGACTGGAAAACAAAACAAACAAAACAACCCTCCCCATGACACATAATAATTAAAAAGAAACGATATGAAAACCTGGAAGGGAAAAGATAAAGTCACATATAAATGTGGATCGATTAGAATAACACTTAATGTTTTAGTTGAGATGCTGAAGACCAGAAAGACCTAGATGAATGTTCTACAAATTCTGACAGACCACAGATATCAGACCACACTACTATACCCAGCAAAACTATCTATCACAGAGAATGAAAAGTATTCCATGATAAAACCAAACCTAAGGAATTTCTATTTACCAGTCCAGCTCTTACAAAAGGCACTAGATGAAAAACATCAATCTGAAAAGATTAACCGAACCCAATAAAACCCAAGGAATAAATAAAACAAGAACAGTAAATCAAAAGAAGGAGGGACCCAGACCACAAGAACAAAATAACAGGAATTAATAAACACTGCTTATTAATAACTCAATGTTAATGGTCTCAATTTTCCAATACAAAGACATACAATAACAGATTGGATTAGAAAACAGGATCTCTGATTCTGCTGCTATAGTATATACATCAGGGTGAAAGGATGGAAAAGGTATTCTAAGCAAATGTACTCCAAAAGCAAACAGGTGTCACCATTTTAATATCTGACAAAATAGACTTAAAACTAAAACTAATGAGAAGAGATCGGGAAAGACTCTACATCAAAAGAAAAAAATCTCCAAGAGGATATTATAATTGTAAATATTTATGTACTAAACACAAGGACACCCAAGTTCCTAAAAGAAGCACTACTACAACTAAAGTCGTGCACTGACCCACACAAATTGATAGCGGATGGCTTTAATGGCCGACTCGAGCCAGTAACAGGTCATCCAGGCAAAAGTTAGATACAGAAATGCTGGAGTCAAATAAGATCATAAATCAAATGGACCTAAGAGACCTCTACAGAGCATTCCACCCAAACAGTAGAGGATATATTTTCTTCTCAGTAGCCCACAGAACTTTCTCCAAAATTCATCACACGGACCCTCGTTGCTAACAAAGAAGGTATTTGCAATTGGTACCTGTTGGCAAAGGGAAAATCAGTTTTGTTCAAACTGGATATATCAATCACACTCCAGGGCAGGTCTCAGGCCAAGGAGTAGTTAGCGGACACAGAATGAATTCCATGTTTTGTTTTGTTTTTTGTAGAATTCCATGTTTTGTTTTATGTTTTGGAATTTTTTTACTTTATTGGTTTTTGTTTGCTTGTTCTGATATTCACTGTTGTGGGTTTTATTTGTGGGCTTTTTTTTTTTTTAAGATTTATTTATTATGTATACAATGTTCTGTCTGCAGGTATATCTGCAGGCCAGAAGAGGGCACCAGATTTCATTATGGATGGTTGTGAGCCACCATGTGGTTGCTGGGAATTGAACTCATGACCTCTGGAAGAGCAGCCAGTGCTCTTAACCGCTGAGCCATCTCTCCAGCCCTTTTGTGGGCTTTTAAAATAGAGAACTAAAGTTGGGTGGGAAGGGAGGTGGGGGTTCTGGGAGGAATTGAGGGTAGGGAAAACATGGTCAAAATATATTGTTTGAAAATGTTTTAATAAAAAATACTTAAAAATTAAAACAAAAAAAGTTTGGGACTGGCAAAATGGTTCAATAGATAAAGTGCTTGGCATGAAATGTCAGTGACATGAGTTCAATGCCTGTATCCCAGTATGAACACAGAGAGCAACGTCACAAAGTTCTTCTCTGACCTCCACATGCATATCATGGTGTATGTGTGCCCACACATATTTGCCATACACACATATGAACAAGAGCAACAACAGCAACAATTTTAAAAGAAAAAGAAAGCCAGATGACTATAGACATTCTAGAACTTATTAGAGGTTACTTAAGTGACCAACCAGAACACTGATAGCAATATCCAGTGGAGGGACTTCTTAGCTTCTCATGGAAACTAGGACCACCCTGGTGAGAACTGGAATAAAGGCCATCTGTGCTCCTCAGACACGAAGAGCTTGCCAGCTTTGTGCCTGTGGCCTAGGGCTTGGTGGAAGGTGAACTACATAAGTGATGATTTAAATTTCTGCAGAAAATAGCACAGCGTACATATTTCTGCATGGTTACTTCTACCTCTGCTGATGTGAGGAAGAAAAACCATGGCTTAGAGGCAGATTTTGTAATTAAATGGGAAGCAGAGAGTGAAGATTTGGAAAATTTTCCGCCTGGCAAGAAAAACATAACAAAGCAAGTTTTGGTGGAAAACGCTAAGAGAAACTTAAAGAAATCAGCACGAATAGAAAAAGAGGAAGTGCCCCAGAGCATCTCTGGGCTCTCTTCCAACATAGTCTGAAGGAGGAAAGGTGAGGGGTACACTCACAGACTTATGCCCAAGGCCACCCTGGGATTCTCCTCTCTGCCTCCCAGGGCAGCTTTCACTGCTGTCCCAACCAAAGCTCAATCATCCCTAGGCATGGCCCACACAACGAACCCCAGCAGTGTCCACATGGTGCTGATTGTGCAGGCACACAGAATGACTGCAGAGTGGAGGGTGGCTCTTCCACCTAAACTGAAACCCCATGGGACCATGTATAGGTCTGTCACCAGCAGGAGCCAAGCAGGTCATCCCTACCAGGCCAAAGCTCATGGAGCTGTGGGAGGGGAATTGCTGTGCATGGGACCTCAGAAGAGTGGAGCTCTCACCTGGGAAAATGACAGGCACCAATGGGAAGCTCCATTTCAGGAAGAGTGACATGGGAGCTAAATCCAGTATAGCCAGAGGTGTGGGGCTGCCCAGTGTTCTGGGGACACAGCTCTCCTGCGTATGTGTATGAAGAAGCACTTGGAAAATTATTCTGGGGTTTTACAACTCAGTGTCTGCCAAGACACTCTTGGTTTCTTATCTTCTTTAAGCCCCCTTCAGTATTATTTCACCCTTTTAGAATATGTCCCTCATTGCCTATTAAATTAGATTCTCCTCCCTCTCTTCTCCTCTCCCTCCCTCAACCCCCACATGTGTATGTTGTATATATGGTATATAGGGTAGTGCATGTGTGTGTGATGCATATATGAATGTGCAGGTATGCATACCTGTGTGCATTCATGCAGAAGCCGAAAGAGAGCATTGGATATCCTCCTCTATTTCGTTCTTCTTTATTGCCTTGAGACAGGATGACTTGTTTTGATTTGCAACTGAAAGGATCTTGCCTTGGGGCCCAGAGGAGACTTGGTTTGATTTAGAACTTTTGAGTTGATCCTAGAATGGTATAAGATTTTGAAACAACTAGAATGGAGTGATTTATTTTGCAGTGTGAGAAGGACGTCAATTTGGGAGGCCAGGATAAATGCTATCTATGGGTTGTGCTCCACAGAAGCACATGGACTGCAAGCTTAACTCCTTAGTATGGCAGTATTAAGATATGGGGTCAGAAGGAGGTGTGGATCATGGGGACAGAGTGTTCATGGATGCATCAATCGCTCCTTCTAGAAATGGGTTTGCTTTTAAGTCATGGAGTTTCCTCTCTTTTTAGCTATCTCACTCACATTGTTTTTGTACTCCACCTTCTGCCATGAACTGAAACAGCATATGCTACCATTGTGGTTTTAGATTTTCCAACCTTGAGACATATAAGAAAAAACAATCCTCTATTATTATTAAACTACACAGTCTCAAGTATTCAATTCTAGCAAAAATGGTGTGTGTGGGGGGGGGAAATAGCCCAACTGTATACTCTCAGCAAGAAGCCCATTTTAAACTCACACAGGTTAAATGTCAATTAGTGAAAGATGGATTATACAAATATTAAACCTACAAAATATTTTAGTTTTAAATGAAGTAGACTTCATAAGAAGAAATATTATCAAGGATAATGAGGAACGTTGAATGATGATAAATGGATGAAGTTTCTAAGATGTTACAGAACTAAATATATAAGTACTTAACCCCAGGGTTTCAAAATGAATGACACAAAAGCTGCCCAGTATCAATATAGAGTCTCTTTATTGCAAACCCAAGCAAATTGGAATCGGTAGGCTATGAATGAGGTGTCTTCATGTATTGGAACCCAGTCCATGAATGGAGCTGTGTTAGGAGAATTTAAAGTTCTTGTGAAAAAACTCCAAGAAAAGACTCCAAGAGCCTTGTGAGCTCAGTTCCTTTAAATAACAGGTTTGTTCTTGGAATGTGCTTGCATGCCTCTCCCAGGTGTAACAAATAGGAGTATGGATTGCTTCAGTTCACCCATTGTTGCTTAGTATTGTTATTCAGAAAATATTTCCAAGCAAGACTTCTTCTTGTCCTTGTACTTGTCACCTTGAACACATGTGAACTTTGCTCATATGACCTTGCTTAACCATCAGAATAAAAATTGTCTGATGCTCTAAATAAAGTTGGCTATTGCATGAGACTTTTTTTTTTTTTTTGGTTTTTCGAGACAGGGTTTCTCTGTGTAGCCCTGGCTGTCCTGGACTCGCTTTGTAGACCAGGCTGGCCTCGAACTCACAAAGATCCGCCTGCCTCTGCCTCCCAAGTGCTGGGATTAAAGGCGTGCGCCACCACCGCCCGGCATTGCATGAGACTTTAATCCACCTCATTTTTATACTCCATTCTCCCAGGTCCCACCACCCCTACAGCAGTGACACCCATGTGCTTATGTTTGTGATGGAACCATGACAAGGATTCTAAACGGGCCCAGACAAGGCAATTCTCTGAAGGACATCTTCCTAGCAGCAGTCAGTATTGCCAATGAAGTACCTAGTCCTGCAGTTGGCTCCTATAGACAAAGATGTTTACTTTAGAAAAGTTTATATGGGGAGTTGGAGATCTGGCACAGTGTTGAGAGCAACTGCCTGCTCTTCTAGAAAACCCTAGCTTTGTTCCCAGAACCCATGTTAAGCAGCTCACAGTCACATGTAACTCCAGCTCCAGGGGATATGTGTGAGAGCTAAAGATATGTTTTAAATTTAAATTATTATGCTTAAGAGATCTATAAAACAAAAGTGCCTCTAACCTGTAAGTCCCACTTGCCCAAGGACAGATAACTTCCTGGAATGCTGGGGGCTGTTATTCATGTAAGATAACAAGCCACGTGTTTTCACTTCTGTAAACAAGCTTGGTTGCCCCAACTGCACCGGATGTGCTTGATCATACAGAGGTGGGGGGTATTTAGGCAGGAAATACCTCATGATGTATGCTTGTCCCTATCTGGGCAAAGACTGGAAGTATGTAGCCTTGTGGGTTTTGCCTTTATAAGCATAGACTAATGAATTTCAAGGCCATTCTTGGGAATCCCAGATATGGACCAGGCCAGTGTCCATCATTCTGGCTAGTATTTAATAAAGCTTGCTTCAAATTTAGAAAAAAAAAAAAAAAAAAAAATTGGGGTTGTGGTCTTAATCTCACCCAGTGGGGTTAACACATGATACCTTCCCTGGCCTCTTGAGGTACCCACACACATGTGGCATACACTCACACAGACATACCCTGGTACACACACACACACAGATTTGAAAGAAAAATTCTTTGAAATAATTCTGCATCCAGACAGATGGTTCAGCAAGATCAGACATGAAAAAAAATTAGTAATCAAAAGTTCTACCATATGATGGGGGAAATGTTTGCTTTGTTTTGCTTGTTTTTGTTTTGTGGCATAAGGAATCAACCCCAGAGCTACTACCTACAGCTAGGCAAGCATTCTGCCTTTGAACTGTGTGCCCAGTCTGAGAAAAACAAGTTCACTCCAAATAAGCAGAAGGAAAGAAAATGAGAGCAAAGATTAAAGAATTAATGACAATGAAAGAACAAAATAAGATCCACTAATTTAAAATCTATTTTTTAAAGACCAGAAGAACTGATAAATGTCTATTCTAAATAACCAAACAGGAAGTCACAAATCATCAACAGTAGAAGTGAAGCAAGAACATCCATGTGGACACCATGAAGGAAGTAAATCCACAAGCCCAGAGAAAATGGACATCTTTTCAAATGATCAAAACGAGTCCCAGGAGTGTAAAGAGTTTATTCATAGCATATAACACAGAAACTAAATAGTGTTCTACAAATAAAACTACAAAATAGCAAACAAAAACTTTTGCTCCCCATAGCACATTCTAACAATGTTGTGTTTATACCAGAAATGTAGAATTGGTTTAACACTGAAAATTATTTGATGTTATCTGCCACATTGACAAAATAAGGAAAATATTTCTTACTTAATACAGAAAAAGCATTTGCCAAAATTTGACACTCATTTATAATTAAAAGTTTTTAGCAACTAAAGGGCTTTTCAGTATCAACATGTGCAAGAAATAGCTTAGGAAAAGTTGTACATAATGGTGGAAGTTTCTCCTCAGAAAGGAACAAGAGGTTACATTTTTGCTTAATGTTGTTCTGTAGGCTATAGCTAGTCTAATGAGGTGGGCAGGAAATGCATGGAGATCATAAAATAATCAGTTAAGGTAGCTTCTAATGTGTGTGTTTGTGTACATATGTGTGTATGTATATATATGTGCATATGTATGTGTATATATAAATGTGTGTATGTATATATATGTGTATATTTGTGTGTGCATGTTTGTATGTGTGCATGTATGTATATTAATGTGTGTGCATGTGTGTATGTATATGTGTATGTATGGTACACATGCATGAACATGCAAGTTTGCTCTGGTGAGCTCATGTGGAGGCCAGAGGAAGATGTGAAGAGTCTGCCTTATTGCTTTGAGATAAGGTCTCTCATTGAACCAGAAGTTTGTCATATTGTCTGGCTTGGCTGGCCAGGAAGCTCTTAGGACCTCCTGCCCCTTTAACAGCAAGGCTAATGTTACAGGCATAGGCAACTATACACAGATT
Source organism: Lophiomys imhausi (assembly GCA_907164525.1). Lineage (NCBI taxonomy): Eukaryota > Metazoa > Chordata > Mammalia > Rodentia > Muridae > Lophiomys > Lophiomys imhausi. The sequence continues at coordinate 17,803 of CAJQZJ010033386.1, read as the reverse complement.
TTTGTGTGAGCATAGGGTAATGTGAATTCAGGTTTTCAATCAGAGCAAGTGTTCTTACACACTGAGCCACCTCTCCAGCCCAAAACAATTTTTTTTTCATGGTGCATGACCTTTTGTATAGAAAATCTAAAGGAATTCTCAAAAGACACTACTAGAACTCAGAAATGGGTATAGCAAGATGACATGACTGATATTAAAATACAAATGTCAGATGTCTTCTATGGTTGTGTGAATATCTATGACCCCATAGACTCATGTGTTTGAATATTTGGCACACAGGGAGTAGTACTATTAGGAAGTACGGCCTTGTTGGAGGAAGTGTGCCACAGTGTAGGTGTGGCTTTGAGGTCTCCTGTGCACAAGCTACACCTAATGTGACACTCAGTCTCCTCCCTTCTACCTGCACAGCAAGATGTCGAGCTCTCAGCTCCTTCCTCAGCATCATATCTGTCTGCCCACTGTCAAGCTTCCGACCATGATGATAATGGACTAAACCTCTGAAACTGTAAGCCAGCTCCAATTAAACGTTTTTCTTTGTAAGAGTTGTCTTGGTCATGGTATTTCTTCACAGCAATAAAATGCTAAGACAGAAGTTGGTACCAGGATTGGGGTTTTGCTGTGGTAAACATGACCATGTTTTTGTTTGGAGGAATGTGTATTTTGGGACTTCGGATTAGAAAAGCAGAATGCTTTAAGTGGGGCTTAAAGGGCCATACTAGTAGAAGCATGGAAAATAGTGGTGCTGAGGGTGATTTGAACTGTGGGGGTCTGGCTCCGGAAGTCTCAAAGGAGAGGAATTTTAGTGTTGCCTAGAAATCATTCTTGTGATATTCTGGTGAAGAATGTGACTGCTTTTTGGCCTTGTTCAAAAATGTGCTTGAGGCTAAATTAAAGAGTTTTGGGTTAATTGCATTTGCAGAGGAGATTTCAAAACAGCCTAGTGTGGACTATGTCCTGTGGTTACTAATGGCCATACTTATAAAGATCCACAATGAAAAGGGGCACCAGGAAGAATGGAACTAAATCTTGTATTCAAGGAGATTAAAACAAACAAACAAATGTTAAGTGGAATAAGAGAAACCCTGTCTCGAAAAAAAAAAAAAAAAAAAAAAAAGAAAAGGTAAGTTCAGGGAAGGATCTCACCCAGCAAGGTTTCCAACTTGTGAAAAAGAATTAAAGAACAATTTAGATCCAGGCATGGTGGCACACACCTTTAATCCCAGCACTCTAGAGGGAGATGTAGGAGAATCTCTGAGTTCAAGGCCAGCCTGGCCTACAGAACAAGTTCCAGAAGAGGCGAGCTTAGGCAGTAAGGAAACCATTTGAAACAGAAAGCCATTGAAGATGGAATTGAATAAGGGAGTCACATTCCAGCTACAGCAAGCAGGAGAACATGGTAGTTTCTGCCATGTGGTTCTGAATTTAGAATCAAAGATGGAGAAAGAGGTTATGGAATCTCCTTCTGTGACTAAGGAAAGTTACTGAGGCCAGGAATGTACCAGGGGTGTCCCTGCATGGAGGCCCCAAGAGGCCATTGTGTGAAGCTGTGAAGGTGAAGCCTGGATTGCATTGGAGACCCCAAGATGTTAGAGATGCCAGAGCTGTGGAATACCTGCCAAGAAAAGCTGCTAACAGAAAGTGGAACCAGCCCAAGAGAAAGAAGTGTGTTGCAGTCAACAATGATGAAAAGAGTTGGAGATCTGAAGAACGCTTTACCATCAGACATGGAGATGCAGAATTTGGAGTTTGCCTAGTTGGTTTTCAGTCTTGCTTTGATACAGTATTTCCTCACTATGCTCCCTTACCTACATTTTAGAACAGTAATGTTCTGTGCCATTGTATACTGGAAATAGGTGTTGTTTTTGATTTTGATTTTATAGGGGATTAAAGTTAAGAGATTGCATAAATCTCAGGAGATGTTGAATTGTAGACTTTTAAACATTGTTGAGATTGTGATAGACTATGGGGATTTTTGAAATTGGACTAAATGAATTTTTCATTATGTTATGGCTACAAGCATACAGGGCCAGGGAGTTGAATATGGTGTTACAAATAGGAATGGTTCCCATAGATTCAATGTGATTGAATGCTTGGCCCACAGGGAGTGGCATTATTAGGAAGTGGGGCCTTGTTGGAGTAGGTGAGACCCTGTTGGAGGAAGTGTGTCACTGTGAGGGCAGGCTTTGAGGTCTCCTATGCTCAAGCTGCACCTAGTGTGACACCGTGTCTCCTCCTTGCTGCCTGCACATCAAGATGTTGAACTCTCGGCTTCTTTGCCAGCATCAAGTCTGCCTGCCCATTTTCATGCTTCCTGCTATGATAATAATAGACTGAACCTCTGAAACTGTAACCCAGCTCCAGTGAAATGCTTTCCTTTATAAGAATTGCCTTGGTTATGGTGTCTCCTCAGAGCAAGGAAATGCTAAGACGATAAGCTCAACTCAAATACCATTTACGAATAATTCTACTGTAATTTCCTACATAGCTACAGTTACCTAGTAGTATGATTTTGGTCAACACATATATGGCACCAAATACAATCTGGAAAAGGACCTATATAGGGTAGTGATCAAAGGTGACAAGATAGGGCTGGGGAAACCTCAGAGGCAAAGTGCCTGCCTGGATGCACATGCCCTATATTTGACCCAGCACCACGTCCTCCCTAAACTTAATTAAATAATAAGAGTTTTTTTTAAAAAAGGCAGCAACACAATTCCATTGGGAAACAATGTTTATTCTGTCAAAGAGTGGAGTAAAAATAGGATATCCATTTACAAAGAAATGGTTCTGGGCTCTTTATCATACCATTTGTAAAAATCATCTTAGAATGAATTGTATATCCGAACACGAAATTTAAGACAATATAACTCAAATATTTGTAGTTCTGGAGAAAACAAATACTTCTTAGGACAAAGAATGCATAGACCAGAAAAGAATAAATATTATGAGTAGGTTTAAAAAAAAATTACATACCATACTTTTTTAAGACAGAGGCTGACAGGACATGTGGGCTGTAATAAACATATCTGACAAGAGTGTTGTTTTCAGAAAAATATAAAGAACTCTTCATGTCAACAAGAAGATAATCAACCCAAGTTTTATCTTTTAATTTTTAAAAAATTTTGCAACTTATTTCATTTGTGTGTGTGTATGTACGCATGCATCCATGTATGTATGTATGTATTTACATGTGTACATTTGTGCATGCACAGAGCCCAGTAGAGGGCATCAGTTCTTGAGTGGCTGGAGACACAGACACTTGCAGGCCACTCACCTTGTTGCATAGGTTCCGGGATCTGAACTGATCCTTACGATTGCACAGCCAGGGTTCTTAACTGCTGAGTCATCTCTTCAATCCTTAAATCAATTTAAATATTTTCTCTATGTGCATGAATGTTTACCTACCTGAATGTATGTATGTGCACCATGTGTGCCTAGTGCCTGAAGAAGCCTGAAAGGGGCATTAAGTTTCCCGGAACCGAAGTTACAAATGGTCGTGAGCCAGCTGGTGGGTGCTGGGAACTAAACCCAAGTCCTCTACAAGAGCAGCAACTGCTCTTAATCACTGACCCATCTCTCTAGCCCCAATTTTTAAAGTTAACATAAAAATAATACCTATGTGTTATTGTATTATTCTTGTTTATCTTCCTGTCCACCCAAACAACATTCTTTGGGGTCATTTTGTGGATATGGTAAATTTATTTACAAAAATCAAGTAGATTATTTTATTCATTGGATAACTGAATTTTAAATAGTGCTTTGAATACAGTGTATTTTTTAAAATTGAAAAACAACTCTTCTTCATTGTACATATTAATTATATGTGGTGTGGTGTTACACAAGGAGATTCTCATACAATTATATATGGCATGTTGTGTGTATTTTCCCTACAATCCACACCCTACTTCCTTCTCTGCCTCCCATTAGCTCTCACTGTTCCCTTAGATAATTTTATTTCTCCTTTTATATCACATATACATATATACATATAGTCTTATGTATCTATGTAAAAATCTAGACCCAAAACAATTTACAATTTTTATTACATTTTTATTTATCTATGTGAGGGGTCATATATGCCATGGCACTTGGAAGGTGATCAGAGAACAACTTGCAGAAATCTGTTCTCTCCTTCCTTCTACCATGTGAGACCCAGGGATTGAACTCAGGTTTTCAGGCACGGTGGCAGGCTTCTTTACCCACGTAGCCATTTCATTGTCCCCCAAACAATTGTTTAAATGAACAACTATATATTAAGAGAAAATACACAGACAACATATTGTCAATAAATACATGGGAAGTCATTAAATATCATTAATCATTATAGAAACCACCACACATCTAGAAAATAATAAAATTGGGGGGAAAAGGTGACAATCCAAGCACCATTTGCTTCAATCATTTCAGAGTTTGGCAGTTTCGTGTATAATCTAACAAGTGTTATCCACGTGACTTGTTAGATCTAATCCCAGTCATTTTCACAGGAGCAAACAAAACGCATGTCTCTCAAAAGACACATGTACTCACAGTAGCTTTACTTTACTTCATTTTTTTTTCATTTATTTATTTCTTCAAGTTACATCTCAAAGTCCCCTACCTCCTCCCCATCCCTGTCTCACCCTCCTATCCTCTTACCCCTTACCCTCCTATCTGCTTTTTTTTTTTAATTTAAGGTATATCTTTTTCCTCCACCTTTTAGTTCAATAAATGGATCTTTTTCTTATAACAATAAATGCAATACAGTAAGAATAATTAGGCAACAATTATGAAAATTATAAGGTATAACATACATTCCCAAAGTCCAGTCCATACACATTGGGCAACTGATATTAATATTCTATTATCTATCTATCTCAATGAGTTTAAAATTCTATACCTAACTCAATTTCCATCCTAACTTGCATTACCAACTTAAAAACATCTTCTTAGACCTAGAACATCCTTTTAATTACTAAACAACTTAAAACTTAACTGTGAGACTATAAGTATCTAGTCTTCAACAGATGTTTTCTAAGTTAATCAGAAATCAAATTGCTAAGAGACAAGCAACATTTGCTTATCCAAATATACATAGATAGGTGATCTTCAAAACCCTCAAGAGATCTGTAGAATATGGCAAAGATGTTCAGATTTTTTGATATTGAGACATGTCAGCTCCTGACAGCACCCCCATTGTACTCCAAGTAAAAGATGAGCATTGAAGAATTGCCATCTGGAAATGGTTGCATTAGTGGCAAGCTTGTCACTGGGCAAGAAAAATCCTTTGCTTCAACTGTACACAGAATGTTGTCTGAAAAGGACAAAACTTGGAAGCAGGTAAGTTGACAACCTAGTTCTGTCAAGACAGGGAAGGCAAGTCCTTCATAATTCCTACTTTACAATTAATGACTGTCAGAGATACTGGGCCAAAAGGCTGAAGTTAGATGCTCTAATGTATTGAGAGAAATTGGGGACTGTCCAGGCAGCCAGTTGTCTGTCATTTCTTAGTTTTGGAAGCCACTGGCTCTGCACTTCCTGTATAATCAGATATGTTTATCCTTCTCAGCAGCTTTACTTCTACTAGGACCAAGAGGGTATTGTGGTCAGATCAGTAGATAGGGTAAGCCCTCGTTACATACAGTAGGGCACAGCTTAGCTATAGAGAAGCGTGGCCTGAATTCACAAGACAATGTACAAACATCTGAAAAACAAGCTGAGCCAAAGAAGCCAGACACAAAGGAGCACATGCTATATGCTTCTCGTTTATATGACGCTCTAGGATAGGCCACATGAATCCACGCTGACAGAAAGCACAGCATGAGTGTCTGGAGTCATGGAGAGGGGAGACTGATGGCATAGGAACACACAGAATGTTTGGGATGGCAGAAATGTTTTGCCTCAGTTGTGGAGCAAGGAACTTCAAAGTTTGCACTCTGGCCAGGCCTGGGACCACAGCTCTGAGATCGCCTTATTATCAAATTCAATGGCCTCCAACTTCTGAAGTCCAGTATTTTGAATATTTCTGCTGCTCACTCCTACGTTATATGCTAGGAAAGCATGACAAGGGACTGAAGAGATGGCTCAGCTGTCAAGAGCATTTGCTCCACATGAGGCTCAGAGTGCAGAGGCCAGCACCCAAGTAACAAAAGGGCCCTCCCACAAAATGTCTATGACTCCAGCTTAAAGGGATCTGCCTTCCTCTTTACCCCCACAGAATGCCCCCAAACATGGGCACAAACATATACATAAATGCATGAATTAAATCTTTAAAAACATAAAGGCTGTCAAGATACTGACTAACAGTGAAGCCTCATGGGTGCTGTGGACAGTGTTAATCCCAGTGTCTCTTGGGTGAATAAGTAGGATGGTGGTTCTTAACTTTCCTAATGCTTTGACCCTTGAATACAGTCCCTCATGTTCTGGTGACCCCCGATCATAAAATTATTTTCATTGCTCATTCATGACTGTAATTTTGCTGCTGATATGAATTGTAATGTGGATATCTGATATGCAGGATATCTGATATGTGACCCCTGTGAAAGGGTCATTCAACCCCCAAAGAGGACATCACCCACAGGGTGGGAACCACTGGAGTAAGACAAAGGAAAAGGAAGGCTATTCCCAGAGGGACTTCACAGGCAAGACTGTAGAAAGCCAAGGGAGAAGAGGAGTGACTCTGTGGGAAGTCAGGACATGTCTCATGGCTATGAAGAACCTGGGCTACGTATGCGTTTAGAAATTCTGGCAGTGTCCTTCTTCATTAATTTCACTGGGCCAGGCAGACAAAGTCATGGTCACTCTGGCAGATTTTCTCGGCAGGATAATTTTATTTCCCATACACCCACAATTCCAGTGAGGCATATTTCTAGCCAGCTGTGGCCTGCCAGTGCAGCCCCCATTTCACTTGGAACCCCTGGCAGAGCAGCTGGCTATTCCCTGGGACACTCAGACACATCTCCTTTGGGCCCACGTGCTTCTTGAGTCTCAACCAAGAGGTGTATGCACATCCCAAATCAATTAATCAGCTTCTCAATGACAGCCAACAAAGACATCCTCAGCGTGGCTTGACTTAGCTCATGCAACTCTTGCTACATCCACGCCCCTCGTGGGCTCATCTGTGACCCATCTGTTGGTGAAAAAATAGTAGAAAATAGTGTGGCACAGAGCTCAAGCTCGAAGTCATGCTTCCAGTGAAGCTTCACAGGACTATGTGGAACAGGCTTTGTTAGCTCTCCCCACTTCATTGAGGATTCCATGCCATGGTTCCCTGGAAAAATAACAAAACAACAAAAGGTCCTTCCCGATAAGTAAACCAACAAAATAAGGGACAGCATCAGCATAATTAAAGCACAAAGCAGCAGAGGACTGGTGGAGAGGGTTTACCTTCCTTCAGCTGTAAAAACACGGCCGACAATTCAGAGATGTTCTGAGGAGGGAAGTTAAGGGGATGCCACAGTTGAATACAAGGCAGCTACTTTTGGGAGCCAAATCCTAGCTCCAGTATATTGGACAGACCATTTGTTTGCCATACTTCTAGAATTCCCCAAGTTAACTCTTTTAGAACTAGGATGAGGATAGCTATGTATTGAGGTGTGTGTGTGTGTGTGTGTGTGTGTGTGTGTTTCCATATCTCCTGGTGGCGGTTAGTTTCACTAACCCTGTGTGCCCACACTTAGGGAAAGTGATGGCCAGGTTCAGTCGATGATGATAAGAGGAGAGAAAGCAGGAGGGTCCCAGTTAGTGAGGATGAGTGTGGGAACACAGAAAGGCTGGAGGTCCTGTCCAGCATCTGTGTTGGGAGAGCCTGGAAAGGTGCTCTCTAGCACAGGCTGGGTTTGCAAGTTCATGAGTGGACTGCATGCTCTGGACAGAGGGACAGGGCAGACTGTCACACCTTCACTGTTAGTGCAGCTACTGCAGCATCCTGAATGACCTCTCCCCTGGCATCGTGCCTCCAACACCCTCCACCCAGAACATTTACTACAGGACCCCCACAGAGACAAGGGCTTCCTAGAGATTCAGCTGTTAAGCATAGCAAGTACTTGGTGTCTGTCAATTGGCACAGTACCAACAGAGCCCCAATCTCAGCGTCACAGAGCCCCAATCTCAGCGTCACAGAGCCCCAATCTCAGCATCAGAAATCTGGAACTCTAATGTGAAATGAGCTGTGTGGTTTTAGGGACGTTGACTTGTCCGTCTGGAACATAGAAACCACACAGTCAACTTTGTAAAGAGTTCTGAAAGCATTCAATGAGCACAGTATAGGGAAAAGAAAGATTTTTGCAAATATCAAAGTGCTCCGCATTTCCAATAGGCCAACTCAGGGTGGGTGATGCCCAACCTGGCACTAAGACTTGTGCCAGAAATACATGTCTAGTAACTGAGGTGCTAAGGCAATGCTGGGTCTGTCAATCACAGACAAGCCATCACCCCTCAGTGTGTCTCTAACTACCCCTCCCCTCTCTGCCCCAGTCTCAATGACTACAGGAGTCACTAGGAAGTCAGCCTTTGCCTGTGGCCTGAGGCAATGCTGTTAGTGCAGCTGTCACTCTCAAGCAGAAGAGTCGGGACAGTAACCCGCCTAGTGGATTATCAAATAGTAGGTTAAACAGATACATTAATGAATAAGTAACCGAGCAAACAGAGATTCCTGGCAGAAGCTTTGTCCAGTATCCCATTTGAATATAAAAATCATGATGCCACCAAAAGTCATTTAAATTTTTCTTTGCCCTTAAAAACATTTTAAAACACACACACACAAATTTTAAAACACATACATCCACACACAGGCGCGCACATACACACACTTTCGTTATTTTACTTTTGTCCCTTTTTCTTTACTATTTTTTAATGACTGCAGAAACTCCAGTACATGTGTAAAGCAATAGCTGACATATTCCTCTATTTACCACACTCTTGCAGCACAAACCTCAAAGAATGCACCTGAGTTCTCCCTGTGCATCCTGGGTACTGCCTGTGTACCCTCTCTGCTGCCTGTGCATCCTGGGTTCTCCCTGTGCATCCTGGGTACTCCCTGTGCATCCTGGGTACTCCCTGTGCATCCTGGGTACTCCCTGTGCATCCTGGGAACTGCCTGTGCATCCTGGGTGCTGTCATCTGAAATCTGAAGAGCATCTCTCTGCCAGAAGGATTAGCTCTTGGTGGTCTGCAGCTCCCATTCATGATTCATTGAAGGAGGAAGCTGGGAACAAGCTGTGGCTGAAGAAGGCAGAATGCTGAGGACATGTTGATTGGTCTAGGGGAGGATCCTCCTGCCATCTGGCTCTCTTCCCCCCTCAGACTCAATCCTGCAAAAACAGAAAAAAAGCAAACAACTTTAATTATTCTGAAACATATCCTAGGACACTTCAGAACCCCATGCAGGGAACTAAAAGGCTACATGTCCTTTAAAGCTCAATGCCACTAACACAATTAACATTTCCCTTTTCTCTGCCTGTAACACATATTGTGGATGAAGTTCAGCCAAGATGTACTCAGAGATCCAGGCATGGCACTAGTTAACTGGTTGAGGTAGCAGCCTGTTGGCATCACAGAAATGGTTGCTTCTGCTTTTGATACACACTGGGATGGTGAAATACTAGAGAGTGAATCACACATGGAAGAATCTTTCAATTCATTCATCCCCCTGCCTGAGGCCAATCACACGGTTTCATGTGATTCGAATCAGTCCTACTTGCAGATGACCAAATGCATTTGGAAAAGGAGGCACAAATGCGGCCCTAGAGTATTTTGGACATCTGTTACTGGAGCACACCAGGGTAACTCAATCTGTCAGTTAACATTACATCCTTTCCCTTGGTTTCCTACTTACCCTGGTGGCATTCTAAATGCTAATATGGGTAGAGGCAGACATGCTTTCTCTTCTTCTCATTCCATAATGAAGCCAACGACTGAAATGCAGAATCCTGGCTACCAGGAGCATATCTCATACCTCCTTGGTTTCCTAGGAGTTGGAAGACAGCAATTCAAGTTGTCTCAGAAGTAAGTAAAGAGAAGAGAGAGCTTGAGGTCACTTTCCATCCTATGACAAACTGAGAACAGTGCCCTTCACCAATGCTGTGTGGCAGGTGGGTAATCCACCAATCCTCTGTTTCTTTGTGGTGTTGGGAATGGATCTTCGTGCCTCACACATGCTAGGCAAACACTCCATTGAGTCTTTGAAGCTGGCCCAGCCATATCTCTGCTCTGTTCTCAGAGAGGTAGATATTTTGCTTAAGTGTTGGAAGTCTCAGGCTAGTGTTCCTGTGTGAGCTCAACTTGTTGATTCCAAAGCCCCCTTCTCTTACACAACACCCACCTGAGCACTGAAAGGTACGAATTATGTCTTTGACATTTTTTGTCTATAGCTCTCCACAGATATTTACAATAGAATGTCAGACAGATCTTCTAAGGAGAGTCATAAAGGACAGAGATGGACTGCTCTTGCACTAATGGCACTGGTTTGAGACTGCTAAATATGCAAATCTTGACCTGTCAATCATTTGTCAGCTCCTCTCCCATAGGAGCTGTGTACCTAAGGATGGACACTTGATCATCTTTCAGAACTTAGTAATGTCGAGCTGGAGCAAGTAGTCCACCATAATGCCTACTTAAGGACTTCTTCCACTTCATCACTCCCCAGCTTTGCCTCAAAGTTTAGACAGTCTCTCTCTTGTCCCTGTCTGCTACATAGCACAAAACCACAGCAACAGTGCTTTTCTGAGACACAGAAAGATGGAGAGACCTCAAAGGACCCTTAGTCACATGGCAATTCCGAATCCAAAGCAGTGTATTGTTCACAATCTTTACCGTTGCTCTGCCTGTCTATAAACACAGGCGACCTATACTTTATACTTGTGTGTAGACACGTCATTCTTCTCAAGGAAGAATGGCTAGAAGGGACCACAGGGAAGTGGATAGAGGTAAAGCATTCTTTCTCCCACAAAAAAATTTATCCTCCCCTTATAAGTGTTCAAGAGATTCCCTGTACAGAAGTAGGGGTGGCTTCCTTCAGTAAAACCTAAAAAAGATCAATTTTAGAAGGTCTATGAAATGCCCAATTATTTGATTATAGGGATTTTTTTCACATCTCAAAATATTCTTTTCTATGGGAAGAAAATGTGACTTGTTGCAATCAACTTGTTTATAGCCAACTGTACATAGACCACGGATCTAAAATACAAGTGGTGACTAAAATACTTTGAGATTTTCTTCATTACAAATTAAACTGACAATGTGACCTAAGGAAATAGATACAAAAAGTTATGGGAAGGCAGTCCCCCAAGGAAAGTGACTCGGGGCTGTTAGTGAAAAGAGCAGTTCCCAGGAACTCGTTCAGAGCCTCTGCACTGTGTGAAATCAGTACTTCTGTGCAAACCCTCATTGAGCCCTAAAGGAAGAAGCTTGCAGATGGTTGTCACACTCCACTGCATCATTGGCTCAGAGCACCCAACAATACATCTGAACCCACCAAGCAGAACTTCACAAGATTGCTGACCAAACATACGAGGGGGCTACCAGCAAGTTTAGCAAAGGTGGCCACCCTCAGAGCTCACAGGTCTACAGTGTGAGCACATTCTGCACAGGGGAACTCACAAGTCCTCAAGAGTGAGGGATCTAGTGACTTCCTTTTTACTCCTCTATTACCAAACCAAGGACAAACCATTAAAAAACAAAACAAAAACAAACAAACAAACAAAAAACCCAAAAGCACCACAATGCTGACAGAAGGAGTGAGACTTTAAGACTCATAGGGCTTTCTGCATAAGACAGCAAAGCTTTGGAGATGGTCATTCCATCAACAAGAAACTGATCTCTCTATGGGATGCCACTCCTAAGGGCACACACAGTTTTGGTTGCATATTGAATACATTTAAGCCTGGCTTCTCACCTTTTCTGCAATCTTCATAATCTACCAAGAAAAAAAAAATCTGACCAGGTAGCACATTTGTGATAACCTTGAACAATCTGCACCACATGAGATCCGTTTTTAAAACTCTGTTGTTGAATCGCCTCCAATCACTGGGTAAAGTCTCCGTGTAGGGAGTGTGCACAGGATGTGTCTGTTACATGCCTTCAATCAAAATGCATTTTTCAGCAGGAAATTAAAGTCTTCTGCAATGAGCTCACAAAACCTATACATGCTGAGCACACCTCTCAAAAGAAGAATGTTGTTGACGTCTCTCTGGAGCACGTCATTTGATGCTGTCTTATAAATAACCCCAGAACTTGGTAGAAATGTAATTGTTTTCAGTGCTCGCAGCATCAGTACCCAGAAGCATGTCTAGGTCAACTTCATGACTGTCATAAATCTCTTCTGCGCAGTGGGAGAACAAGCCTTAGCCTTCTGGGTGGCAGAAATCTGGGTTTCAGCTGGTCATTAAGCCTTTACTCTCCATATGTTCATGGCAAATGAAGGGATCAGTGCCTTTAGGAGACCCTCCCCAAGAGGGCCGTTCCCTTATGGAATTGCAGATGATTTGGCTTACAGAGTCTGAAAACCATTCTTGTACAACTTGAGGTTACAATGATATTGGTTAAGAATTTAAATGGTCTTGTGCAAATAAAGAGAGACAGAGGGAGAAGCACTGTTCATGCAGTCCATTAACTCATTCAGTCTACATTTCTCAAGCACCATGATGCTAGCAGGGCTGCTTAGATCAGCAGGTAATGGAGAGGACGGCTGCAGTGTGGAGCACATGGCCTTCCCTCTACCGTTTGGAAAGTTACTGTGTTTCTCTGCTAAAACCTAAGTGCACTTCTGGATGGTGTGTGTGTGTGTGTGTGTGTGTGTGTGTGTGTGTGTGTGTGTGGTGTCTGCACGTGCACACAATGTGAAGTTGGAGCATCCAGTGTGAAAGAGTCAGGGCATTTTTTGTTTACTGCCTTTTGTCTATAGGTGGCTGGCTGAACCTGCAGAGAGAATCTGTACTGTGGGCTAGAAAGATTGCATGAAAGAAAAGCAGGGATTTAGAGTGCAGAAGGAAAGACCTTGAGAAATCAAGGAAGCCATGCCTCATGGTAAACCTGCCTTTGTGGTGGAGGAGAAAAACTTCCTTCCTGACTTTGCCTTAAACAGCTAAGGTAAGATGAACCGTGCACTTCAAAATTCAATTTCAAAAATAAATGCATATGCAATTTATGTTTGTGAAGAAGAAATCAAAACACCAGTAAAAATAAATGCAATCATTAAATTTACTGTCTACTGCTTTCCTACACATAGATTTCTTTGAAGAAAAAGATACTTTAAGAAATCCAATCCTTTAAGAAATAGTTCTCAGATTCTCATAAGCTGCTAAAAATGCCTGAACTGTTCTGTTAAGGGAACACTATCGTATACTTGGTATTTTTCCTGTCTTGAAGACTAATCCACCAGGAGCCTCTTCCTTACAGAAGTGTAGACTGGACCCATTTTACGTGCACTTCATTATATTTAGTCTACTTCTTTTGAAGTAGAAACTAGAAAATTTCCATTTTAAATAAGACCAAGCAAGCTAGCAACTACCATCACTTGGATTTGGACTGCAGACCTCAACACCTCATCCTCCACCTCATCCTCCAGAGATGCAATGGTCTCAGGAGATTTCAATTTGAGGGACGAGGGGAACAATAATGAAAACGCTTAAGTTTTTCAAAAATTATAAAATGCCATTAAGCTTTACTATAAAATTCAAATAAAGTGTTTCTAATTTTAGTGTTAAATGAGGCTGGTGTATTCAGTAGATTCTTTGCATAATTTTAAAAAAAATCAAAGTTTTAGGGAAGCAAAATGTAAAATTTTAAACCCTGAGTAGTTTCTTAGTAACGAGCCTAAAGAAGTGAGAGCTGCCCCAGCTGACTCTTTTTAGCAGTTGAAGTGAATTATGGGAAGACTTTGGGGAAAATTCACAATGTCCACTCAAGTTTCCTCAAATTCTTCAAGAAGCCACACTTGGAGAGAAGAAGAATATATGGTCATACTACCTCCTAGAGTTGATCCTGAATGTGTGGACTGTTGTCACGCTTTGCTTTTCTCCTTTAAGTTCTCTCTTTTCTCTTTGACATTTATACAGTTTGAACTATCTGCTGTAAAATATTTCTCACTCTTAAATATATTTTAAATTACTGCATAATTCAAAAGATATTATTGAATTAGTTAAGTGATAGGCTAAACTGCAGTTTATGGGCTTAACTTGACCCAAATATAGTTACTCAACCATGTCTAGTTCCTCCTGTAGCAGTCTGTCTGTCAAGGGCAGAGAGGCAATAGGACACCATGGGAGGAGGCAGGGACCCAGGTTCCTTCCACCTTGTTGCTCCTTAATATTCTAATCCTTGCCTGCTCAAAGCTGACTGAGCTCCAAATCTTTGTCTCCATCACAATTCACTGGTGAGACTTAGCCTTGTGGTTTGAAGTAGCTGCAAAGGGGAGAATAGAAAACAGAGCTTCCAGATGGTAAGAACTGAAGTGAAGCTATGGAAACACACACTGTACTCTTCTTATGACATCTAGGAATGTCCCAGCTTAGGAGGCAGAATATAATGCAGGCCCCTGAACCCTTTCCCCCCTATAAAAGCCCATGTGAGAAGCAGTTTAGGCTTTGCACATTATTTGGGGTCTCTGTCGTAACTACTCAACTTTGCTATCAGTGCAAAAGTAGACACACGTCATGTGTAAATGGCTTAGCTATGGCTTTAGCTCTCCATTGTGCCATAAGTTTCAATGGATTTTGAAGTTTAAAACACACTTTTATCACGATTACCTGGGTCATGAGTTTAAGCATAGTTTAGTTATATGTTTGGAATCTTATAAGGCTGTATCAAAAAATCAGCTACATTGTGGTGTAATCTACTCCAGGCTTTATGACATCTTTACAGAATTTTTCTGGCTATAGGGCTGTGGGCCTCAATTCCTGCTGGCTACATTCTCAGTCCCTTCTTGAGTCACCTCACCATAGTCCCTTAGCATATGTCCCCAACCACACAATCTCTCCAAACAGATTTAGTTGTCTCTAGAGTGAGATGGACAGCTAGAGAGCTGTATTCTAATGGAGCTCTACTGAGAAAGACATAATGAGCAGAGCTGACCGCTGGTATAATGAATGAAGTAGGGAAGTCATTTAAGGCAAAATGATATAAAAATAAGTATGTGTACTGTGTGCATGTGAGGTTGGTATACACAACAGTGCTTGCGTGGTCAGAAGAAAACCTCAGGTGCTGCTCCTTGTCTTCTACCTTGTCTGAGCAGGGTCTCTGTCTCTGTTGTTTTCTACTGCATCCACTACGCTAGCTAGGCTGTCAGTTTCCAGGGATGATCCTGTCTCTGTATCCCATCTCCCTTATAAGAACACTAAAATCACAGATGCTTGCATTGTAGGTCTTGTTTTGCTTTTGTTTGTTTTTGCTTTTATAAATCTTTTTTTAAAAGATTTATTTATTATATATACAGTATTCTGCCTGCATGCAGGCCTGTACTCCAGAAGAGAGCACCAGATGTCAATTATAGATGGTTGTGAGCTACCATGTGGTTGCTGGGAATTGAACTCAGGACCTTTGGAAGAACAGCCAGTGCTCTTAACCTCTGAGCCATCTCTCCAGCCCAGGTCTTGTTTTTATATGTGTTCTGGAGACTTGAACTGAGGTTATCAGGCCTGAGCAGCAAGTGCATTTACCCACAGAACCATCTCCCCAGCCTGAAAATTTTCTTAAAGGTAGAAGGACCATGTGGAAAGGTACTCATAAAACACCATGTTTCTTATTCTAGTGCTATCATGCACCTACCATAATAGTTTATTAATAGAAACATTAAGAAGGGATAGCATAGCACTATAGCAGGAAAGATGGAGTTGCTGTTAGAACTCCAAATAAATTCAAAAAGTCTTGCTGAAGGCTGTTGGTAATTTCAACATTAATTCAAGCTCACCTGGAACCTTTTCAATATAAAGCTCATTTTTTTAGTGGCTGTAAAAATATCATTCACACTTTCATGTGACTATGGGAATCAAATAAAATGTTTAACACAAGTTATCTCACTTAATCCTCAAAACATTTCCATTATTTAGATTATTATTCCTATTAAGAGGCCAAGAGAAATCATCTTTACCAAATTACAATTTGTTTAATATTATATGCACAGCAAATATGAACGAGGATATGACTCGGCCCCACTAGCTGAGGGGCCAGGTCATCACATTCTATTTACAATGGGACCCTTTGAAGGATTTTGAGCAGGGAAATGTTGTAATTAATAGGATTAGTGTTTAGTTAGCCCGGAATGAACCCTGGGCTGAAGGAGAGCTGGAGTGGATGCAGGGTAGTCTAAGGGCAAAGATGGCAGTAGCTTGGACACAGGAGAGACCTAGAACATATTTACAATATTTAGGTCATAGAAATGACAGCACTTGATGAGGGACTGACATTTGTCTTGTTCACTAACTATAGCAGGTACCCTAGTCCACTGTAGAGCACGCTCTGACCATATAGACTTGTTGGTTCTTGAAATACACTATTAAGTCTCTTCTAACCCTAGGGTGTTTGTGGCATGAAGCAGTCTGTCCGGAATGCTTTTCTCTGTAATTCCATTCTGTCATTTTATCTTGACCAATAGGACTTGGCTCAAGTCTCACTCCCCAGAGAACCCTAAAACCCATAGCCTTAGGTTTGGTTCCATATTGAAGTTTTCCTTAATACAATGCAGAATACTTCTCTCACATCTGACAATTTACTGCTTGCTTATTCACTTTATTGACCTTCACATTATATCTGAGTGGGGACTATGTTTGTTTTGGTCATCGTGGTTAACATGGTGGCTGAGCATGCAGAGCTCTTGGCAGCATGTTACTTGGCGAATACTCATTAAGGAAAAAAAATGTCTTAGAGGCCCTTATACTTACTGTGCTGTACTCATTTGCTGATCTTCAAAAAAAAAAAAAAAAAAAAAAAAAAAAACTTCTCCAGTCCTGGAATTAGTAACGCGACATAGTTCTACTAGAAAGCAGTGTTTCCTTCTTCACTCCACTGGCAGATAAGAACTATAATTCCCAATGAAGAATATTAAGAGTGGAATGCACAATGGGGTGAAAGGGCTGATAGGAAGGCTTGGGGTGTGTGAATTCTTACTCATTGGTAGAGGGAGGAGAAACCCTGAAATAACTGGGGAAACAAGTTAGCAATATATATGGAGGTCCTGGAATAAATATAAATGCATTTAAAATGTTTTATATGCATTGACCTGTCTGAATATATGGAAGCCATACCATTCATCACACCCAAATAAGAACTTCTAAACCTACTATTTTTCTGCCACAGGACCAAAGCAATAACATGAGTCCTAATAACATACCGCTGTGTCCATAGACAGCAGTGCCACGCAACCCTCATCAGAGAAGCTGCTTCCTGCAGTAGAAAGGAAGTAACACACAGACCCACAGGCGGACAATGTGCAGAGAGTGGGAGACTTTGGAGCCCTCAGCCCTAAAGGAATGAGTTCATTAAACCCCTGCGCTCAAGCGTCTGAGTGGAAGAAGAGGTGGAAAGACTGTGAAACCAGAGGTTGTAGGTGACTCCAAGGAAACAGTATTTTCCAGATACAACAGGGCTGATGCAAGTATGAACGCATAAGACCTCCACAAGGTCAAGCCGGTCAAAATTCCACCACAGAGAAGGGGAAGCAGGCACAAGTCTGACTCCTTTTGTTGTGCCTTTTTTTTTTTTATAAGTACTTTATTTTTTTTTCAAGTTACATCTCAGTCACAAACCCTTCCCTATTCCCCCTTCCTGTCCCACCCTTCCACCCTCTTCCCCCCCAACAGCTTCTCTTTTCATTCCAACAAATGGTTCTTTCTCT
>CAJQZJ010033380.1:0-10467 GCA_907164525.1 Lophiomys imhausi | reverse complement strand
ACACACACACACACACACACACACACACACACTTTTCTGTGGGTAGCCTGCTCTGAGTACCTCTCTGTCTTCAGTGCTTACATCTCTAGTTTCTTCCTGATGACATTAAGCTCTGCTTCACGTTGGCTCACACTGAAATTCTTTCCTTTAGAAAAGTCATCTCATCTTCTCTGGTGTGGAAGTCTGTGAAAAGAACTCCTCAGGCTGCCTTAGGAAGCAGCAGAGAGCCACACCTGTGGCCCCCCACCCACCGCCCCTGATGGTACTGTGGGGAATCTCACCACTATGGCCCTCATGCACTCCTTTTGATTCAATGTCATCCTTTTTGATGTATTAAATAGTAAACTGTCTGCTGTTAAGGTCCATTCATATATAAAGGTTGCTGAAGAAAAGAGACACATTTTCTTCCCTGGGGTAGCCACTGGTCAGGTGCCCATGCTTCTGAAAGTAAACTCTCACCTACATTATCGTAAGCAAATCAAATACAACTCTCTGTGTCAAACACACACAAAGACATAAAAATAGGAGGAAAGAGGAGAGCAGTGGAGAATAAGTGGGACAAAGGAAGATAACAGAGGATGAATATAATAAAAATACACTGTATACATATGTGAATACGCTACAATGGAACTCAGTGTACTAACACATGATAATAAAAACACATTGTGCATATATGTGAACATGTTACAATGGAACTCAATCCACTAATACATAATAATAAAAAACATTTTTGAGGTCAATTGGAGATTCTTTTTTTTTTATAAATACTTTATTTTTTTTTCTTCAAGTTACATCTCACTCACAAACCCCTCCCTATTCCACCTTCCTATCCCGCCCTTCCACCCTCTTCCCCCCAGAAGTTTCCCCTTTTAGTCCAACAGATGGTTCCTTCTCTTATAACAGTAAGTATTATACAAGACAACAGATATAAATATGCCACATTTATGAGAGTTAAATGGCCCAGTATACCTTCCCAATGTCCAGTTTATACATATTTGGCCCCTGACTTTAACATTCTACTATCTAACCATCTCCATGAGTTTAAAGGTCTATATCTGACTCAACATTCATACTAACTTGCAACACACTTTTAAGAGTATCTTCTTAGATCTATAACACACTCTTGATTCCTAAACAACTCAAAATTTAACTATGAGACTCTAGCTGTCTATTCTTCAACCACCTCAGAGACCTGAGAGGGATAAATATATAGGAAATGCAGGGCCTGCAGCTTCCAAAACTAAGAAAGGACATACCAATGACTGCCTGGACAGTTCCCATTTTCTCTCCATACATTCCTGCATCAGTCTTCAGCCTTTGGGTCCTGTTTCTCTGACAGACATTTGTTGTAGAGCAGGGATTATGAAGGACTTACCTACCCTGTCTTGGCAGAGTTAGGCTGTCGACTTCCCTGCTACCAAGTTTTGTCCTTTTTGGACAGCAGTCTGTCTGCAGTTGGTGCAAGGGGTTTTTTCATGCCAAGAGATAGGCTTGCCACTAATTCAACCATCTTACAGTGGAGGTTCTTCGATGCTTATCTTCTATTTGGAGTAGAATAGGGGGTGCTGTCAGGCGCTGATATGTCTCGATATCAAAAAAAAGAAAAGAAAATCTGAATTTAAGATAACATCTTTGAATGCCATATTCTGCAGATCTCTTGGGGTGTTTGAAGATGCCCTATCCATCTCTTGTATTTAGATAAGCGAGTATTGCTTGTCTCTTAGCAACTTGATTACTGGGTAGTTTAGAGAATATCTGTGATAGACTGTCATAGTAGCTAACAAAGTGACATGCTTGCATGACCAGGAGTTTGTCTTACTTAACTATCCTAGACCGTTTTAGACGGTTGGTATCAAGAGGCCAGAGCTTCACATTTTATTTTTAAGTATCTCTAGGTATGATACCATTAGGAAGCGTTACCTTTAATTTTGTATCAATATACAAAGATCTATTCAATTGTGGTTAAATATACTCTTAATTATGTATCAATATACAAAGATCAATGCCTATGTAGCCCAATACAATCTTAATATTACGTCCATATACAAGGGTCAATACCATTGTGGCCCCCCCCCAAAAAAAAAAAAAAGAAGAGGGCAATTGTCCCAGGGTTGGGATTGGGGCAGGGCTCTGTTCTTATCTTTCCAGGAGAACCGAAGCGTCCATTAGGGGAGCCCAGGGACGGCTGGACAGGGGTAACCTCAGCAGAGAGCAGAATCAGGCACCAAGGAGGACGAGTGACCCAGTTGATTCTGCCTGGCAGACTTCCTCAATAGCTGTCTCCATTGGGGGCCTGCAACCACCACGGCAATCCAATGTCGCTGGGACCGTTCAGCTCTACACAATGCCCCGGCCGGAACCTCAGTGAAGCCTGCAAGATCAGCTTCTGCCTACAAACCCCTTAGGTCATCTAAACAGCTGAGAACAGAAGGACTGAACATAAAAGGAGTGTACTAACATTTTTAACCATTTTTTCCATTTGAGTTCGGGCCCCAAACAGGTCTACTATGACCCAAATCAGCAGGAAGTCACTTTAAGAGAGCGATGTCCCATGCCCAGAGGGTGGGGAAGGTGTTTCTCCGCCCTTCTTTTTGGTTATTTGAAGGATAACTGAAAACTCCGATATTTAAGGGAAGAGATTACAAGCTGATAAATGGTCCTGTTTAATGGGTTTTGGAGGTTAGCCCCAGGGACTTCCTACTTTTCCTTTTCTGTATCCTTCTTCCTCTCCTATGTAGGAGTGCATAGGCTTGAGAAAAATGAGATATAGACATAGCACAGGAAGGTTCAAGAAGAAGGGGCAGATTATTGAATATGCCCTTATACCTTTGTATATTGATACAAAATTAGTAGTTTATTAGGCTAAAGTGGTATTGACCATTGTTTATTGTGCAAAAATAAGATTGTATTGGAGTACATTGGTATTGATCTTTGTATATTGATACAAAATTAAGATTAAAAAACATTTTTTAAACCTAAGCTAAAACTACCTAAAATTTAGGTAACCTGTACCTCAATTTTAACGAAGAGATAAGAAATAAAATACAACACTTGTGTATTGAGAGAGTTGAAACAATGCTTAAGAGAAATAAACAGGACAATTCAAGGGGACACCATGGATAAAGTAATGTCATTGTTCCCCCTAGTGACGCAAAGGAGCAGAGGGTTACCTTATCACCACAAAATATTCTAAAGGAATGTTGGCATCGATCCTCTCCACTCTTAGCCATCATAACCAACAGTGGTTAATTAATCACCAGTGGGCAGAAGCCCCAGAGTCCTCGCAGAACTAATAAACATGCCCCTCTGGGGTGAGTGTCCAGGGATCCCTCTTTTCTAACTCCAGTGCTAGCAAAAGGGAAACTAACTTCCTGACTTTGGTAGAATAGCAGTGGTAAGATGTGCTGGACTGACACTGAAGCAGTCGCTTTTGGTTCAAGGCTCAGTATGATTGCAATTCTCCTGAAAAATTATTTTGCCTGAATGTGTGTGTTTCTTCACCTGAAAGCAAAGACAAAATACAACAGTCATGTCCAGATAATGCCACCAACGCAGAGTGCTCTGGGAAGTTAGGGATGCCAGTCCCCGCCACAGTCATGCTGAGCCCTGACACCAGTGCTTTCAAAGGGGCACGAGCCATCGGTTTGCTCTGACTTCTCATGATATGAAGATCCATCAGAGGCTCCATTCAGGCCAGAAGCTCCTCATCATGGGAAGCCTTGGCTGCCAAGCAGTGAGGACACTCTGACCTGACACGGTAAGTCCTGGGGTTTTTCTTCTATAGTCCAACTAGACCCCCACGTCTTGAAGAGTGGAATCACGTCTGGCACACATTGTAGTGTCCTGAACAAATTATTTAACCTGTCTGTGTTCCTCTTCATCTGCAAACAAAAGCAGAATGCGGTTGTTGTATCTGGGCTACACAATGGATGCAGAGTGCCGGAGTGCCTGACATCAAACCGGGCTCAGAACCCAGGCCTGGCCTTGTTGGCTGTGTAGTATTGGGAAAGTTGTTTCAATGCTCTGGTACTGCTCCTCTGTAAAGGGAAGATGATGCTGATGAGTATTCTACAAATACAGCATGGGGCTGGATGTGTAGAAAGTTCTCAGCAGATGGTGACAGAGTAGTGATGTGGGAAATCATTGAAAGCAGATATGGCAACCCATTCCTGTACCTTCTAGCACATGGCTGGGTCCTTGGTGATCAGTAAAGTCAGAGAACACATCCAAGAAAATGGAAATAAATGGAAGACTACCAAGTAATATTTCAATTTTGGTGGTGTCCCATAATTAGAAGATCAGGTAAGAGGGGAGATTATTTGAAACACACCATACACACACACACACACACACACACACACACACACACACACACAAAACAGAGATAATCAAAGTATGATGCATATTGAAGAGCTTGAAAATAATAAATCCAAAGTGACCAGGAAGCTAAGGAAGCCAGGGACATGGGAAAGATATTGAAGAGTTCGCAGCTAAGTAAGAAACGCTTGAACTGCTTTTAGTAACACAAGAATATAGTACTATAGGACAGCATAGGAGAACATATTATAAATAATCCAAATAAGAGTGATTGCCTCTTAAGGGGTAGGAAGTGAGTGTGATCAGGAGAGGCATGCAAGTGGCTTTTAAGACTCAAGCAGCCTGTAGCAGGAATTATTAACAATAAAGCACCTAAAATTCAGGTTTTGGGAGGGTTCTTCCCTCAGAGAGGAAAAAAGAACTGGGAGGAAGATGAGGAGGCAGGAAAGATGGCACTGAGTTTCCAAACACACAAGAGGGGACTTGTGAGGAGACAAAGCCCACCTATCCCCTCTGCAGGTCCCACCCATCAGCCTGCAGGGACCCTGGCTCTCAGCTGTCACTGCTGCCACCCCCAGGGTGGACTTCAGTGCCTCGGATCCCCTGTCTTTCACAACAGCAGTATCACCTCCTGCAGGATCTAACACTGTTGTCCAAAGCTCTGCCTCCCCCACTCAGTGACTTTACTTCATGGCTTTCAGTTCTAAGGTCCTGTGATGATGTCCGATATCCCACTGGGTTTCAAGGCCACTCACTTCTCCAGCCTATGAGCTCTACCACATGGTCTGTTCACATTGTCCAATGTCTCAAACCAGATAGATCCCTTAGCTCAGTGGCTTAGCTTCTACAGAAAGTGGAGACAGACCAGAGAACTGTACACAGAGTGTGAATTTTGGCTGGATCCTATGCAAAATATCCCACTCTACAAAGGGCATTATTGGGACAACAATGAAGTAGGAATATGGGCTGAATATTAGATAACAATAATACATTATTTGAATTCAGTTACTACATTGATAGACCATTTTGCAGCAAATCATACTGAAATATGAAGGAGGAAAAGAGCATGGTATGACCAACGTTTGCCCAAATAATTATGAATAAAAACAATATACAAACACATTCAGAAAAATCAGTGGCACATGTCATTAATCCCAACTCAGGAGGCAGGGGTAGGCAGCTCTCTGAGTTCAAGGATAGTCTAGTCTACATATGAGATCCAGGACAGCCAGAGCTACACAAAGAATTCCTGTCTTGAAAAATCAAAAATGGGGTGGGGATACAAATACTAATAAATGAATAAAAATACTAAAATTTGATTAATATCACTGACAGCGATACAGTTCTCATTGTACCTACCTTGCAACCTGATTGTAAATTTGAACTTAGTTCAAAATAAAAGATTTTAATTTTAATATGAATAAAATTAACCAAGAATTATGAGGAACCAGAACTGTGTTTGAGTGCCCCAAATAATAATAATGAAACAGGAAGACCTCAAGCCTACAGCTCCCCTAGGCTAAATAGTCCAGGTGAGGCTTAGTACCAATGGCAATGAAACAGTCTCAAAAAGAAAGACAGAAAATGATGTATTTAAGGTGCTGGATTTTATTTTTTTTTATATGCAAGGAAAACTAAATCTACTTCATCTTTCCATTTTTAAACTTCTATTTTTTTTAAATGACCTCATTACAGGGGCCAAGCTGCCACACTCACAGCCTCCCCTTCTGGAGTCAGTCCAATGCCAGGATACTATGTCTTTAAGGAATGGTGTCATTATAAAATCAGACAGTAATCACTGTAAAACCAATACTGTGTTTATCTTGGCTTGTTCCATATTTGTAAGAGAAAATGTTGAGGACAGAGCTTTTCAAATAGAAGGCATTTGCTTTCAGTTCAGTAAGTCATGAAGATTGTTTTTTAAGAAGTTCTTCACGCCGGGCGGTGGTGGCGCACGCCTTTAATCCCAGCACTCGGGAGGCAGAGGCAGGTGGATCTTTGTGAGTTCGAGGCCAGCCTGGTCTACAAAGTGAGTCCAGGACAGCCAGGGCTACACAGAGAAACCCTGTCTTGAAAAAACAAACAAAAAAAAAAAAAACAAAAAAAAGAAGTTCTTCACAATACCACCTTTGCTCCTAACATTTCTGATAAAGAATGAAATAAGTCAATTGACCTATCTGGAAATTAAGTCATTTTGTGCAGGGGAAAATCTCAACCACAGGACAGATCTCAGTTTCTAATACCTGAAAAGGTGTACCAGAGACAGAATATGAGCCGTCAACAAATCCATGCCCAGATTTAGAAAATGAGACCAGTTCTACACTACATATTTCCCATCAAGTCATCAATCCAACCGCACAGTTTCCCATAGCTGCAGATACCCATAAAGAACTAAATCAGTAGTTGCAATGTTCAGATAATAAGTGGTACTTAATAAATGTCACTGAAACAATGAGAACTACTTAATGAATTCATGTTTTTCAACCTCCTTTGTCCTCAGCCTAGAAGTCAGAAGCACCGATGTGACAATCCACTCATTTTCCAGGACACTCCTGGTTTCCTGTCAGTTACCAGAAAACATTTGACCAAAAGGAACAGGGAAGAGGAGAAGAGTAGAGGGAGAAGAGAAACATCTACCTCACATGTTTTGACAAGTACACAGAGTGAGCTTTTGCAAAACAAACTGAAGTACATTGTCTGACAGCCTCGACCCTCCAAGTAGACACAAAGGCCATGGTCAACCAAAGCTCCCCAGTGGGCTTCCTCCTGCTGGGCTTCTCTGAGAACCCACACCTCGAAAAGATTCTCTTCGTCATTGTCCTGTGTTCCTACCTCCTCACCCTCCTAGGAAACACACTCATCCTCCTGCTGTCCACGCTGGACCCCAGGCTCCACTCTCCAATGTACTTCTTCCTCTCCAACCTCTCCTTCCTGGACCTTGGCTTCACCACAACCTGTGTCCCCCAGATGCTGGCCAACCTCTGGGGTCCCTCAAAGGCCATCAGCTTCCTGGGATGCTCCGTCCAGCTCTTCATCTTCATGCTCCTGGGGACAACAGAGTGCATCCTCCTGACAGTGATGGCTTTTGACCGCTATGTGGCTGTCTGCCAACCCCTGCACTATGCCACCATCATCCACCCTCGCCTGTGCCGGCAACTGGCGGCTGTGGCCTGGGCTATAGGTTTGGTCCAATCCATAGTTCAAATTCCACCCACCCTCCAACTGCCCTTCTGTCCCCATAGGCAGATAGATGATTTTTTATGTGAAGTCCCATCTCTAATTCGACTCTCCTGTGGGGACACCACGTACAATGAGATTCAGTTGGCCGTTGCAGGTGTCATCTTCCTGCTTGTGCCTCTCAGTCTTATTCTTGTCTCTTATGCTGCCATTGCCAGGGCAGTGCTGAGGACTAGCTCTGCAAAGGGGCGCAGGAAAGCTGTTGGGACCTGCTCGTCCCACCTCGCTGTGGTCACCCTCTTCTACAGCTCAGTCATTTCTGTCTACCTGCAGCCCAAAAATCCCTATGCCCAACAGAGGGGCAAGTTCTTTGGTCTCTTCTATGCAGTGGGCACCCCCACACTCAACCCCCTTGTATACACCCTGAGGAACAAGGAGGTCAAGAGAGCATTCTGGAGGCTGCTTGGGAAGGATGGAGACCCTAGGGAGAGCTGAGGGAGAAATACTTAGTGTTCTTTCTGAATTAAAAACTTTTTTCATGATATGTAGGTTGTATTAACTATTTGTGCATACATATGTAACAATAATAATACAAGAAAGAGAAGCTATCAACTTGAAAGGGGAGACATGTGAGGAGTTGGAGGGAAGGAACTTGAGTTGGGCTGGAGGGAGAAAATAAAAGGAGGGAAAACATGATATAATTCTATTTCAATTCAAATATATTTTGGGGGGCTGGAGAGATAGCAGTTAAGACCACCTGCTGTTGCCTGGTGTGGGGGCGCACCCTTTTAATCCCAGCACTTGGGAGGCAGAGGCAGGCGGATCCCTGTGAGTTCAAGGCCATCCTGGTCTACAAAGTGAGTCCAGGACAGCCAAGGATACCCAGAGAAACCCTGTCTGGAAAAACAAAAAACAAAAACAAAGAAAAGAAAATTATACAGATGTTATTAAGCATGACTCAGATTAAAATATATTTTTGAATATTTTTTAAATGTTAAGCTCCTGAGGTTGCATACCTGAGCCACTATAGTGGGACGGTGTAACTATGAAAAGAGAAAGAGAGAAGATATGCATTTCCTTTATAGACCTAAAGTTCAAACATTATCAACTCTTGACATTTTCTCTATTTTCCATTGTACTTCTATTGCGTTTGTTTCTATACATTCTCAAACTCTGTCAGAGTTGTTTCTGGATATATCTTCTCTCCCCCGTTGTTATATCTGTGTAGGGAAGCATGTCCTCATGGCATTCTAGACTCTGCATGTGCCATGCAAAGGTTTAGGTTACAGCAAATCTGAGATTTGGAAAGATGCCTTTTGATCCTCTTACAATGTGAGAGAATGTGGTAATCTAGTGACTTCTTAAGCCTTTTTGTATCTGTCATCTATCTATCATCTGTCAGCTATCTATAAATCATCTATAAGCTAATTATCTATACCTATCACCTATCTATCACCCATATCTAGCATCAATCTACCTATCAGCTATCTATGAATCATTTATTATCTACTACCTATCACTACAACCTTCAATCATCTATCATCTATTTATCATCTATCTATCATCCGTTTATCATCTGTTTATCACATACCAATCATCTATCTATCATCTACCTATCTATCTATCATCTATCTATCTATCTATCTATCCATCTATTTTTGTCTTATGGAGTCATGAGACACTTCCTTGTGGCCTCCTGGGTTATGGCAGAGCATGAGACTTTCTGCCTCATAACATTAGGATATAGCAACATGACTTGAGATCTAGCTGCAGCCAGGGACTGTTTCTCCACTGGTGGGGGCTGTGATTTGAATGTGAAATGCCCCCATAAGCTCATGTGTTTGAACATTTGAACCTGTTTGGTTCACAGGTAATGGCACTCTTTTGGAATGTTGTGAAACTTTTAGGGATTGGAGCCTGGCTGGAGAAAATGGGTCACTGAGGCAGGCCCCCTGATATTTTATAGCACGGCCCAGTTGCATCCACTCTCTGCCTCTTGACTGCGAATTTAATGTAGCTCTGTTGCTCACACCCCGGCTGCCATGTTTTCTACCATGATGGACTGCATTCCCTCAATCTATGAGCCAAAATAAACCCCTCATCCCTTATGATGCTATTTGTCAGGTTTTTGATCCTTGCAACAACAAAAGTCACTAAAACTGAAAAGGGGTAAACAGACTGAGAAGATGGAGGGCCATGGAAAGGAAAGACCCTATCCCAGCATATAGTTCAAGCCTTTGCCAACTTAGAATCCAGAATTGGAGCACAGTTAACATTTGTTATGAAGAGCTAGAAAGATGGCTCATGGTTAAGAGCACTGGCTGCTCTTCCAAAGGACCTGGGTTCAAATCCCAGCAACCACATGGCAGTGGACAGCTGTCTGTAATTGCCAGGCATGGTGGCGCACGCCTTTAATCCCAGCACCAAGAGGCAGAGGCAGGTGGATGTCTGTGGGTTCAAGGTAAGCCTGGTCTACAAAGTGAGTCCAGGACAGCCAGGGCTACAAAGAGAAACTCTGTCTTAAACAACAACAAAATAAAAACATTTGTTATAAAGGCTGCCTACATAGAGGCAGAATTCTTTTATATAGACAAGTTTCAAATAAGAATGTTAAAATAGCAATGAATCAGGGCTTAAGAAGGACTAAGTACACACTACCTTCAGGAATGGCCACTTTCCTTTCCCAGCTGTAACCCTGCAATTTTCTAAGACTCTCACTAGAACGTCCTTATCATAAAAGACACGTCTTAGGCTGGAATACAACCTTTCTCACTTGTGGTTTCATTTTATCAGGTTGTTACCCTAACCCAACACACCCCAGGAGCTACCCCATAATCTCACTTACCAAAAAGAGCAGCAGAACTTCTGAGTTATCATTTGAGAGATGCTGAAAATAACAGCAACTATGGAGAAACTAAAGTGCAGCTCTCTCTTGTGAGGTACACACACACACACACACACACACACACACAC
>CAJQZJ010033371.1:0-17082 GCA_907164525.1 Lophiomys imhausi | reverse complement strand
ATAGCTAGAGTCTCATAGTTAAATTTTGAGTTGTTTAGGAATCAAGAGGGTGTTCTGGATCTAAGAAGATATTTTTAAAATTATGAGGCAAGTTAGTATGAAAGCTGAGTTAGATATAGAACTTTAAACTCATGGAGATGGTTAGATAGTAGAATGTTAAAGTCAGGTGCCAAATACATATGGACTGGACATTGGGAATGTATGCTAAGCCATATAACTCTTATAATCGTGGCCTATTTATTTCTGTTGTTTTGTATTGTATTTATAGTTATAAGAAAAAGAAGCATTATTTGGACTGAAAGGGAGAGCTGTTGAGGGGAAAAATAAATAGCTTAAACTAAAAAAAAAATTATCTGTAGTTAAGAGAAACAAACTCAATTGGAATCCAAACATATTGAGATATTATGAATTTCTCCATTTTAATTTAGGCGGTTAATTCCATTCTCAAACTCTGTTTAAAAGGCTGTTGATTATTTAGCATATAAAGAGAGCTAAGCTTCCACTTTTGGTGTAAGGCAGTAGCTTTTGTTAAGGAGCCATTCCTTTGAAATGTATTTGGGTTTGGCTCCCCCGCTCTTTGACTAGGAAATTACCTTTCACCCTGGCCTTCTCAGGCTGTAAGCATGGATTCTAATTATCTTATGCTGGGCACCATATGTAGAAAAAAATGGCTAATTAAATGCTTTATCCAGTATTTGTATTATATTTAATTGATCGGCAGTGTGAATCCTCAACCCGCCATTATAAATGAATACGCACAGACACCAGGTGGATTTTATCAAGCCTAGGCCTGGGTTGTGCAGTCTTAGACCATCTAAGCTAGCTCATAATTCTATTACCCAAATATGACCCCATATATACATATGTCCCTTTGGACTATTATTCTCCACATTAAGCTGATGTTCCAGGCCACATGGAAGGATCTTCTTTAATCTAACCCATGGTGTGTCTTCCTTTTTTATTCCTGGCTTCTCTCCAGCCTTCTTTCTCCTAAGATGCTCTCTTGTCTCTCTCTCTAAAAGCCCCACATCCCACCTATCTCTGTCTTTGCCCAATCTCCAGGCCTCAACATTTATTTAACCAATCAGAGGCAAAGTAAGTAACATACAGCAAATAGGACCAATCAACATTTAGAATGCTTAACACCACCCCATCACTTTGCCCTAGTGGTGCTGCCTTGTAAGCTTCCACTGTATGAGGAGGATCTTGGCCCTCATATGACTGCTGAACTGGGGCTGGGGACTGATATATAGGGACACTCCACTCCGGAGGAGTGGGACGGAAGGGATAAGAGTTAGAGGATGGGAGGGCAGGATAAGAAAGGGTGGAAAGAGGGCACTGAGATGGAGATATAACCTGAAGTAATAAATAAACATAAAAAAATATGTATAAAAAAACAAAAAAGTCAAGAACCTTGTTAAATGTCATATTTTTATTAAAAAGTTGATGTGTAAATGTTTATTTGTTACTTAAAACATCTAATCTTAATAATCTGTAAGATAAAATGTTACTTATACAAACCTTGTAAGTTTTTCTCTTGAATTCTACGATTTTCTTAGACTAAAATATGTTTACAATTTTAAATATTTTTTGGTCAATACACCTTACTTTTCTATTGATATCTGATTGAAAGTTGTACTTTATACAATATTAATAATATTGTATAAAATATTAATAATATTTTTGAATGTGGGGATAATTATAACCAAGCAAGTAAAAGACCTGTATGATAAAAATTTTAAGTCTCTGAAGAAATAAATTGAAGATGATATCACAAAAGGGAAATATCTCCCATGCTCATGGATAGGTAGGATCAGCATAATAAAAATGGCTATTCTACCAAAAGCAATATGCAAGATTCAATGCATTTCCTATCAAAATACCAACACAATTCTTTTCATACCTTGAAAGAACAATTCTAAACTTCATATGGAAAAGCAAAAAACCTAGAATAGCTAAATCAATCCCATGCAATAAAAAAAAGATCTGGAGATATCACCATCCCTAATCTCAGGATATTATACTACAGAGCAATAGTAATAAAAACAGCATGGTACTGGCATAGAACAAATGGTGCTGGTCTATCTGGATGTCAATGTGCAGAAGGGTGCAAATAGACCCATATCCATCACATCACACAAAACTCAAGTCCATGTGGATCAAATTCCTCAACATAAAATGGGCACACTAAATCTAATAGAGGAGAAAGTAGGGAAAGGCCTTGAACTCATTGGCACAGGTGACAACTTCCTGAACAGAACACCAATAGCTCAGGCTCTAAGACCAACAATCAATAAATGGGACCTCATGAAACTGAAAAACTTCTGTAAGGCAAAGGACACTGTCATTAGAACAATATGGCAACCTACAGATTGGGAAAATATCTTCAACAAACCCACATCTGACAGGGGGCTAATATCCAAATTTTACAAAAAACTCAAGAAGTTAAACACCAAGAAACCAAATAATCCAATCAAAAAACTGGGTACAGAGCTAGACCAAGAATTCACAAAAGAGGAATCTCTAATGGCCAAGAGACACTTGAAGAAATGTTCAACATCCTTAGTCATCAGAGAAATGTAACTCAAAACAACTCTGAGATTTAATTTCACACACATCAGAATTGGCTAAGATCAAAAACTCAAGTGATAGCACATGCTGGCAAGGATATGGAGAAAGGGGACCACTCCTCCATTGATGGTGGGATTGCAAACTTGTACATCCAATATGGAAATCAATTTGGTGATATTTCGGGAAATTTGTAATAGTTTTACTTCAAGATGAAGTCATATCATTCCTGGGCATATATCCAAAAGATTCCTCACCAAACCATAAGGACATTGCCTCAAGTATGTTCATAGCAGCTTTATTCCTGTAGCTAAAAACTAGAAACAATCCCGATGTCCTTCAACTGAAGAATGGATAAAAGAAAACTGTGATACTTTTACACAATGAACTACTCAGCTATCAGAAACAAGGAAATCATACAATTTTCAACCAATTGGATGGAACTAGAAAAGGTCAACCTGAGTGAGCTAATCCAGACCCCCCACCCCCCAAAATACACATGGCTTGTTTTCACTTATATCTAGTTGTTAGTCATATACTACAGGATAACTATCCTACAATCCACAGAACCAAAGCAATGGGAACCTAGCATAACTATCTATAAGAAATTCCACCCAGAAGCAGATTAAAACAGATGCTGAGACATACAGTCAAACATTAGGTTGAGCTCTGTGAGTCCTACATAAGAAAGGGAGGAGGAATATAGAGACCCAGAGGGGACAAGAACAACACATGAAGATCAACAGAACTAATCAATCTGGGCCCCTCAAGGCTTACAGAGACTGAAGCACTAACCCCCTCCCAAAAAAAAAGAAAAAAAGCTTGGACTACACATTGAACCCCCCTATACAAATATAGATGATAGGCGACTTAGTCTTCATACAGATCCCTTAGCAAGTTGCATGGTGGGGGCACTCTCAGTCACAGATTTTGTTGCCTGTTAATGGGACACTTCACCCTAGCTGAGAAGTCATGGTGGGCCCCAGAGCAAAGAGTAAGCTCTTAGAGCTCATATGACTGATGAGCTGAGGGGGGGCTGATATATGGGGGCTCCCACATCAGAGGAGAAGTTTAGGAGAGAGATGAGATGAGGAAGAAAGTGGGAGGATGGGACCAGAAGTGGAGGAGGGAATTGGTTCTCATTGAGATGTAACTTGAATTAATAAACAAACATTATAAAAACAACATTCTTGAAATTGAAATATGGTTGGAAATAATGTACAAAGTGAATTCACATAAATTTTTCATGTTGAAATATAACATATGTAATCTACATGAGTTTCTAAGTTCTAAATAAATGTACAATGACTACTCAAAGGATAGTGACTATAAATGCCCCTAAAACATTTATAACAAATCATATATGCACATATAGAAGATCAGCTGATGTTTGCTATAGAAGGAAAGAAAACATTATCAAATGATTTTAAATAAATAAATTCCTTGGTATGTAAAAAAATCTTGTTCCTATATAAATATGTTTGCAAAGTATGCATAATCCTTTCCAACTTTTTCTAAAGCAGTTTCTATATTTTGTTATTGTAATGATAGAACTAAACTGTAAAGACTAACCTAAATGAATGCCTGAAATGTTGATCTTTTCCTTTCAATATAGCAGCTAAATACTTAAGACCTCACAGAACATGCACATGTATGTTTAAACAGATGTGGTCATACTCACATAAGTACATACATATATGCACTTGCATGAACAGGACACATTGAGTAATTTACCTTTAAGGATTTTTACTTTGTACAGCTAAGATAGCATGGATATATCTGTCAAAGATTTTAAGTGATTTTCCTTCTATTAAAATCAAAATAAATTATGAGAATGAAGCTGAGTTGGTAGAGAGGCTGACCTAACGTGTTGAGGCTCTGAATTCAATGCTCAGCATCACACAAACCAGGCACCATATCTGGAATCTCGGTACTTGGAGGTGAAGGGAATTGCATTAAAAGTTCAGGGTCAGGCTTACTGTAGAGGCTCTACTGGTATTCTCCTGGGTATCAGAAACAAGGAAATCATGCAATTTGCAGCCAAATGTATGGAACTAGAAAAGTTCATCCTGAGTGAGCTAACCTAGACTCAGAAAGATGCACATGGCATCTATTCACTTATAATTGGATTTTAGCCATGTAGTACAGGATAACTATCTTACAACCAACACACCAAAAGGAACAGGAACATAGACTTTGTTACCTGTTAGTGGGACACTTTGCCTAATAGAGTTGCCATATAGGCCCCCAGTGCAAGAGGAAGCTCTTAACACTCATAAGATTGTTGAACTGAAGGGGCTGATATGTAGGAACAACCCACTCCAGTAGGATAGGTGAGAGGGGGGAGGGTGGGAGGTTAGGAATGGGAGGGGTGGAGTGAGGAGACTGTGATGGAGATGTACCTTGAAGTAATAAATAAACAAACAAAAAAATGTTCAAGGTCATCTTTGACTACATGGCAAGTTAGAGTTTGAAGTTAGCATGGACTACATGAGAACTGTCACAAACAAACAATAATAAAGAAAATAAATCCCATGTTTTTTATATGCCAAGCAGCAACCAGCCTTCTAGACTTTCCTCTTAATGGATATGTGCTCACATAAAGAATAACTGTTTTTGGAAAGCAGCCTTCAGTCTTGTAATGCAGGTGGAGGTACCCATTGATAAATGGTTTGGTAAAATAATTGAACAGCTGTTTTCAGTCACTGGCTATCCAGGGGAAGTTCAGAATGTTGGAACATTGCAGTGAGCATTCATCAATCAAGGCTTCACATCTACTTAGAATCTTTGGTAGCTACAAATGACAATACCTTTATGTCATATTTTCTTGTTGTTTGCTTGCTTACTTTGAATGTTTTAAAAGCTGTATCACAAACTGCCTTTGAACTCATGACCCTCTTGCCTCTTTCTTCCTAGGATTTCTGACCTATTTATACCCCCAAAACAGCTACCTTCAAAAGCTGTATAAACAATTTTGCTATCGTGATAGATTAGGCTGGGAATTATCATTTCCATATTATAGAAGTGCAACTTTAAATATCTTCATATGGGATTGGCAAGAGAGCTGAGTGGGTAAAGACACTTGCTGCCAAGACTGAGAACCTGAGTTCAATCCCTAAGACCCACATGGTGGAAAGAAAGAACAGATGCAGCAGATTTTCCCTTTGACTTTAACAGGCATGGTCTGGAAAGCATCTGCCCACAAACACAGGGTTATGTAGACAGACAGACAGACAAAGTTATAAAATCTAATGTCTTCAGATTAACTGATTTGTTCCCAAAAATGGCTAGAGCAATCTAATTATCTTCTTTCCCACCTTCCATTACACTGTTGTATACACACACCTGTTCAGCTATAGACCCCTGTGTTCTGGACTTGGCTTCCACTAATTGCCCAAGAGATTGTGGCTTCCAAGTGTTCTTCACCTTCTATTTGGCCAGTAGCTAAATCTACTGTGGCAACATTCCTAATTTAGCTTACATATAAACAGAGATGCAGAGACTAAACCCACCTGATTTGCTATGGAAATTGGTTGTCTAAAGTAGAAACCACACATCCATTGAGAAGGAGCTCTAGTAAATTAGTTGATGCTTGGAAATAATTGCTTTTCCACATGGGCTTATAATGGATTTATGAAGTATAAATAGAACAAAAACCACAAACTTCTTAGATAAAAGATGGAAATGTTTTGAGTTTTGTATAAGTAGAAAAAAAAAAAGTCGGCAGCTCCCACACTGAGGTTTTCTTCAAAGTTTGTAAGCAGTAGTAGGAATTTATATAGATGTGAGTACAAAAGGGCTACAATAAGGTTCACTGTGGTCCTTAATATTAACACATTCAAGGTGAGACTTAACTAAATTACTTACTTTACAAATTCCTCCCTTCTCCTTACAGGCTGTATTTTATGAGAACAGTTTGAACTACCCAAGCCCATGCTCTTTATAAAGGACTGTCTCTCATGGTAACAGGACTGAATGATAGAGTCTCACTGTAAATTGCTGACAAGATTGCATGAGCTATGGAATCTATTCCACCAAGAGAGTATGTTTTGATCTCTTCCCCATGTGCATATGAGAGGGAAGTAGGCAGCTTGATCTTCACTCTTTCTTGTTCTTTCTGTCTCTTCTTAATTCCATTCTTACTCATTTTAACATCTGACCATGCTCCAACGAAAACTTTATTCTGAATTATCTGTTCAGTGATACATAACTAAAATTCAAAGTATTGGTTATTGTGTGTTCATGATCTTACATCTACTCCCTCCTTGGGAAGAGTGTTATGGATGTTTATTTATCTAAATGCTTTTGTTGCATTTATACAAACTAAGAAATTCTTTTTAGTTTTGTACTGAAAAAGACAACACAAATCAACAGATCATAGACTCATCTCTGTGGACAAGAGCCTGGGTCACTTGCTCCCTGCTAAACCTGAATCCCTTAAAGATAGCTTGAGCCATGGTGTATTATTTTTAAAATGTGTGTTAAATAATCACAAGTGTAGTTTTAATAAGTATGTCATTCAAATTTCACTTGCCTATTGATATATCTATAGTAATTTGTATGAAATAACAAGAAAACTCTTCTGCAGAATATTTTTAAGTTTATTGAGATCCAGCCACTATCAGAAAAAAAAGGACAGAACTAAAGGAAATTCACAAAATTAAATCTTACACAACTTTCATTTTTTAGTTAAACAATGTGTCTTGTTTTCAAAACGAGGTGACATTTCTCTTAAGAGTAAAATTAAATGGCCAATACGTTTCTTCTATTGATCACACGTGTATTATTATTCTGCTGCTGGTCTACTACATATACTGTGGCTAACCTTAGCCCTTAATCTCTCTCCCCAAAGGACCTACTACGCAGGCTAAGGGGTCATTTCTCAACCTGCAGAGGAAAAGTAAAGCCTTGGAATGCTGCAATGCGCTCATTGCTTCATCAAGTTATTACAGGAAATAAAGAATGTCCCGAAGTCTCAGGACATTCTCGCCACTCTTATCAGTTAAGGAGTCGCCATTACTTGTGGTCTGCTGATCTGCTAGTTTTACCATAGTTAATCAAGGTGCTTAGGGAGACATCAGACATGCCCCGTCACCGTTTTAAACCCACTTAAAGCTTTCTCCCTAGCACAGTAGATCCAGGTTGTCTATAATTCAGTTTATTGGCTTCTCAGTTCTAAGCTGATGTATTATGCAACAACTTGCATGGCCACAGAACGAGGGAGGCTAAGTTAGGCTCAACTTTGAACATATTCTCCAAATCATTGTCCTGTATTTACCACATCCTAATGGTGAGTGTTATGAATGTTCATTTACTAGATTCTTTTGTGCCATTTGTGCAAACTAAGAGCAAAATCTAAAAGGTCTTTTTAGTTTGGTTTTGAAACAGGCAAAACGGATCAGTTTCAAGAGGCCATAGAACCATCTCTATGGACAAGGGAATCTGTCCACAGATGCTCCACCAGTTGACAGAGGAGTGGTGTGGATATCGAGCAGGTCAGAAAATGTCAGTGCCTTACTGTTCCCGTTAGTAAGCTAAATGCCATCTCCCAAAATGGTTAAAATTGGGAAAATTCAAATCATAAATTATACGATGATCAGAAGAGTTCCCTTCAAGGGTTTTGGCAAAACTAGTCAGCTTAAATGTAAAAGCATCTAAGGCACACACCAAAGATGTAGATGTGTCCCACTAAAGAAGTAGGCTAGCTCCCATGCATATCTGTGGTATTTATTTTCTTCAACTTTTCAGTTGTATATATCCTATTATCTGTTTTTATAATGCTACATCAGATAAATTCTCAATATGCTCCTCTGTGATGCCTAAAAAGATAACCCATTCTGATATCTGATTCTTTGTGTTGAAATGAAGTATTTTACATGACTTATACATGGTCCTAACAAGTTTTGTACACGTACTTTTTAGCTTTGACCATGTTTTAATTAAAACTTTAAATTTACTTTGACCTATGCAAGTTGCCCTTTTAAATGGTAACTTTTAATTTGGTTGTAAGTGAAAAAAATCTTTTAAAATTATTAATAACAAAATTAGTAAGAATGTTAAATATTTTACCTTAATTTTAGCTGCACCATACATTTCTGTATGACTCAGACAAAAATGGTCACCTTGACACTTGGCATTTCAGGAGCCTACTGCTAAATATTGTAATGACGAAAGAGCACTTGAATTTTATTTTTTCCTGAATTACCTATTTTTTAGTGTTCTATTATAACACAATGACAATTTACTTTGGAATCTTAATTAAATAATTGATTGGAGAACTACAAAATATAAACTGAAATATGAACATTATTATTGTATTTGTATTTTTATAAAAATTAACTCCTACTCATAGGCTTTCCTTAAAGCCTCTGCAGTCTGTGTGTGATTACACCAGTTTTACTAATGAAAGTGAGGCATAAACTACACATTTACCTTGTATATGACCCTAAGAGCAAGTTTTTTAAGTTGTGTACATACAATCTGCGTATAATAACTTAATAAGTATTAGCAAGTTTCAGAAAAGAAACCAAGACCAAGAGACAACTGGTCATTTTTAATGTGGTCTTGAAAACAAACTTATCTCAAAAGCAGAGACCATTTTCTTAAGATTCAGCTCTTCCACTCCTCATATGTGTATGGAATAAATTACATGTCCCAGCAGCTGGTAGCTAATGCTTTGAAAATACTATTAATTTTTCTAAGTTGCATTAAAAATGTTCTGATCCTTATTTAACAATTTCTCAAAGGACTTGAGATAATTAAGGATTCAGGCTTGCAATCACTGTTTTCAAAATAGGCCCAGGATCTAAGTAGACTCTAGCCAGTCTCTTAGTAAAATGTCTAAAAAATTACCTTGACTCTCAATTATGAATCTTATAAAGCACTTAAAAATAGTCCTTAAGCATACTAGAAATATTTTTAAAACCATCTATGTAAAGAAATCAAAATGATAATTTTACATGTTCTCAGTGACTAAAAATATTAAATTCTTTTCTATTATAATCTCTCATATGCAAAACATTGACCTATAAGTTTCAGACATCTTCCACAGGTTCTTATTTCTTTTACAACTGCTTGCATAAGTGGTTGGCTGAATCCTATCTGGCAAATAACAGCAGCAAAGTCATTGTCCTTCAGAATGGTTTTTAGGGAATTCCTTATCTGCCTGCACCACATCAACTGTTGTACAAAAGTGTCACTCAGAATGTGAAGCTGGTGACACTGTGTCCTATTATTTGACTTAGTTTATGTAAATGTAATTTTTACTCAACTGATGTAATTGTTGCCTGGGAGGATAACTGTTGAATAACTGGCCCTTCTCCAGTTCTTTCTGAACTCTGGCTGGATGGTTCAACTCAGCTGTTCTGGCTCAAAACTCCTCTCCAAGCTGATTGATTCAAACTGGCTTCTGTTGGCTTCTCCTGAATTGCTCTGCTTCTGAACTCCATGAACTGAACTGCACTGACAGCACAACTGACCTCAACTGAACTGCACCAAACTGCCTATACACTGTATTATATAGCCCTGAACTCAACTCTACTGTACTGTTTTCTCTACTGAACTCTCTATTGCACTTCATTCCACTCCGTTCTCTACTGCACTGTGTTCTCTACTGTATTGACTTCTCTACTCTCTCTCTCTTTCTCTCTCTCTCTCTCCCTCTCTCTCTCTCTCCCTCTCTCTCTCTCTCTCTCTCTCTCTCTCTCTCTCCTGTATCCTAGTTTACTCTCTCAACTCTACTGTACTGCTCTTAAGTAGCTTCTCTTTCCTGTCTGTTCTCATGAGAGTTGGGCATATGCTATCTCTGATTCATTCTGTCAAATCTTTTTCTGATTTGTCCCTTTGAGCCTCAATTAGACAAAACCTTCAAACATTGGCGGCTTCCTTCTACAAG
This sequence comes from Lophiomys imhausi, assembly GCA_907164525.1. Taxonomy (NCBI): domain Eukaryota; kingdom Metazoa; phylum Chordata; class Mammalia; order Rodentia; family Muridae; genus Lophiomys; species Lophiomys imhausi. The sequence continues at coordinate 6,620 of CAJQZJ010033371.1, read as the reverse complement.
CTAACTTTACTTTCAGTGTTTGGGATTAAATGTGTGAAGTACGGCATGTCTGAATTCCAGTCAGAGAGATTAAAGGTGTGCCATTCCAGCCAGATAACGTGGACCTAAAAGGTCTTTGGATGTGATCATTTGCCAAAGCCGCCATGTTGCTGGATTAAAAGCCCTCAACAAGTTTTTTTTTTTTTTTTTGGCTTTTCGAGACAGGGTTTCTCTGTGTAGCCCTGGCTGTCCTGGACTCGCTTTGTAGACCAGGCTGGCCTCGAACTCACAGAGATCCGCCTGCCTCTGCCTCCGGAGTGCTGGGATTAAAGGCGTGCGCCACTACGCCCGGCTTCTCAACAAGTTTTTTTAAATTTATTTTTTTATTTCTTCAAGTTACATCTCAATCACAATCCCCTCCCTACTACCCCCCTCCAGTCCCACACTCCCACCCTCTTCCCCCTCAACCTCCCATCATCTTCCCCCCCCTTTTTTAAGTTTAAGGTATTTATTTTTCCCCTCAATGGCTCCCCCTTTCAGTCCAACAAATGGTTCTTTCTCTTATAACAATCAATACAATACAAAACAACAGAAATAAATAGGCCACAATTTTGAGAGTTATATGGCTTAGCATACATTCCCAATGTCCAGTCCATATGTATTTGGCACCTGACTATAACATTCTACTATCTAACCATCTCCATGAGTTTAAAGTTCTATATTCAACTCAGCTTTCATACTAACTTGCAACACAATTTTAAAAACATCTTCTTAGAGCCAGAACACCCTCTTGATTCCTAAACAACTCAAAATTTAACTATGAGACTCTAGCTATCTATTCTTCAACCACCTCAGAGACCTGAGAGGGATATATATATCTGATTATATAGGAAGCGCAGGGCACGCTGCTTCCAAAACTAAGAAATGACATACCAGTGGCTGCCTGGACAGTTCCCATTTTCTATCCATATATTACAGCATCAATCTTCAGCCTCTATAAGTTTATATTCAAAGTAGAGTCCAACTTACTGTCATAAGAAAATTAAAGAGCAGCAGTCATGAAGGAGACAGCTTTGCCTTGTCTTCAGGGTTGACCATTCATAAACAGGCACATATATGGTGGTAGGGAGAGGACCTAGGACCATGTGTGGCCTCTCAGAGCCTGGACCAAGAGTCTGAATGTGAGAAGGAATCTAAAGAGCTCACATGAGAAAATTGGGCATGTCATCCATAAATGTCACTCAAATATGCCAAGTGTAAAATAGTAATACATATTCCACATGTTTGTCATTGAAAATGATTGAAGAGAGATCTTGCGTAACTCTGTTTTTTAATAATAACACATAACATCAGAACAGGCCCTAATGCAATGGTGAAAAAGTGGATTTTTTGGTTTATTTATTTTTGCTTAATCTTTGTAAAATGCTGAGGATATTAACATTAGATATCATCAGGTCTACATGTTTTCCCTCAAACCTGGCTACATCCCTCAGTATAAACTATAATCTGGAAAAATGTTAAACCCCTTGAAAAAGTCCATTGAAACAATGATTTTTCTACTCACTGGCCTACAATGGCATAGAAATTAATTTCATCAAAAGTAACATCTTTTTCTATCTTTGGATGGATTCCTACCAGTGTTTTCAATGTCATTTCAAAAGTTCACATTAGATGACACCTGGCTGCTCTCTGAATTCCCCCAACAGCAGATCTCCTTCTTTTCTCTTTCAGTGCACCTGAGATTTATTTCTGTTCTCCCATTAGAGTTAATTGGAGTTGCTAACATAAATTCCACTTGCTCCAAACAGAGAATAGATTTCTTCTTTAATGCTGTTTTTATTTTTAATAAGGTTATACTTAAAATAGAATTTGTTTTTACAATAGTCTCTTTTGCTTTGAGAAATTAAAATGTCTTTAACAACTTTTAGGGTTAGGGAATTTAAATCTGTTGCATAGTTTGGGCTTTTAAAAAAATTCTTGTTTGTTACTATATTATCATTACAAATTACAACTGGTAATGAAGAAATAAGGATGGTACACTATAAAACAACCCTGTTTATATGTTATCTGCAGCCTTATTTGTGGAATTATTCTGCTAATAGTGTGTTATTAACACTAGAAAAATCGTATTTGTTGCTCTTAACAATAAAGAGAAAATTATACATTGAGAGAAAAGTGCAGTTTTCAAATGGAAAGAATAGCTCACAGCTGTTGTATGAGTGCTGCTTTTAAGTAATTGAAAGTCCTTTCAAATGATGTTTTTAGATTTGATGGTTAATAAATAACTGTCATTCAATCTATGGATAATATTATAAGTACAAATATTCTCAATTATTTTAAATACTACTGAAACTAAATCTTTACCCTTAGAGAACTGTACATATATTTAATCTGCCAAAGAAAACATACCCAAAGACATAGAAAAGCTAATTAACTTGTTTCCAGCAACCCATGGCTTCTCCTTGTAGGAAAACATTCATGTGTTAATTCACACATTTGAAACGATGTATACCCCCCCCCCTTTTTTAATTTGGATATTTTCAATGAAAACAATTTCATTCTGTGTCAATTCCACTGAAATGGAATCATCCAGTAAAAGTTATATTTCACTCTTCCAGAATCCTTATAACAATATCATAAACTCACTAGTGTCCACTTACACAATTAATACGTAGATAAGGACAGGTGCTGTGAAATAGTCATGTAAAAAGTGAAAGCAGAATCCATTTCCACACAACAGCTTTAGCGTTGCATTTTCTGTCAACTTGAACAATAAGAAGGGTGAATTACACAGCATCTCTATACTGAGAAGGGCACACAACATTCACACAAGTAGAAAGAGTTTGTAGAGGATCCCACTCAGTCCAGACTCCACATTTCTTACCTGTGTTGCCTACAGCACTCAGCATGTATACCCTCTACATTATCTTTTGCTCATAGTTAAGAAAATGGAAACACAGATAGGTGAAGTGACCAGTAAGGGTCTGTCTACCAAGCTCAAAACTGTCTCTTTAAACTAATCTTTCAAAGTAGATGTGTATGTGAAATGTATGTGAGTATCTAGGTGTATTATATACAATAATTATGACTTTAATAACCATTTTGGAATTAATTGTGCTAATGATTTTAAACAATTTTTATCAGTATGTAAAGTATATGTTTTTAAAAATTATCTTTTCTACAAAAGAAAAATATTTCTATTTTAAACCTTGAAGTTGTTCTTTTACATTGCTGTGGATTTCCTTTCACGATTTTAGTTAAATTATTTCCCTCTTCATTTCTGTTGGTAAAGCAGTAGATTTTTTTTCAGCTAATGGAGTTGTATGCAAGGAATTATCCTAAAATAACTTACCTGCACTGCAGGTAACTGATCTGATACAGGAATAATGTTGAGAGCACCTACCATAATCAATAGTTTAAATGATCTTTCGGATCTCTCTTGAATGTTTTTGGATAGGGAAATAAATCATCATGCATTCTATTGTTAGAGTATCATTCAATAAAACATCAATGTAATAATTTGGAAATATGAGTCTCATTACCTCAGCGTTCTGTACTCAAGCCCTTGCCTAATGAACACATTTTCATTCAGTCTTATCTATACCAGAGGACATAGTGCAATGCAGTCAAAATAAAGCAGCCCACCTTGTTGCTAGCATCTTGCTCATTTCAGCTTCAATCATGTCAAGTAAATATTTTTTAAAATTTCACTTCAAAGATTCTGGCAATCATATCAAAGGAAAATCATGATGAATTGTATAATTCCTTTTTTTTCTAATGAAGGGAAATGCACAAATCATCCAGGAAACAGAATAAAATGAAAACAAACAAAAACAAGAACAACAAAAAGTGTTAGCCTGTCCGGGGTGCCATCAAATCTGATATGAACACCAATAAAAAAAAAAAAAAAGAGTAATTTCTATAAGTAGATCATGCCAGAAACAACTTAGCTAAAATATTCCCACTAATCTTTACCATGAATATCCATAATTGCATCATTAGTTGGTCTTACTTTCCTTTTGCATTTCTATGCTAAGAATGCCCATAAGTTGGCACCACACAGGGAGTACAGAAACAGAGAGCGGTGGTGTGGTCCTGAGCCTGTCATATATTAGTAGCGTAACCTTGGGAGACAATTCAACCTTTCTAAGGCTCAATTTTCCTCTTGCTAAAAAGAGAGTAACAAAATTGTACATTCATTGATATTTTTGTGAAGATTAAGGTATGTGTATAATGATTCATCATGTTGACTTTAAAAGGATACACTTGCAATAAAACAGTGTAGCAAAAGTTTGTATGCTGGCCAGCTGTGGTGGTGCACACTTGTAATCTCAGTCCTAAAGAAGTAAATGTAGGTCAGATGTCCAAGACTAGTCTCTGCTACCTAGTAAGTTGCCTTCAAGGCCACTGGGGAAAAGAAAAGACTTTCAAAAATCCAAAACTAAAGACAATGTAAATGTTTACTCTTAAAAAAAAGACTGAGACCTAGGCCCCCTACACATATATAGGTGATAGGCAACTTGGTCTGCATGCAGATCCCTTAGCAAGTGTGTGTGTGGGGGGGAGGCTGTCTCTGACATGGATTCTGTTGCCTATCAGTGGAACACCTTACTCTAGTTGGACTGCCATGTCGGTCCCTAGTGCAAGAAGAAGCTCTTAGCCTTCATGTGACTGATGAACTGAGGAAGGTTGATATGTGGGGAACTCCCCTCATCTGAGGAGAAGGAGAGGAGGGAGAGGGATGGGGACTGAGATCAAGATGTAACTTGAACAAATAAATTAATTGTAAAGAAAGAAAATGTTGAAAATCTCCAATTCCATAGCATTTCAAGGAAAATTAAAATCTTACTATGCTTAAAGCTGGGGTATATTCTAAAAAGTATATTTGTTTTAAAACATACAATGTTATTTCATTTATTTAATTACATAGTATCTTTTTCTTTTAATTACTAATCCTCATATTATAAAAATTACTATACATTAGTATCTGTATTTGTCTATCTTGAATGAAATACAGCTATTTTGTAGAGTTAAATATCACATTACCAGAAACTATAACTACTGAATGAGTTCCTCTGTGTTGAAAAATCATATTTTGAATCAGAATCTTGATTCTGCATGTATTTGCAAATAAAATAAAATGTCTAAAAAGTGGCTGGTGAAAAGGTTTAGCTGGAGAAGGCACTTACTGAGCAAGCCTGAACTAAATCTCCAGCCCACATAGGAAAGGACCAAAACCTGAGAGGTATCCTTTCACCTCCACACACATGTCCTGGCACAGCATGTACACACACACACACACACACACACACACACACACACACACACACACACTGTATATGCATCCATAATATATATTTAAAACATATGGCCTAAAAAAGAGCATTGCTATATGTTTTCTATTATAAATCATGTTAGATAACCAATTTCTTATGAAGCTATGTCCAATATAAAGAATAAAATAATGAGCAATTGCTGACCTTAAATTCCCCAAATTCATAGTAAATGACTGAAATGCATTACTTCAAATGCATTTTGTTTCTTTTCTATTAAAATTGTAGCAAGTACCCTGAGGAGAGTGTATCATGGATTGCATACCGGTATGGCTACCGAACAGCCAGGATATAAGTCTACAGACAAAATGGATGAAATAAAACCCAAGTTCTTCACTTTTTATGCGGGACCATTATTATATGGAATTGTTTTCTGATGGGACCATATCCAAGTGGTAGCATTAACAGATGGGATCTGGTTGGGGTTCCACATTTTTAGTTATTTAGGACTTTAGTAAACAGTGCTTTTATCCCGTGTGTGATTGGAACAGATGTGATCTTATCAGGGTTCCATTTTTTTTTTCAAGGGCATAAAATTGCCCTGATTTGCTGTACAGTGCTGGGGTTTACTTTTTGTGGCTTTAGAACCAGAGACCTCTTTAGTCAGAATTTGCCCTTAGGTTCTAAAGCATCATAATAGGGAGTTAATGTTTTATTCTCTATTAATCCCATTAAATCCTTTTAATATTAGAGCATGTGTTGCTTTATAGCATTAACTAGTGTCTTGCACTCAACAGTATTTTCACAGTTTATGTCAGTGCTTAGGGCATTAACAAACAGCTGTTTGAATTAAATGAGCAGTTAAGGACCCTGTTCATTAACTCAAAAGTTTCATGTATTTTTAATTCCTTAAATCTAATGGTATCATCACCCTCCAAGAAATCTATCTTTGATTATAATTTTCTCTGGCCACTGTTGGTTATGGGGGTATGTATGACTGTTTTTGAATATGAGTTATATCGGGAGTGGGTATCTCTAACGAATCTTAACAGTCTCATGTCGGTTTCATTCTTATGGGATATAAAACTTTAAAAGTTGTTTTGTGGCAGTTGTGTTAAGATTTTCTCCAATTTTGGTTACTGATGACTTCATTTAGCTAATGTAAAGAGGCAGTTGGAATGGAATTATTTGCATTTGAAATGGCGCAATCAGAGGTTTGAGGCTGGCTCATTTACAAAAAACGAAAATTGTATTTGGACAGTGACACATTATGGAATGCAGTCTCCCATGCATGGCAAATGTCAGTCATGGATTTTTCTCCACCGAGAGAGAGAGAGAGAGAGAGAGAGAGAGAGAGAGAGAGAGAGA